>OX451737.1:905088689-905443689 GCA_948472305.1 Vicia faba
ATTTGGCCATGATTGGTATCAAAAGGACATGAAAAAGATTGGAAAATATTACATTAAAAACCAAATATTTGATTCATGAATGCAAAGGTTTTTGTTTGAGATTTCTATCCTAATTCATTCCATATACATACACAAACACAACCCTAATGCTCAAGACCTGGAAGCTGCGCCTCAGACCTCAAACCAACTTTTCATTTTTTCAAGAAATTCTCAAAACTGAAAACACAGTTTCAGTGCGTTTCAAGGCAAGATAACCATTCCAATAGCTTGCCAAGGTTACCAGGGATCTATTCCAATCAAAACCACAGCCTCTAACACAAAGAATCGGTAGAATGAGGCCGCCCTGTTCTGGACTTTTTTCATATTCGTGTTTTAATTTATACGCATCATCCTTGCATTTTTCTTGTTGATTTATACTAATATGGTTGTTCTAAATCTGTTGGCATCATTTAATTGAGTTTTTGTGCCCTGTACGAGAATCTGCCATGGAAATGTTCTAGGTTTTCACAAGCTTGAAATTGGGGACTTTTGCATATGGAAAAATCAGACAACAAGACCTATGCCATTAGAATCAGAAGCTTTATACGAATTAATTCCACATGTCGTGCTCAACTTATGATGAGCCATATTCTAATCGCTATTATTGTGTGTTGTAGTTAGTGGGGGTTCAAAACCCCCGCTATTTTATTTTCTGTTTGCAGGCAAAACGGAGAAGATGCTAATGTGGCCTATTGCTATTGGGACATTTGAATGATAGCACATTTTTTTGTGGTTCAGCATAACGTGGCCTTTTCAAATAAAATGCTTATTGTCCATTATACATACAAACGAACACACTTGGCTGGGCGGTTGATGCGTTGTCTTGCAAACAATGGGACCTGGGTTCGATTCCCAGGTCCCCCCACTTTATTCCATATTTTTCGTTCTAACATGGTTCTGTGTAGCATGCTTCCTAGGACCTACCATGCAGCTTCATGTCTTTGCTTGCCACGCACCCCAACAATTCCAATCCAATGGCCATGATCTGGAGTCCACCATGGACATCAGTCAAACGCTCCACACGCATCCCAGAAAAGTCAACAAAGGGCCAAGAATCAATGGGCCAAATTGCTTCAGTCAAACCTCCAAAAGGGCCAACAAACCCCCTTTGTTTGTATTTTCTTTCCCTTATTCTTTTCCTTTTTTATTTTGCTTTAATTATTTTCTTTTAATTCTTTAAATTAATTTTCAATAATATAAAAATACAAAAAAATCAGAAAGTTAAAAAATAAAAATATATTTTATTTAATAGTTTTTTTTTGTAAATAAATTTTATTAACTAATTTAGTTCTAATCTTAGGTTTAATTTTAATGTTTTTTTTAATAAATTAAAAATAGTTTAGAATTAGGGTTTTAATCTCATTAAATTCCATAAATACAAAAACTCTAAAAAAAAATAAGTTCTTGCTTTTATTTAATTTAATTAATTTACGATTTCGATGTAATTTCCTTAAAAGGGTCCAACGCCCTCGCATTCTCGATTTTATTTCTTTTCGCACATTTACTTTTATTTCTTTTTTTTGAATTTCATGTAATTGCCCCAAAGCCTTGTAATCGATTAATTAGGGTATTTATTTTTCCGCACTTTTTATTTATTTCAAATCGGGTTTTGGATTAATTTGGCGATGTAGACCCGCGCCTTTGTAATAGCGTAGGACTTTTAATTCCGCACCTTTTAACTGTTAATAACCATATGAAAGAATGAATGCCAAAAATAAAAACAAAGCGTAGGTCACCAATGCATGAACAAGACCAATATAACTGAAAATGACACACAATTCACACACCACCCCTAGGGTACGTCTCACTGTTGCCTTGCCCCTCGAAAAGTGGTCGTCGAGTAGAGGACGTTTTAGTAAGTCCTCATGTCCATGAACATGGCATGAGGGTAGCTTCTAAGGTGTCTTTCTATTGCTCTGGTGACCACACTGTCCCTAATCCTCGAATTGACCCGAACACCTCCAACGGTGGTGCTACCTACCTCTCAATGGTGGGATGGCACTACCTTAAGGACATTTACACAGACGAATTCCTTAGGGTAGGTAGATGACTCGTAGATACTTGCTCTAATTCAAAACAAATCCAAAACTTCTTTTCACACCGACACTTTCAAAAAGCTTTCAAAACAACTTTTCAAACACTCTTGAGTACTGATACAAGAGTCGAACTGAAATTTTAAACGAAACTTTTTTCAAACCCATTCACCTTGAAAAGCAAACAAACATTTTGAAAACACAAATGAGCAAGTATCTAAGAGCCCATGGATAACCATGGATAGAAAGGGTGCTAACACCTTCCCTTTCTATAAATCTACCTCCCGAACCGAGAACTAATCTCAATAAGGAATTTTTCTGTGCTTTTGTCCTGTCCATTTGGAGAAAATAAAAGACGGTGGCGACTCTTGCTTCCGCGACATTTCGCAAACCAGCGTTAAACAGTCAGTTCCAGATCCACCGATTACACTTCCCAACTCAAAGATCTAGTATCAAAGGTTTCTGAAACTTTTGCGTTCACTAAGAGACATGGTCGACTTCTCAACCTGGTTACTTCAAACTTTGATGAAAATTTGATCCCAAGCACCACTGCTTCACCTTTCCATACTATCAGTTGGTGCCTACCATGGAAGAATTCTCTCAGTTGTTGGATATACCCATTATTGAATAATTTCCTTTCACAGGTCTGGAAGAAGTTCCTAAGCCAGAAGTCATTGCCTCAGTTTTGCATCTGAAACGGGCCGAAATGGTATCCAATTAGGAAACAAGAAGCGAAGTCAAGGGTTTTCTATCCAAGTTCCTGATAGACAAGGCCAAGCTGTTTTGGGATGATATGGATTTTTAGGCTTTTGAGGAGGTCTTGGCCCTTCTAATGTATGGGTTAATACTATTCCCTAATCCAGACTTATTCATAGATATGAATGCTATTAAGATCTTCCTCTCTCGCAACCCTGTGCCTACCTTGCTCGGAGATATTTTGCACACTCTCTATACTCGTACCATGAAGAAAAGAGGTGTGCTTATGTGTTGCATTCCATTGCTATCGAGGTGGTTTATTTCTCACCTCCCTAAGTCCGTACTAAATAATGAAGAAGGTGTGGGTTGGTCACAAAGGATAATGTCACTCGCTCACATGGATATTCTCTGGTGTTCCCGAGCTATGGAAAACATTGTTATTATTGAGCGCTGCAGGGAGTACACTAATGTCCCGCTACTTGGCATCAAAGGGGGTATAAACTACAATCCTTGTTTAGCTCTGCGACAATTTGGTTACGCTCGAAGAGATGGTCCCCATGAGTTACTTATCGAGGGAATTATATTCAACTATGAGGATGATGTTCAAGAGTATCGGCGGAGGTTCATACGAGCTTGGGGCATGGCAAACAGATCTGGCGCCAAGGCTTTGGAGCCAAAGGCTTCCATTCCCATGGAACCCTATCTCAAATGGGTACGAGCTCGCGCCCAGAAACTTATAATGCCCTATATGGCCGTTCTACCAGTGATTATGGAACCCACTAATGAAGGGGGTATTCCTTACACGATTCTTTATCCTGATATGCCCACTGTTCTTGGAGAATTACAAAGGTCTTGGATTCAGTTGAAGAAAGAGAGGGATACTTACAGGAATCAGTTCTATATCCAGTAAGAGGAAAGATTATCACTGTGTGAGGTGAGTAGGAGTATATGGTGAGCCACCTCAATTCATTCAAGTACGTAGAGATGGACGGGGAATTCATAGAGACTCCTTTCCAGAATTTTGAAGAGGTTCCCCAGATCATGGCATCGGCTGAAGTTTCTACCAGCAACAAACCTCCTATGACAATGGCTCTTCTCAAAGATGAGAGAGCCGTGATTGAAGAAGGTGGGTGTCCCAATTGGGGACAACTCCCTGATTTTACTCACGAAACTGATAAGTTTGATTTAGGCTTTACTTCAAGGAGTTCAAAAGGTTGTTCAATGAGCTCGGGCGGGAGGACCTCCCCTACGCATCAGCAATCGGGAAATTAATGCCATTGAAGACGGCGAGGAAGAGTCAGACATGGACAACTGGATCTACGCAACTACCAACGGTGGACCGAGTAACTGGACAGCTAGGGACTTTATACCAGTTTCTTGTATTCCATGGTAATTGTCTTACTTGTTTTTAAGATTTGTAATAAACAATTTGAAACTCTACGACTTTGTGCTTTTCCCGAGGCACATTGTTTTTTCTTGTGAGGGATATTATTTTTCATTTCATATATCATTAATAAATCATTGGACGTTTCTTGCACACAAATTGTACGCTCTCTATTTTCCCTTTCTATTTTCACTTTATTAAAATAGCTATTCTCTTACACACATTCACGTATCATACTACAAATCCATATCCACTATGGATCCCATTGATAACAGCTCTACTATTGCCAGTTATGACTTCGAAAATCCGATCAACCAAGCCGAGGACAAAGGTGAGGATGATTCTAAGGTGCCTGGAGAACTTTCTAGACTATTACAACAGGAAGAAAGGGCTATACAGCCTTATGAAGAGTCGGTTGAGACAATAAACCTGGGCACAGAGATAGACAAAAAGGAGGTAAAGATGGGTGTAAGTTTGGAAGTTAAGGTCAAATAGCGGTTGATACAAATATTGCACGACTACAATGAGATCTTTGCCTGGTCATATGAAGACATGTCAGGTTTAGACACTGATATTGTGGTTCATCATCTGCCGACCAAAGAAGACTGTCCTCCGGTTAAACAGAAGGTCCGCCGTATGTGCCCTGAAATGTTAGAGAAGATCAAGGCAGAGGTCATGAAGTAGTTCGACGCAGGATTCTTAGCTGTCACTTATTATCCACAGTGGGTTACTAACATTGTTCCGGTACCTAAGAAGGACGGTAAGGTGTGAATGTGTGTGGACTATAGAGATCTGAATAGGGCAAGCCCCAAGGATGACTTCCCTCTTCCTGACATTGATGTTCTGGTTGACAACACCGTGCAACACAAAATCTTCTCCTTCATGGATGGTTTCTCTGGCTACAACCAGATCAAGATGGCTCCTGAAGACAACCTTCATCACACAGTGGGGCACCTCCTGCTACAAGGTAATGCCTTTTGGGTTGAAGAATGCTGGGGAAACTTATCAGCACGCCATGGTCGCTTTGTTCCACGATATGATTCACCATGAGATCGAAGTTTATGTTGATGAAATGATAGCCAGGTCTTAGACTGAGGAAGAGAACCTTGATCATCTCCAAAATTTGTTCGAAAGGTTGAAGGTATACAAACTGAGGTTGAATTCGAACAAGTGCATCTTCGGGGTAAGATCCGGTAAACTTTTGGGTTTCATCATCAGCGACAAAGGCATCCAAGTAGATCCTGCAAAGGTAAAGGCTATACAAGAAATGTCGACTCCCCGTACAGAGAAGGAAGTTAGAGGTTTCTTGGGACGCTTGAATTATATCGCCAGGTTCATTTTGCATATGACTGCTACCTGTGAGCCCATCTTCAAGCTTCTGAAGAAAGATCAGGTGGTAAAGTTGAATGATGAATGCCAGACCTCTTTCGAAAGAATCAAAGAATACCTTTAAGAACCACCAATTATGATGCCTCTGATTGAAGGAAGACCTTTGATATTATACTTGACAGTTCTAGACAATTCAATGGGGTGTGTGTTGGGGCAGCATGACGAGTCTGGTCGAAAAGAGCATGTTATATACTACCTTAGCAAAAAATTTACCAACTGTGAGACACGATACTCACTGCTCGAGAAAACTTGCTGCACTTTGGCATGGGCTGCTCGCCGACTAAGACAGTACATGCTAACCCACACTACTTTGTTGATATCTAAGATGGATCTGATCAAATACATCTTCGAGAACCCGCCCTTTCCAGAAGAATAGCAAGATGGCAAATGATCTTAACTGAGTACGACATACAATATACAACCCAAAAAGAAATCAAGGGGATTGTCTTGGACGATCATTTTGCTCATTAGGCTGTGGATGACTACCAGTCCATGAATTTTGAGTTTCCGGATGAGAATATTATACTGGTGACTGACTACGAATAACCTGGACCAGATGAAGGACCCGAGGAGGAATCCCGATGGACTATGTTTTTTGACAGAGCTTCGAACGCACTGGGTAATGGCATCGGCATTGTAATCATATCTCTTGAGGGCTGTCATACTCCTTTCACCGCCCGACTATGTTTCAACTGCACCAATAACATGGTGGAGTATGAAGCATGTATCATGGGTCTCAAGGCCGCTATTGACCTCAGGATCAAGTTCTTCGACGTTTTCGGGGATTAATCCTTGGTAATAAGTCAAATCAAAGATGAATGGGATACAAAGCATCCAAATCTCATCCCATACAAAGAGTACGTATTGACATTGCTCCCACACTTTGAGGAGGTAACTTTTGAACATTTTCCACGAGAGGAGAACTAGTTAGCGGACGCGTTAGCTACCATGTCTTCTATGTTCAAAGTTAGGTGGGAAAATGAAGCTTCCCAGATCACCATTGAGAGGTTGGATGAACCAGCACACTGTTGTGAGATTGATACTGATGAGGTGGTAGACAAACCCTGGTTTCAAAAAAGTTAAAAGGTATCTCGAGGCTCAAGAGTATCCCGAAGGGGCATCTGTCAATGATAAGAGGTTTCTGAGAAGGTTCGCTGCAAAGTTCTTCCTTAGTAATGGAATCCTCTATAAACACAACCATGAATCCACACTACTATGATGTGTAGACAAGAGGGAAGCAGAGAGGATCATGACATATCTACATGAAGGCACCTTCGGAACCCATTCCAGTGGACACACCATGGCTAAGAAGATCCTACGGGCAGGATATTATTGCTCCACTATGGAAGCCGATTGTCATCAGCACTCTCGAACTTGTCATAAGTGCCAAATCTATGCTGATAAGGTGCGTGTTCCTCTGGTCCCCTTAAACGTCTTGACAGCTCCGTGGCCCTTTGCAATGTGGGGCATCGACATGATCGGAGAAATCATGCTCACCGCTTCTAATGGACATCGCTTCATCCTAGTAGCCATTGATTACTTCACGAAGTGGGTTGAGGCAACTTCCTTTGCTACAGTAACCAAGAACGTCGTGGCGCGGTTTATTCGACATAATCTGATTTGTCGATATGGTGTGCCAGAGAGGATTATTATTGACAATTGTACGAATCTCAACAACACAATGATCATCGAGCTCTATAAACAGTTCAAGATACAACATCATAATTCTTCTCCTTACCGGCCGAAGATGAATGACACCATTGAAGCGGCTAACAAAAACATCAAGAAGATTGTACAGAAGATGACGGTGACATACAAAGACTGGCATGAGGTGTTACCATTTTCTCTTCATGGGTACCGTACCTCAGCACGTACGTCGACAGGGGCAACACCCTACTCTCTGGTATATGGCATGGAGGCGGTCCTACCCATCGAAGTCCATATACCTTCTCTCAGGATTATGAAGGATGCGGTTTTGAATGAAGACGACCTGATCTGAACCCGACTTGTTCAATTAAATCTAATTCATGAAAAGAGACTTACCGCTATCTGTCATAGTCATACGTATCAAAATCGAATGATCAAGGCTTTTAACAAGAAAGTCAGACATCAAGAATATTAAGTCGGGGATCTAGTGATCAAGCGCATCATACTGCTGCAAGGTGATCCCAGGGGAAAATGGACCCCCACGTACGAAGGGCCATTTGTGGTTAAGAACATTTTTTTGGGTGGAGCTATGATTCTAACCACCATGGACGGTGACGACCTTCCTCACCCTGTCAATGCAAACATAGTGAAAAGATACTACGCCTAATCAAAAGACCCGCTAGATTGACTGGCCTAGGAAAAAATAAGGGCTTCCCGGCGAACCAAAAGGGTTCAGGCAAAAATAAGGGATAAAAAAAAATATATGTACACCCGGCAAGTCGAAAACCTAAAAGGGCGACTTGGGTAAAAAGGGGTATTCCGGTGGACTAAAAACCCAAAAGGGCAGTCCAGGAAAAAATTAGGGATATAAAGTGTACCACTATGTCTCATTGGATCATCTTGCGACCTGACTTCAGTATCGACTATCAAGCTCGGACGACGCCAACCAATCTGATCAACTTTCAGCCAAGTAGCAAAGTGATGAGACGCATGAGGATATAAGGGCAGTAGCAGAGTTGGAACCCAATGGGGTTGTTTCACATAGCTATTTTTCTTTTACATAAATTTGTATAGCTTCTATTTTTACGACGGTGTTCTCTTACTAGAGCGTCATCCTCCTTGTACAAAAACGCCTATTACAGGCCAACTTCAAAAATCAATACAAATCATTTTCACAAGAAGCTTTGAGTTTTTTCTTTTTCTGTTTTGTTTTGCAAGAACGTCCAATGATTTTTTCGTGATATATGCATTTTAAAATGATTGCTTCTCATAAATATTTACATAAGAAACAAAAAGACAATTACTCGTAATTCCAGAAAGAGGGGCAAAAACAAGAAGTTCCAAACCCGACAGTTACTCTGCCCAGCAGGTACCGGGACAGAGGTAGCTTTGGAACATAATCAGCAGTACATACACTCCCCACAGAGTAAAAGTATTCAAAAGCATTGATGTGAGATTTCCCGAAACAGGACATAACCTCCCCAGCCAGGGTCATTCAGAAACCTGACAGCTATATCCCCCAGCCGAATTTGATAATCGCAGGCGGGTCAGTAAATCCCATCCCCCAAGCAGAGTTTATTTCTCTGGATACAGAGGCTCAATCCCTGACAGAGCTTATTACTTCAACTATAAAGATTCCCTTTCTAAGTTTGTTCCCTGCAGAGTTTATTCTCAAGTAGAATCTCTTCCTGACAGAATATTCATAAATCTCCAGCAGCAGTCAGGGATTTATTTTTCCAAACCCGGACATACTCCGATATCATTTCATGTACATACATCATGACAAACGCATACATACCATATACAACACTATCTCATTTATTTTGAGAACATCATACCACCATGAATTTCATGCATCGCACATAATTAACCCTGTTATCTTTTTAGGAAAGACGATTAGCTTCAACAAATCCAGCAGTTATGCAGGTCACGTCTGTAGACGACTAATGGAAACTCAGTTCTCGAAACCAAACGGGTCAACTAATCTACACTATCGCCTCGAAGTAACCCTACTATCCAGGTTTCTTCCCATAAGCCCTACCATCCAGGATTTCATTTCGAGGTAACCCTACTATCCAGGTTTCTTCTGACAGCCCTACTATCCAGGCTTTCATTTCAAAGTAACCCTACTATCCAGGTTCCTTCTCACAACCCTACTATCCAGGCTTTCATTTCAAAGTAACCCTACTATCCAGGTTCCTTCTCACAGCCCTACTATCCAAGCTTTCATTTCGAAGTAACCCTATTATCCAGGTTCCTTCTCACAACCCTACTATCCAGGCTTTCAATTGGAAGTAACCCTATTATCCAGGTTCCTTCTCACAACCCTACTATCCAGGCTTTCATTTCAAAGTAACCCTACTATCCAGGTTCCTTCTCACAACCCTACTATCCAGGCTTTCATTTTGAAGTAACCCTACTATCCAGGTTCCTTCTCACAGCCCTACTATCCAGGATTTCATTTCGAAGTAACCCTACTATCCAGGTTCCTTCTTACAGCCCTACTATACAGGCTTTCATTTCGAAGTAACCCTACTATCCAGGTTTCTTCCCATAAGCCCTACTATCCAGGCTTTCACTTCGAAGTAACCATACGATCCAGGTTCCTTCTCATAGCCCTACTATCCAGGCTTTCATTTCAAAGTAACCTTACCATCCAGGTTCCTTCTCTTTCATCTCCAGATGGCAGTTTACAACACGATAAGACCTGGGCCCGACCGGTTACGGTTGATTTCACCTTTCCCCTAGTAAGTCGCTGTACAGCCTGGACCCTAACCAGATATGCAGTTCATTCCTACTTCCTCAATCAAGAGTTAATTCTCCAGTAGAGTAATATAAAATCGAAGCTCCTATACCGTATTTCCCATGTCATAAATCAACATTCCCCGACGAAGTTCTCCTCAACAATAGGTACAGAGTTTCTCGCAAAGGAATCTCTTATGCAATCGATATCTTTTTGGATGACATCTTTAATCCCATCTTTAACGATTCTCTATCAACTTCCAAATGTAATCTATAAGCCCATTCCCGATATCACCAATTAGTATTACTCTATGCGAGTGCAAATTTATAGGCACTCTAGTGTTCAATCATCTTCCATGTTCAGATCACGAAAGGCTGACCAACCAATCTACATCCTTAGGTTTAAGAAGATTGAACAGAGGCAGCTGTTTCACCCTAAAATTTTCCCTCTCAGTTTACTCAACACATGCTCATTGAGGTCCTTAATTTTCCCAAGGATGTCTAAGGATTGACCAAACAAATCCTCCTCCTAAGACAATGATCCTTAAACTAGGGTTTCCATTTCTATCAATATGTTTGAGTTCCAAGGGTCCCAAATGATTTTCATGGTCCTAATATGTCCTCAAGACCCTTCATGTCAAATTTCAAGCCTTGCACAAGAAGTTTGCTCAGTCAACTGCTCAGATGCTTGAGAATCGACTATATTTGGTCAAAAGTCAACGGTGGCCCACATATAGTCAAACTTAAAGATTTTTCGTAAACATCAACATTTTGAAGTTATATCCATAATTTTATCAAGGGTTGATCATTATTCCTCAAGGAATGCTCCTAATTCATCAAAACTCAAAAGTTGTTAAATTAGGATTTCTTAGGAAACATTAACCAAACTTTGACCAGGCATAACTTCTTCATACTTTATCAGAAATTTTCCATCCAAGGCTCATTTGAAGAGGATGCAATTCCCTACAACTCATCTTCATCCCTCAAGTTCAAAATATGTACTCATCAAAAGATATGAATTTCTACATTATAGGTCCTTTTGAAAAGTCAACAAAAACACCTTTTGGGTCAAAGCTTCTTACATGAACATGGAAGACCCAATTGAGGTGAGTCTAAAAGGGGTGTTTAGGGGACATCCTAAGCTTTATAAAAATTCCAATAACAACTCTCTAGGATTAAAATTGGAAGAGATTTGCATTGTCAAAGTTGACCATTTTTGTAAAATCGCTAAAAGTAAAATGTGCCCAAATTTCATTTTTTCCACATGGGCCTATATTTTCAAGTTTGGAGCTTGTTCCTAACATGGTCGACGACCTATGAACCACTCCATGCCTCATCCACTTATTTATTTGATTTATTGTGATTTAATTCATTTAAATTGAAATAAAATCAAATAAAATCAAAACAAATCACATAATTTGTTTTTGGGATATTTTTTGCATTGAATGAAGATCTCATGTGCTGTCAATAGCCAAGCAAGATCGTGCCATGCCATGAAAGAAGAGAATATCCACAATTGGAAATAATGGAAGAAAATTGAAAACACATTCATATCTTGGATTCTTGCCAAAACAAATGACCTAATTTTATTCTATACATATACAAGATCATTGTGAACCCTGAGAGAGAAGATTCAGACGCGCAACTGCCTCAAAAAGCAAGAAACAAATTCCAAATTTTTGGTAAAAAAGTGCAGCTGCTATCTCTTTTCACAGGCCAATTTGAGCCGTTTGAAGGATCAAATCACATACTAGGGTGATTTCTGAAGCTATCCCACTCATTCCCAAGCCTCAAAGCATCAAGAGTCACACTTACTAACAGTCACGGTTTTCATCTTGTTTTAAAATCGTCTTTATTGATTCTGGCATTATCAACATGTTCTAAGTATACATTCATGCTTGTTATCATGTTTTCAATGTGTTGGGATGCTTTGATTTAGTTTTAAGTGCAGGAATCAAAAGATGTCATTCCTAGGGTTTTAAGCTCCGTTTTAAGGTCTTTTAGTACAGGAGAAATTAGGGATGGATATGAGTACCATGATGTTCAGGGCTTCAAGCCCAATTGATTCATGGTCTCCATTGAAATTTATACCTCTTGTATTTTATTTTTGAATGACAAAGGGTTATAGCTACAAACATTTGTCTGTAGGTAAAAAGTCGTTACCTAAAACGACGGTTCCAAGAAGAAGATGAATAGGTGGCGTAACCCCATTGGAGTTTTTTGAATAAGCGCATGTTTTTTATTTTCTTTTCAGTTTTTCACTTGGTTTCACATAAAATATATTATTGTTATTATGTTAACAAATGAACATCCTAGCGCAGCTGGCAACGAAGCGTGTGTGTAAAGGAGAGGACCTGGGTTCGATCCTAGGTCCAAGCATTTTCTTGTTTTCTGAATAATTCTTTTCAGATCCAGTGCGCCTCATACTCAGATGTCGACCATACAACTTCACACCATCATCATCAGATCTCATCACATCCAGATCCAACGTCCCATATGCGCAGTCATACCCTGGATCATCAGGAGACCGACATACTGGATCTGGCGCATGTTGGGCTCAGAATAGTGGGCCTGAACAAAAATTCAAGAAACACCCCTCCAATTTGGGTTTCACACCCCCCAGGCCCATCTCTAATCTTTTTTTTTAATTTTATTTCTTATTCTTTTTATTATTTACTTAATTCTTTTTTTTCTTTACAAAATAACAAAATCATTTTTTATTAAATCAAAAAATCACAAAAAACATAAAAATATTTTTTTCCTAAAATATTTTATTTTCTTCAATTAATTAGTTTAATTAAAATTAGGGCAAATTTAATTCCTTTTTATAATTTAAATTACTTATAAATTAGGGTTTTAATTTGTACATAATTCAATCTTTTCTCAAAAAAATAACAAAAATACTTTTTCAATTGGATTTTAAGGTCTCTTAATTATTCTCGCATTTAAATTTGTCGCGCGCATTTCAAATATTTTTATTATTATTGTAACTGTTTCGAGGTTGTAATAGTAATTAGGGTTTAAAATTCCGCATTTTTATTTTCTGTCAAGACAATTATGTATCTACAAAAGCCCTGTAATAGTGTAGGACCTTTACCTTCTCGCTTTTATATACTGCATGCTTGTATATAACTGTTAGCAACTTAGGCGTGTATGACTAATGAATCAATCCTAGATCACTAAATTACAAGATAAATAACTGAAATCAAACACTTTTGCACACTTGCACTCCTAGGGTTTGCCTCACTTGGTTGCCTCGGAAATAATGGTTGTGTCCCTCGAATGTAGGGATACCTTAGCAATGCCCCGCGATTCAAAGTCGTCGTAAAGATCACAGTCCCTACTTGTCCCTCGAGTTGCCTACGAATTGCTCTTATGACGATAGCCCCTTCGAAATGCTAAGGTATCCTTACTTGTTGCCTTCAGTGACCATTTCGTCCCTCCGAACGTCCCTTTAAAACACCAATGACGGTGCTACCTATTCCTTAATAATAGGATAGTGCTGTCTAAAGGAAAACAAACAGACTTTTTTTGAGTAGGTAGATTAGTTCCTAGGTACTTGCTCAAACAAAACTTTTTTCCAGACAAACACTTTTCAAAATAATTTTTGAAACAAACTTCGTCACACTCTTGAGGACTGATACAAGAGTCATCACGAAGTAAAAACTTTTCAAAATAAGCACACACAAGCAATTTAAAAAATGAGCAAGTACCTAAGAGCCCGTGGAAAACCACAGATAGAAAGGGTGCTAACACCTTCCATTTCTATAATCTATTCCCCGTACTTAGAAATATTCTCAAAAAAGGTTTTTGTGTTCTTTTTCCTTTTCCTTAGTTGGATGAAATAAAATTCGGTGGCGACTCTTGCTTACCACGACATTTGCAAATACAAAACGCAAACTAGTATTAACAGTCGGTTCTTCCACCATATCACACTGGGTATATGGCATCTTTAACTGAATGGCTCTCGATCGGATCCATTGAAGATATGGCTCCAAAGAAACAGCACCCCTAGGTCCCAAATCTTTCCTACTCTTCTTATGAATGTGACACCAGGTCTTCGAAATCTGCTCCCTAGCTTCCCTATGGTCTTCTCCTTCCTTCAGAAAGAAACTACTCAAATGAATACTATTCAGTTTATCCCTCATCGGATAACCAAGGTATCACTGTGCAAGAACAGGGTTATAGTTAATTCCTCCCTTTGTACCAAGAAGAGGTATATTAGGGAAACTACACCAACTGTCAATAATCTCTACATCCTGGTAAGCTCGATGATACCAATCAATGTTTGAGTAAGTAAGTGCCATGATCTTAGGAGCCCAACGGGGTTCCTTCTTGATATCCCAAAAAGCATCAGACTGAGGCATATGAGAGATAAACCACCAGTATAACATAGGCGCGCAACAAATAATCATCCCCCCATGATAAGAATTCCGAAGATGAATAGAGTAATAAACATCACCCAATAATGTAGGAAATGGGTTTCAAATCATGAAAATTCGGATAGCGTTAATGTCGACAAACTTGTCCATATTAGGAAATAAGAACAACCCGTAAGCAAGTAGAGCAAAGATGTCCTCAAAAGCAACTGTACTCTTCATTCTGGCAAAGTAACGAGCCTTCTCCAATAAGAACTGAGCTGGTAATCCTCTAATCCCTCCTTTGGTAGTCATATGGGCTTCCACCTCATACTTTCCCAGATGAATCAAAGCAGCAATCTCATGTGGTTTTGGCTCACCCTCCAAACCAGTAAAAGGAATACGATCGGTAACAGGTAAATCCAATAGATAAGAATACTCCTCTAGTGTAGGCATCAAATGATAGTCGGTAAAAGTAAAACAATGATACATCGGATCATAGAACTGGACCATGGTCGAGAGAATACCCTCCTTCATCTTCAGCTTCATGAGAGAAATAATGGACCCATACTTCTTTCGAAAGTCTGCAGAACACTCAATCTCGGGAATTAGACTGATCAACTCATCTATCTTGGGTTCCTTGAAACTGTATTTTCCGGTCTTTCTCTTTCCAGAATCCATGGTTAGAAAGTACCTGAGATATTCACAAATAGTCAACCTTTAAATCCCTTTAAATATGGTTTCTTCAAAAGATGCTTATGAGTGCATGGATGCATGATGCAACAATCACACATAAGATCACACATATAGGGTTCATAGGTTCAACGTCACGAGCATGAGGTCAAAAGTACTACCCATAAGGTATTGGTCTAAAAAGTTATCACCTACCGAACAAAGTTCTAGAGGTTACCAGAGTCTACATCCTTCCTTCGGATATTACCAACTTCCCGATTAACTCGATAATTAGTAATATTCTCAAGAAAGACTTGTCCGAGCATAGTATCGCGTGACAACTATTTCCGGATTACTCCGTCATAGCTTCCGCACTACACCTAAAAGGCCAAGATGGGTTTGGTATTTTACAGTCCTCAATTTTAGCAGGCTCCCAGGTCGAAAGCAGTACGTCTTCCCGAATACTCGGTAAACGACACTACAGTCAAAGGGACCTCCACTGAGTGGGGGATCTCATGCCTCCTTTTTTGGGAATACTCCATCAAAGTTAACATGACAATACCGCCCGTCCTATCTTAAATTTTGCCCAAGTCCGGATATAGGACTTATGAGTAATCACCAAGCACTCTGAAAACCGGGAAAATCCAGACAAACATATATACAACATATAACACAAAAAACAATAATAACACATATACAGATATAAACAAAGATAAGCTTAACCCACTTAGGGATGGACCGACAAGAGGTCAATCTTTCCCCAGTGAAGTCGCAATTTTTCTGTAGCGGTAGAAATGTTCAAGACTAAGCCATTGGATTGACTAGACTTTATGCAAATAAAAATAAAAATCGCCACCACGCTTTATTGTTTCCAAAGGAATGGGAAAAGAGCGAATAACCCAAAAAGAGGGGGGAAAGATTCAAGGTAAGGGGGTTGTTTATGCAAAGGGAAGGTATTAGCACCCTAAACATCTACAGTACTCTGCAGGAACCTCTTTGTAAAATATGTATATTTTGGCTATAAAAAATGTTGTATATAAATGGATGGTGTAACTGAGGAAAGAAATATATTTATTTTATAATATTTGCACCCGTCGCGGCTGCGAACCTTTAGTGCCTACGTACCACCTTTTCGTGCAATAGGGGATCAGGGTACACGTAGTTCCTCTTTTAAAAATTTAAAACACAAATGTGTTGGTTAATTTTATGAGATGAAACATCATTGTCATTATCCGTATGGAAAACATACCTACTACCCACAATCATGATAAAGGAGAATTTGCATCATCTCAAAGTGGAGGATATGGCTTGGATTTTTAAAATAAATAATGCCTCACTCAACACCCAAGTGGAAAATATCTCTCTTTACTACATATTGTAGAAGTATAGTTGTTTGCATCACTACAAAGATTGACAAGAGTTCAACCTTTTTTGAGAAAAGTTTAAAGATAAAAGCCAAAGTGGCAAAATGATTTGAAATGAGATTGATTGACTTTTAGTCTTCTCACAAAAATGTCAAGGCATTATTAAGTTGATTGGAGTTTATTTATAAAAAATGTTTTGAAAATTCATGGACATAAGTCCAACTTTATTATGAAAGTGGTTCAAGTTCAAAAACAAGAAGATTTTTCAAAAAGGAAGAGAAGATTTTTGAAATTAAAGAAGATGGGAGGAGAAGAATGGACTATCCTAAAGCATAAGGTAAAAGCTAGGGATAAGAATCATCTAACCAATAAGAAACCAATACTTGACATTATGAGCCAAGATAGAATTCCCCTTCCTTGGATTGAAACCAATAAAGAAAAGAAATACTAGACCTCTTGAGAGAACCAAACTTCAAGTGTATTAAGTCTTCACAAAAAATTGGGCAGAGTAACGACTGTATACGGGTGAATTCCAGATTACAAACAAAGGGTGTAATCACAAAAACCTGCACACAAAAACAAACAAGTAACCCAATGTCTTGAGGTAAACCTCAAGAACTCTAGACAAAATAATCAGATAAGATCTCCAAGATAGGTAAAGGTTTCTAATCCTAGGTCCAAGAAAAGTCCCATGCTCCATAATGCCAAGGATAGTAACCAAATAGTCCAAGCACCATTAAATATTTTTTAGGGTTTATGTTGATTATTAATTGTCTTAAGAAAGGAAAATAAAATCTCAAGTGAGCAAAGTAAAAATGGAAAGAAAATAAATGCTCAAATGAGCAAAGATGAAAATGGCATGAAATGTAAATGCTAAAAGTAAATAGTACATAAAGCATAAAAAAATAAAAGTATAAGGTAAACAAGTCAATAATTAGTGGTTAGTTGGATGACCATCTTAAAGCTTGCATTTGGAACTCATTAGAGGATTGGTAGAACCAAAGCCTCCACACAACAAGTTGCATTTGCTTTTTGTCAAGTATATCATCCATTTGGAATTCTCATAAGTACCATTTAAAGATCAACGATGTTTAAGTGATTCGCGTTGACCAAAGGTGTTGTAGATACATTAGAGGATTGGTAGAACCAAAGCCTCCACACAATGAATCTCAAGGTTATTGGATCAAAGAGATCAAATTAACATACTTGGGCTTGCAATCATAAGTTTGGGCCACGAATGATCATTTATTCGAATCGGGAAAAAATTTAGCGTTATGTTAAGCAATCGTAAGTGGACTTATATAGAAGTCACACCTATTTTGAGGTTGGTAAATAGCAATCTATGCACCATTTGTTTTGAGACATGATTTAGAGATCATGCTTCAACAACATCTAGTGCAATAAGAAAGGGATGAGATGAAGAGGGATGAGAAAAATATACAAACCACATTTGAATTAAATTTTAATCAAACTATTATTAAAATCATTCATCCATTTTTGTGGAGTTAAACTCAACACCATGGATCCAATGATGTTAATAAAGTTCATGATCCAAAATCTAACCCAAGATCAGCCAGAAAATAATCACAAAATAATATCACATTTAATATACACAAAAAAGGATTTTTAAAAAATGTTTTAAAAATAGTAAATAATGAGAAAAATATCAACTATGTTCAAATTAATCAAAAAATGAAAAGTAAGACCATAGAAAAATCAGAAAAAGGCCCAAGTAATTTTACAAATTTTTTTGGTAATTTTTTAAAGTCAGAAACTATTTTTAAAATTAAAATAAATGGGTAAAATAAACAAAAAATGGTAAAAAAAATAGTAAATTCAGAAGAAAAAAAATAAGATAAGGTCACCAATATTTGTCACAATATCATTAGATCATTCCATAATTTTTCAGAATTTTAAAATATATAAAAGTATTTTTAAACATTTAAAACAAATCAAATAAGTGTAAAATTTGTAAAAAATACCAAAACATAAAATTAAATTGTAAAATAATAAAAATCAGAAAGAGAATAATCAAAAATATTTTTCATAATTTTTTCAGATTTTTTGGACTAAAAATGTATTTTCTATGATTTTTTGTAATTTAAAACAATTAAAATATAAAAATCAGAAAAAGAAAATAAAAGTAAAATATGTGGACCATTGGATGAAATTCAAAACACATTAGTAATCAAATCCAAGGGATCTGGCGCACTGTGCATATCATGGTCATTAGTGAATATTGTACAGAGTCATTAATTAAATCAAAAGTTGAAAAATACAGATGGCGCGCCTTCATTGGTTAGAAGATGACACGTTGGTCATCTTCAACCTCCAGCCATCACGAATTGCAGGTCTCTCAAACTGTAAAATCAGAAGCTTAGACCTATGTCATTCGCTTCGTCTCTTCAAGACGAAGACAACCACACCCTCGTGCTAAATTTATATAAACTGTAGCTCAAGCAATTTGGAAGGAAAGTTTTGAAAAGGGATTTGAAATTTCATGGTCAAAACATGTTTCCAGTAAAAGGTAAGTGTTGCAACTAGAACCAGGGCAATGAGAGCAACACAATGATATCGGAGTTTTGAAGAATTGATGAAGGAATCTACCTATTGAAGTTGAGTTGCAGAGCTCTGAAACTGGACTTCTATGGAGCAGTATAGGGAACAATTCTTGAATTTAATTATATGGTTAGCTTCAGGGAAGATCAAGGAAGGTGAATTGATGGAAAAATTGGATTGAAAAAGGGTCGAGACTGTATTTTGAAGTTACAGAAAATTGAGTTATGGAGTGAAACCACCCGACCGGAACCTGTCATCTGGATGTAATGAAACATCAACGAAGTCACCACTGAACATTTTTTATCCCGCTAAGAGAGAAAGGTAAACATCGAGAAAACCTGGAAAGGAAGAAATCACGGTCTTTCGACCGAGAGATCAGGTAAGGGAGTCTGTTACGCGAGGGGAAGGTATTAGCACCCTACACGCCCGTAGTACTCTACAGTATCCACTCTTGTTGTCTAATCTAATGGGTGTGGTCAAAACCTATGTCTATGGCTTAAAACTGAAAGGGGGATGCATACGAAAAAAGAAAACAATGTAGGGAAAATAAAAGTTGTGCTCGATTGTGCACTACCCCTTTTCCTATGTATCCCTTTTAAGGAATCAGAGCAGCCGTAGTTTGGCTTATATATTTTGGTTGGTTTGTCTTTTTTAATTAATACAACAAAACAGTCAAGATGGCAAAACATCAAATAAAACAAAAAACAAAAGAGATGGTAAAAACATCGGCAAAACAATAATAAAGTAACATTTCAAAGATAGCGAAACATCAAATGATAAAACATGACACCTAACAATGACATTGAGAATCAAAGTAGGATAACAAACATGTGCGATGGAGAAACATCGGCTTCAAACAAGTATGCAATGGCGAAACATCGGCTAAAATGTAACAAGATATTATGGCAAAGATGACGAAACATCACACCTAACAATGATATTGAGAATCACAGTAGGACAACAAACATATGCGATGGCGAAACATCAGCTTCAAACAAGTGTGCGATGGCAAAACATCGGCTAAAAGGTAACAAGATATTATGGCAAAGATGACGAAACATCACACCTAACAATGATATTGAGAACCACAGTAGGATAAGAAACATGTGCGATGGCGAAACATCGGTTTCAAAAAAATGTGCGATGGCGAAACATCGGCTAAGAGATAACAAGGTATCATGGCAAAAATGGTGAAATATCAATAAAATGGATGAAAAAAAATCACACCTAACAATGATATTGAGAATCATCGGCTAAACCAGATAATAAAACAAAGCCAAGAGGCGCACCAACAACTAAGATTGATTTGTATCTTTTACCTTGAAGAAGGGTTTGAGTTTATTAGAGGTGTTTTATGATTTGCCAAGAAAACAATTTTTATTTTAAGATGCAAAATGCAAAGGAAAGAAAAATAACTAAGGGAAACTAGCCTATCACTATCCCTAGTGTTATCATACAATGATTGACCCTAAGGTTGAGGATAAAGGAAAATGCTATCATATGTTAGCATACATGGATTCCTAACTTAATTAACATGCCAAAGGAAGCTTAACAAAACTATCCTATAGGGAACAGGAAATGAGAGCGAAGTCGTGATCTCAATTTCTAAATTGAGTGACTCATCGATCAACAATTAAAGAAGAAAGAAAACAATAAACATCCTATAGGGAACATGCATTGAGAGCGAAGTCGTGATCTCAATTTCTAAATTGAGTGACTCATCGATCAATAATTGAAGAAGAGAAACAATAAACATCCTATAGGGAACATGCATTGAGAGCGAAGTCGTGATCTCAATTTCTAAATTGAGTGACTCATCGATCAAATGTTAAAGAAACAAACACAACACATGTATCAGACAAAAAACCAGAGGGCCTCCTGACATATATCAGCAACAGAGGTCCCATCATGCAACATAGAACTATGAAAATAGAAGAAAGGAAATAGTGCAATACCAAACGGATAACTATCCGTAACAACTGAGCAAGAATAAAAGAAACCCAAAGAACTTCAAGCAAGCTGGCATCAATAGACAAATCAAATCAGAAATTACGCCATCAGGATGTAAGTATTGAGATTTTCAGATATGAACAGATCCCATGGGCAATGTATAGCATTCATAGTCATATACCAAACACAAGAGCAGTGCCAATGTAATAAGTTGTGTTCCACAAATAAAGTGAAACACAGTAGCCTCAAGTCAAAAATGGAAATTTTTTCTCAAAGTACCTCGCACATTCAACAGACAAGTTAGTATTCCCATAAATAGAATGATAATTCGCATAAGGGATGAATGATGACACCATAATGAAGTGAGGAAACATGATAGAAAATATCAAAACACTAGATATGATAGACAAAAAGAAACAAGCATATGCACAATTTGGTCAAAAGTTAGAGGAATGTTGCTCCTTTCTGTTACCATGTTGAGTTGACAATTGAATATCAATCAAGGATCATGGGAGATTGAGAAGAATACAATCAAAGACCATGAAGGTCAGTAGCAAACATAATTCAATCATGCTCAATTACTTAATCACAGCTCACAAGCATAATAGAAGATGAAACCCACACAATGCATCAAAAGGTTCAATCATTCAAACATGGGGCAATAAGTAAAAGGACTTGAGTTTATATGGATAAACACATCCAACATGATTATTAGGTTCTCAATAATAGGCCTCACCCAAGTTCATTGGCCATCAAGAAAGTTGCAACAAGATATGCAACATTAATTGGGTACCTTCACTTCAAAAATACATCAAAAATAGAAACAAGGATCAATAATTCAAACCAAAAAATTCTTAGAATATTTCAAGTGTGTAGGAGTTAGAAAGAAAGTCTTAAGTTCATGAATGGTTGAGGAGGGGATCAGATGAGGCCCAAAGTTCAAAACTAGTTGGCGAAACTATCAAAACTAGACAAGTTTTCAAAATAATTCATGGAAAAATATCAAACCAAGTCAAATAATTCAAGAAAAATGGTTTCCATATCCTCAATACATTCATGAACCATAATCAAGACTTAAATTCCATTGAAAATCCAGGGCATAATGGTTTTGAAAATGAAACTTGCACAATAAGCAACAAAAACCTAATTTTTGACTTTTAATCTTAAATATTGATTAGATAAGATCAAAATTCAAAACAAATCAAACCAAGATCATGCAAACCACAAGGAAACCCTAAATGTAAGAATACATATTTTTTCAAATTTTTTGAATTAAAGAAAAGTCAAAAATAAAATCAAATTCAAACAATTAATCAATTAAACAAATAATCACATTTCAAAAATAAAAATCTAATCAAAAATCAGAAAAATATCCAACCAAAATTATACTCAAATATTAGAATTAAAAACACACATCCCTGATTTTTTTGTGGAATTTTTTATTTAAAGGAAATATTAAAATAAAAATCAAACAAACAATTAACAATTAAACTATTATTTAAAGGCAAAAATGCAAACCTTAGCCAAAAGTCACAAAAAGGTCAAAATAAAATTATATTCAGATTCTATGATTAAAAAAAAAGCTTGCATGATTTTTTTGAGGAATTTTGAATTGAAGGAAGTATTAAAACAAAAATTATGAAACAAATATTTCAAATAAACTTCTCAAATTAAATTTCTAATAAAAAATAGAAAAAATGCTAAAACAATTTCAGAATAAAATTCTAAATAATTTTAGGAGTTCAAAATATTTTTTTGTGGAATTTTTAGATCAAAAGCATTATTAAAATAAAAATAATCTTTGAACAAACAATTAATTAAACTTATGAAATTCTAAACCAATCAAAATAAATTTCAAAAATTCCAATAAAATTACACAAGATAGTGGAAATTATTTTTGACTTATGATAATTTTTTCAGAATTTTTCAAATTGTTTTGGTCAAGTAACAAAAATCAGAAAATCAATTGAAAACAAAATATAAACTAAATATTCAAAAATTCAAACAGACCGTTCAGATGATGACACCTCATCATCCCTAACCTCCATCCAAACCAGAAAACACGCACGCCCATCAGCTTGCACCCCAACTTCAGTCCCTCCAAACAAACTCGTTTCTCAACCATTTTTCATCAAATCAAGTGCAAATTAAAGTTAACATGGCAAGGAATTAAACACAATTCAAATCGCATCAAATAGACAACCATGGATCTAGAAATCTCAGCATGAAATTTTCAAAAACTCACTAAAAATCTAGAGTTGCAGAGATTTCAAACACGCATTATATACCAAATGAAAACTCAATTTGCTTCAGAATCATTCATATAACATCCACAAACAGATATTCATGCTTAATTTCAACAATAAACAGCTACATTTCAAAAATCGAAGTTGAATGATCCTACCTCAATTCAAAATTTGAAAAGCTCGATTCTCTTACTCCAGATGCGATTCAAAGCTTGCTTTAGCTTCCTTAGCACTTGAGGATGAAGAAGCAAGAAGAAAAACTCCAAATGCACCGCTGATACTTGAGATTCGAAGAAAAATGCAGCTATGGAAATTCTGAGTTCAGATCTGGATTTTGGAATTTATGAGCTCTCTCCCTCGCCTTTAGTGCTTGCTTCTCATTATATATGACATGTAGAGTAGGTTTTTCAAGAGAAATGGGCTTCAAAATGAGTGCATTGCCCAATTGGAAATTTTGCTATGTTGAAAAGTGAAAATCTGAACATGCCAATGCCTCGTGCATTTTTCCTTATTTAAATTGCTTTTGAGGCCTTTCTTACTCAGATTTTGATCCACCAAATCTTGTCCCTTGATTCCTTATGATGAGATCATGCTAGTGTTTTTGCAAATTTGGCAAGTTTTGACATTTTTGGAGTCATGGTGGCACAACTGCACATGGGGCACGATTTTACTGCCATTATGGGCTTCCTCAAATCACAAATGTGTCATGGGCCTGATTAGAAGTGAAGAGAATAGCTGAAAATGAAGTTCTCAAGAAATGGCCATTTTGCATACTTGTCAAAATTCAATAAAATTCCTCAAAATTCCAAAGTCCATAACTTGCTCATATTTTTGAATTTGGACACAAATTAGTACAATTTGGAAAGGTATTGAAAAGATCTACAATCCCTTAGTTTTGAGTTTTTGCAATTGAATCCATTAAGTTTCTCAAAATTGAGCTTGAAATTCACTAATTTTGGAAAATGACCCATAATTTTAACTTGAGGCATGAACTTCCAAAGACCATAACTCTTGACTCTTTGCCAATTTGGACATGAAACCAAATAGAGATGAAAGATCATCCTCTTATCTTTCCAAGCATACTTCATTTGCATTTTTTTGATCAAAGGTGAATAAAATATGAATTTTTGAAGTTAAGTCCTTATTTTCCAAAATTAGAAACTTTTAGGGTTTCTTCATGAACAAGTTTCAACCCAAACCTCAATCTTTTTTATCCAATAATCAAAATGGACTTGAAATATGAAAAGTACATCCTTGAATTGATGGTTGACCAAAAGTTCACTTGGTCAACCTTGTCTTTGACTGATTTTGACCAAAATGACCATTTGGCCCCTTTGAATCAATTGATCCACTTCCTTTCAAAATTGATAATCAAAACTTCAAACATATGATCTTCCAAATATATAGAGGCCTTGTACAAAGTTTCACTTCAAAATTCTCAAGAAATCTTGATAAAATCCCAAACCCTAGTTTTGGTTAACACCTTAGGAGACTGATGAATCATCTCCAAAATTTCAAATCCTCTGGGCATCTTGACCAATTCCTTGTATAAAGACTTTTCAAATACCAATGAGATGTTGTAGCTTCCAGATCCAGATTTGTACATTGATCAATAGCCTTGATCAAACAAAACCCTAATTTTGACTGGTGAATCAAAAGGGTGATTCTTCTTATAATCAAACACAAACTTCAATCCTCTAATGATCCAAAGAGATGGATAAAATATCTTGAGATATGCAATAACTTTTGAGCTTGAAAGATCCATAGGTTTAGATGACAAGGTTCTACTTGTGAAAATTGCCAATGCAATCAAACTTCAAAGCTTGAGGAAGACTTGATAACCAAAGTATTTTGATCCCATCACAATGTATGAATGCACTGCAATATGATATTCATGATGAAGCATAAGACTAGATCAAGAGGGTAAATTTTGGGGTGCAACAGTTGTCCCTATTCAAATATCTTCAACATGATAAGTGAGAAAAGTGACAACTTTCGAGCGTTCAGAGTTGAAGATGATTTAATATAAAAGAACCCGAAAATTTACACTCTTGAAGAAGAAAGAAAAAGAAGCAGAAAACCACCAAGACATGCGTTAGAATGAAGTTGTAACGCAGGTTGAAACAGAACAAAAACAAAGAAGAGTAGATGCAACTAAACTTCCGGACAAAGGTGCCAAGGCAAAATCGGGCTTCAAAAAAAAGGTGAGATAAAACTCAAACCACAGAGTATAGGCGAAACTAAGCTCTGGAAAAGAAAACGTACGCAGGTGAGGAGACGAAACTCTGAGCTCGGCCCAAAGCAAAAGTGGCTAGAGTGCGTGATTCTAGGAGCACCTTCTAGTCTTAACTAAGATAGAGAGTATGAAGGAACTGAAAGAATCCTAGAAAAGAGGAACAAAAGTGAGACGAAACTCGACTCAATAACCAGTTAGACGAAACCAAACTAGATGATTACCAGGACGAAACTAGATTTCACGCATGGGTAATGAGGCAAAACTCAACCCAAAGCAAAATGATGAGAGTGCATATTTCTCAGAGCACCTGCTGGTCTCAGATCAATGGATAAACAGTGACGAAAACTGATAGCAGAATCCAAGGAACAAAAGAGACTGATTTCAAACCAGGGATGCAGTACGGACACTGCACTCGGTAAACGAACACCGTCAAAGGATCCAAGGTAAGAAAACAAAAATGAGACGAAAATCGACTCAATAACTAGTTAGGCGAAACTAAACTAGATGAGTACCAAGACGAAACTGGATTTCATGCACAGGCGACAGGGCGAAACTCGACCCAAAGCGAGAGTGATGAGAGCACATGTTTCTCAGAGCACCTGCTGGTCTCAGGTCAATGGATAAACAGTGACGAAAACTGATAGAAGAATCCAAGGAACAAAAGAGACTGATTTCAAACCATGGACGCAGTACGAACACTACACTCGGTAAACGAACACCGTCAAAGGGTCCAAGGTATGAAAGCAAGAACGATAAAAAACTCGACTCAATAACTAGTTAGGCGAAACTAAACTAGATGAATACCAGGACAAAACTGGATTTCACACGCAAGGTGAGGAGACGAAACTCTAAGCTCAATATCAGGACGAACTGGTATTCGAAAGGTGCATCAATAGACATTAGAATGAACCGGAGAGGGTAGTGAAGACTAAACCCGAGAAGACCGCGCCAGGGTGAAACTGAACTACAGTCAAGAGTAGACACTCAAACAAATAAATGATTGACGTCAAAAAGATATTGGTATGGGGAGGAAACTGAGATAATGAGGACGAAGACCTTGCTGGGGATTTAATCTGAAGTGTTAGAAAATTCACTGGGGACAATAGAAACAATAATGGCTTATGTTTCGATGCATGTTTGAATTCTTTTTATATAGCGCAATGCTCCATATAATGGAAATGCTACGCATTTTGGTAGATGCAATGTAATGATGCATGTTTAAAAGTTCCACTGGGGAATGGAAAATTGAGAAACCAAAAACCAAGAAGTCAGAATCTGACGTGACTTGCAAAAATAAATTGCAAAATCCAAAGAAAAGGAGAAAATATGGGGAACCGCTGAAGAGGGATCCTCAAAGAAATGAAGCTTCACGGGGAATAACAACCGAGCAACCAGTAGAAACGGGCCACAAATATGAGAGGAACTGCAAAAATAAATTGCAAACTCCTAGGGAAGATCAGATCGACACTGTAGCTTCTGGAGAGGGACGTCATCTGAAGATTAGACATTGAGGGAGAAAATCAGGGTAAGACTGTAATCTTTGGAAAAGACAGCGTGTGGCCGTGTTGAAGATGACACCAAGACAACAAAACCGACGTGAGGGGTGAAAACCTTTGCCGGGGGAACAAAGTTCTGTTGAGGAAACGGGACTTCGCAGGGGATACAGAACTCTGTTGAAGATTTTTGTTGGAGAGGGATTTCTTTTGGAATGCAACCAATGGATGGATCATGCAGATAGTCACATAGTATCGACCTTATTGGGGATAAGGAAAGATCTTAACATAAGGATGCCCCAGTCAACAGACTGGCTGGGAAATTAGAGGTCATGGCGAGGGATCTCTGTTGGCAACCACGTTGGGGATATGCGATATCCTCAAATCCGGAGTTTCAGAATGAAACCTTCTAAAAGAAGATTCCTGGGGCAACAAAATTTTGTGATATTCTCCTGTCCTAAGTTCATTTGATTTATCACAAGCATTCATCTTTCAAAAGGATTTATAATGGTAGAGTGATCACGACAAGTTCCCCCAACACGATTGTCACTTAACTTCTGCTGCTTTTGTTTTTTGATATTATTGTTCCTCTTCTTTTGATGAAGATTTTATTGAATAATCTCTCTTTTTTTGTTTTGGCCTTTTAGGCTCTCTTTTCCCTAACTTTTTTCTGGACAAAATCTTTTGAATTTCAATTTTGGAGTCCAGCGGATGCCCTAACTTTTGCCTAAGCGACTTGTTTTCAAGTTTCGACTTAGCGGGGATTTTTGTTTCTTTCTCATTCATACTTTCCTCTTTGAACAAGCCAACATGACTTTAGGTCTTTGAACTTTTTCTTTCTTTCTTTTCTTTTTTTTTTGTTGAAGAAAACAAATGCCTCATTCCTTGGTCGGCAAGGGATAGCCATTATTGTATCGATTCAATCTCGACCTCAGGACTTTTGTGAGGAAATGAACATTGTGGTTTAGACATTTTTCCTGATCTCATGATGTGAAAGATAAAATGTGGTGATCCTCTGATGGGACATTCCTTCTGAAATTTGAATGCTTGGGAAAATTAGTTGAACATCTACCCTGCCCCGGGTTAAAAAAGGTTTCTTTTGAACGGAAAAGAAACTCATACTTCGAAGGCTCAGAGGGGTTAACGAGGGTCTAACTCCCTTATATCTCCGGTGTTTGGGGATTGAAACAATGCCTGTACATTGTCAACGGGGTTCTACTCAAAAGCATATCACTACAACCATCGTTTTTAGCTAAACTCTTTCCTCCAAACTCTTGGCTAAGCAAAAGAATTTGCACAGTTGGTATCAAAATGCCCAAAAAATGAGTAAAATGAAACAAAAATTTTTTTTTCAAGGCAAAAATATTCAACGCATCAAGACTGACATTCGGCTATAAACAAAATCCTATATGCAGACAATGCTAAAACAATTAATCAAGATAACACATGAAAGTGCGGCAAAGAAACGTAATAAAAGCCATTACGGGGAAGAAATGTTTCTAACTAGGTTCGCCGACCTGCCGTAATCTTGATATTACCCTGACCCAAGACTTTTACCAACAACACGGAGCTGTGAAACAAAATGGCAAGGCATCCACCAGTGAAGTGAATGAGAATACTATCAATCATAGAACCAAACATGCCCCTTGCATAGTAGTAGTTGTGTTTTTTATCCGCATTTCAAGCGATCAACTAACCATGACTTAGATTACCAATTCCGTGTAAGGTCCATGAAGTTTATATGCACATGCTTATCAAAAATATTGGACGTTTTTGCAAACAAAATAGTAAAAAGGGAGAAAAGAAACGTTTACGTATACTTGAAAGAAGATATTCTATTGATTTTGAGAAATCATCCTGTGAAAAAGGCATTTACATTTGGAAGCAAGTAATTACAAAATCAAAGCAAACAAGTGTTTACAAATAGAAATGTGAATGTGAATATCCATCAAGTCCCGACTCTGTTATAACTCTTATGACTCCTACGCTTCCATCTTCCTGCTTTCAGACAGATCATTCTTGGATTAGCTTCGAGATTATTCCAGGTGACGGAACGAAGGAAAGAAATAGGATCTCATGCTAAGCGTAGCCATTTGCTTTAAGTCCCTAACTTTTGCTTGAATCGCCCTTTCGGGTTTTCGATTCACCAGGACACCCTCTTTTTTCCTAAATCTCCCTTTCGGGTTTTCAGTTTAGCGGGTTCTTTTTTTTTATGCAAAGTATTTTTTAACTACGTCAGCATTCACAGGGAGAGGGAAGTACTCTCCATCCATAGTTGTGAGCATCATCGCTCCTCCGGAGAAAACTTTTCTGACCATGAAAGGACCTTCATAAGTCGGAACCCTTTTGCCCCTGGGATTTGCCTGAGGGAGAATTATCCTTTTTAGCACAAGGTCACCTAGATTGTAACACTGAGGCCGTACCCTCTTATCAAAAGCTTTCCTCATCCTTTGCTGATATACCTGACCATGACATACAATCGTCAACCTCTTCTTGTCAATAAGTTCCAACTGATCCAGCCGATTCTGTACCCATTCACTCTCATCCAGCTCGACATCCCTCAGGATTCTTAGAGAAGGAATCTCGACTTCTATCGGTAATACTGCTTCCATGTCGTAAACCAGTGAAAATGGGGTTTCCCTAGTCGAATTACGCACAGTGGTGCGATAACCATTTAAAGCGAAAGGCAGCATCTCATGCCAATCTTTATAGGTTACCACCATCTTCTGTACGATCTTTTTGATATTCTTATTGGCCGCTTCGACGGAACCGTTCATCTTTGGTCGGTATGGGGAAGAGTTATGATGCTTGATTTTGAAGGACTCACAAAGCTCCTTCATCGTTTTGTTGTTAAAATTAGACCCATTATCGGTAATGATCGTTTCAGGCACTCCATAATGACAGATAATATTATGCTTAATGAACCGAGTTACCACCTGCTTGGTGACATTGGCATAGGATGCAACTTCGACCCATTTTGTAAAATAATCGATGGCAACCAGAATGAAACGGTGCCCGTTGGATGCAGTCGGTTCAATTTTTCCGATCATATCAATTCCCCACATCGCAAACGGACAAGGGGAAGTCAAGACATTCAAAGGTACTAGCGGCACATGCACTTTATCAGCGTAGACTTGACATTTGTGGCAAACCCGTGCATGATTGTAACAGTCAGTCTCCATGGTGGACCAATAATAACCTGCTCGCAAAATATTTTTATCCATGGTATGCCCGTTGGAATGGGTCCCGAAATCACCTTCATGAATCTCCTCAATGATTCTAGCTGCTTCTTTCTTGTCAACACATCTGAGCAGTAAACCGTCATGATGCCTTCTATACAACACACCACCACTGAGAAATAACTTGGCTGAAAATCTTCTCAAGAACTTCTTATCTGTGACGGATGCTTCTTCTGGGTACTCTTGTGTTTCAAGATATCGTTTAACATCATAAAGCCAAGGATTACCATCTGATTCCAAACTAGCCTCAAAACAGAAAGCTGGCTCACTCAAACTTCTGATGGTAATGGAAGATGCCTCATTAGCCCACTTAACCTTGAACATGGAGGACAAAGTTGCCAGTGCATCAGTTAGATTGTTTTCTTCTCTGGGAATGTGCTCAAATGTTATCTCTTCGAAGTACAGAATCAACTTCATAACATGCTCGCAATACAGAATTAGGTTCTGATGGCGTGTCTCCCAATCTCCATTAATCTGGATGATAACAAGATTGGAATCCCCGTAGAATTTCAAAAATTCGATGCGCAGGTCGATCGCCGCTTCAATGCCATAAATGCAAGCCTCATATTCAGCCATGTTGTTAGTTCAATCGAAACAAATACGAGCCATGAAAGGAACATGGTATCCCTCAGGGGAAGTGATAACAGCTCCGACCCTGTTGCCCATGGAATTGGAGGCACCATCAAAAACAAGCGTCCAACGTGATCCCGGCTCGGGTCCTTCATCTGGGTCTGGCATGTTACAATCCCGAATATACACAATTTCCTCATCTGGAAAATCAAACTTCATCGGTTCATAATCGTTCATGGGCTGATGAGCAAGATGGTCGGCCAGTACACTACCCTTAATTGCTTTTTGAGTAGTGTATTGGATATCATATTCGGTGAGTATCATCTGCCAACGGGCTACCCTGATTGTAAGAGCTGGCTTTAAAAAATGTACTTGATTGGATCCATTTTGGATATCAAGTAGGTGGTGTGAGTTAAGATGTACTGCCTCAAACATTTGGCGGCCCAGGAAAGTGCACAACAAGTCTTTTCCAGCAATGAGTACCTCGACTCGCATTCCGTAAACTTCTTACTCAAGTAGTAAATAGCCTGCTCTTTCTTCCCTGTCTCATCATGCTGATCGAGGACACAACCCATTGAGCTATCCAACATTGTTAAATACATGATTAGTGGCCTTCCTTCCACTGGTGGCATGAGTATCAGAAGTTCCTGCAAATACTCCTTTATTTTTTCAAAGGCCCTCTGACAATCCTCATTCCATTTCACTGTCTGACTTTTCTTCAACAACTTGAACAAAGGTTCACAGGTGGCTGTGAGATGAGAAATAAATCTACAAATGTAGTTTAACCTTCCCAAGAAACCACGTACTTCCTTCTCTGTCCTTGGCTCAGGCATTTCCTGTATCGCTTTTACTTTGGTCGGGTCCACCTCGATACCTTTTTCACTCACAATAAAACCCAACAGCTTGTCGAATCTCACCCCGAAGGTGCACTTATTCTGATTCAACCTCAGGAAGAACTGCCTCAGTCTCTCGAATGATTTTTTTCATATGAACAAGATGCTCCTCTTCTGTGTCAGACTTAGCAATCATATCGTCCACATATACCTAAATCTCTTTGTGAATCAAATCATGAAAGAGAGTGACCATGTCGCGCTGATATGTTGCCCCGGCATTTTTCAAACCAAACGGCATCACTTTATAACAGAAATTTCCCCAAGGCGTGATAAATGTTGTCTTCTCCATATCCTCCGGAGCCATCTTAATTTGATTGTAACCCGAAAAACCATCCATAAACGAAAACACCTTGGAATGAGCAGTATTATCGACCAACACATCAATATGCGGAAGAGGGAAATCATCTTTAGGGCTGGCCCTGTTTAAATCCCTATAATCCAAGCACATCCTGACCTTACCATCTTTCTTTGGCACAGGCACAATATTTGCAATCCATGGCGGATAATTGATGACCTTTAAGAAATTCACTTCCAACTTCTTCTGGACCTCCTCCTTGATCTTCTTGGACATCTCAGGATGAGTCCTTCAGAGCTTTTGCTTGACAGGGGAATAACCTTCTTTGAGCGGTAGTCGATGCACCACTATGTCTGTATCCAACCCAGGCATATCCTCATAAGACCAAGCGAAGATATCATAATACTCACGGAGTAGCTCAATGAATCTGACCTTTATACTTTCTTCAATATCTGCCCCTATCTTGACTTCTCTTCTTACCTCTTCTGTGCCAATATTCACCACCTCAATCGAATCCTGATTCGGCTGGATAACCTTTTCCTCTTATTTTAACAATCTTGCTAATTCCTCAGGAAGATCACAATCTTCATATGCCTCTTCTTCAGCTTGATAAATAGGAGTATCAAAGTCATAATGAGCCATAGCAAAGTTGTTATCAATATGATCGATGGTGGAAGTGCATCTGCATGAATGACATTTTGGCGTTTTTTAGTGACAGTGTGTGAAAAGAGAAACATTTCCATTTAAATAAAAAAGAAATGGAGCAAAATTTTGAATGCAAAAAAGTCCTTTAATTCATGATAAACTTTTTGAAAATAAACATGGTGGCCCTATACAAATGATCCACTACGCCTTGGGCAGAGCGTAGGGATTATGATATGATAATAAAAGAAAACAAGAAAATTACTCCTCAGCGCTTGAAACTTGGATAACATCCACAAAAGTCCAATTGTTGAGTGTCTGGCCTGGAATATTCCGGCGAATCCAATCTTCGATATTGTAGCCATCAACCCTATCGTCACCAACTGCATTAACGTGTCCTTCTTGAGTAGCACAAGGACGAGAAAACTTCACAGGAGTAGATAAACTAGATGCTCTGGGAGTTGCACTCTTCTGACCTGGGCTAAAACCAAGACCAAATTTATCAAATTTTGGAGTAACGTCCAGCACCTGACCCCAACCTTCAGGGTTACCATTTTCCACCATAGCTCTCGCATCCTTGAGAGAAGACATAACAGTTTCAGGTTTCCTTTTCTGCTGTGGAGGGGGAAAATTAACAGCATGAACTGTCTCAAATGCTTGAAATGGAGTCTCATGTAGATCGCATTCAACTTCAATATAGCGGAATGATGTCAAATGACTCACGATGTACTCTTCCTCTCCGCATACAGTTATCACCTTTCCCTCTGCCGGATACTTGAGTTTCTGATGAAGAGTAGAAGTGACTGTCCCTGCTCTATGAATCCATGGCCTCCCCAACAAACAACAATATGTTGGTTGTATATCCATCACAAAAAAGGTAGCTGTAAAGGTACGAGGACCGACCTTGATTGGTAACTCCACCTCCCCAAACACTGACCTTCGAGACCCATCAAATGCCTTTACCATCAAATCGCTAGAGCGCAGCTCCAGTCCAGAATAATCAATTTTCATCAAAGCTGACTTAGGAAATACATTTAAAGACGACCTTGTATCCACCAAAACCCTGGATAAAGTAGTGCCCCTGCACTCCATCGAAATATGCAACGCTTTGTTAAGGTCTCGCCCTTCCGGAGGAAGATCAAAATCTGTGAAGCCCAGACCGTTCCCGGCAAATATGTTGGCACAAACATTCTCTAACTGATTGACTGTTATCTCATGTGGCACAAACACATTCTTTAACAACTTCATCAAAGCATTTCTGTGAGGTTCTGAATAAATCAACAGAGACAAGATAGACATCTTAGAATGAGTATGGCTCAGATGATCAATTATACTATAATCATTCTTTCTGATAATTCCCATTAACTCTTCAACCTCATCGGGAATTGAAGAAGCTTCTGGTATCGGAATTGGTTGAGTCACGTTGGCTGGCGTAACCTTTGGATTACCAATCATCGCCTGTTTTTTTCCTTTTTCTCTTGCAGAAGCATCTGCCGCATCTTGCATATTGGAAGGACCAAATACTCTCCCACTTCTAGTCATTCGACCCACACCAGAAAAATTGTGAACTTCCTCTTCATTGCCTTCAGCAAGTTCTTCCTCAGACAAACGAGTACTTACTTCCTGCTTCACCCCAGGGTAATAAACATCAGCACCGTAATTCCATCGGATGGCCTTCTCACTGGTATACGACATGGGACCTAGTACCGTAATCATCAAAGGAGGTGCCCTAGATGGGGTAGGAATGCGCACATGGGTGTAAGGAATAGATACCACAACAACATCTTCTTCAGTAAGCTTACGGTAGCTAGGTTTTCTATCGAACTGCAGGGAACCCTCTTTTATCATCAACTGGATACCGGCTTTTAAATCATCACAACCCTTCGGTTGCTCTCTACACTTGGCACACTCTGAAGTACAACCCGGGAAAATAGAATTGTCAAGCAAATACCTCTTAACATACCACAACGAAGTAGTTACTTGTTCCACATTCATGATCAAATTCAACACTTCACCATTATCATCAATCATATTAACAACACCCCCTCCATGCCTAGGCATTGGGTTCCGAGTAACATTCAGACCAGTCACTGGAGTAAACTCAATTGCCTTAGCATCTAACAAGTCTTGTAATTTGCACTTCAACGCAAAGCAATTGTCAGTAGAATGACCAACTCCTCCTGAATGGAATTCACATATTGCGTTAGCATCATAGTTAGGAGGGAGTTTTGCGGGTGGTGGTGGCATATTTCTCAAATTGATCAACTTCAAATCGAGAAAATAGTGGAGTGCTTCAATAAGATATACTGGCAAGGGATCGAATTTTCTCAACTGTCTCTGTTGTTGATTATTATACTGACGGGGAGCATCTTGCTGTCTTTGTTATTGAGGCACTATATCCGGTCTCTGCTGCGGAGGAGCATTAACAGGAATAGAAACAATATTGATTTGTTGGTGCTGACGATCCACTCTTCTTCCTCTGTGAGAGTAAACCGCTCTTGCGTCGCCTTCCCTTTTCTTAGGGTAAGTGTTGAATAGTTTCTTACTTCCCCCTAATGATCCACTAGAACCTCCAATCTGAATTTTCCCTAATTTCAAACCTACCTCAATTCTTTCACCAGCCATAACCAAGTCTGCAAATCCTGCCGAAGTACTTCCTATCATGTGCTCATAGAATGGTCCTTGCAGGGTACTCATAAACATATCGATGAGTTCTCTCTCCATGAGTGGAGGTTGAACCCTCGCAGCTAACTCACGCCACTTCTGAGCGTATTCCTTGAAAGATTCTCTTGGTCCCTGTGACAAATTCTGTAACTGAGTATGATTAGGCGCTATATCCATATTGTACTGATAATGTTTGACAAAAGCCCGAGCAAGATCATTCCAGCAAAGAATATAGGTTTTCTCCAACTTCATGTACCACTACAGTGATGCCTCAGATAGGCTATCTTGGAAAAAGTGAATCAAAAGCCCCTGATCCTCAGTATGCACCAACATCTTTCAGAAATAAGCAGTTGCATGAGTAATAGGACACGACGTTCCGTTGTACTTTTCAAATATAGGAGGCTTGAACTTTGGAGGAACTTTCACCCCAGACACCAACCCGAGATCATTAGCATCCATACCAAGGACTCCTTGCCCTTCCACAACCTTCAAACGTTCTTCCAACAACTGATACTTCCTATCCTCAACCTGAACTTCCGGCTCTGAACATCGAACAGAAAACTGATCTTCATCCTGGTCAAAGTAATAACCCTGCTCCTGATAGCCTCTTACACCGCCCTGATTATCTCTTATGTTCCCCACAAGACGAGGTCCCGGAGACGGGGGAAACTACCCTACGTTGCGCACAAAAGGGTTTCCAGGCATCCCGTGAAAATTTCCAACAGGCTGATCTTGCACATCCCCCAATCCTACAAATAATTTCTTGATAGAGCCCTTGATTTCCACCATCCCTTGGATAACGACGCTGGTTGTTGACAATGGCAGCCAGTTCCTCCTGCTGGTGACTCACATTGGTGATGACCTCCATGATTTGGGTCATCTGAGTAGACATCTGGGCCCTCATTTCAGCGAGTTCAGCTTGAACTTATTCCATCTGTCTTGGCAAATTGTTTCTGGTGGAATATCGATGAGTAGTCGTCTTGAATTCTGAATAAGAAAAGCAGAAGAATAAGAATACCGTCTTGAGAAAACCTGTAATGTTATGAAATGCATGATATGCATGATATGTTTGTCATTTCCTGGTATTCAAGAGTCCTTTTATTCGTCAGTCATGGCGCGCAACCAAAGATCAAACATACAATCAAAGGGGAAAAAGGACAATAAGGCAAACACTTCAATTATTTACAAACAAAAGAAATGATGTTTGAGTGACTTCGGACATTTAAGAGTGTAGCGATAAACAACAAAATACATGTTTCAAAGTAAACTTAACAAAAAACTGAATAATAAAAACAAACAATGGTCCCTTCCAACAATCCTGGGGGTGACCAAATACACCAAAGGTAAGTAACAAAAACTAAATCTCCGGAACAAGACACGCTTCAAGGTGTTGACAATACTCTTCAAGCCTGGCTTTCTCTTTCAAAAGTTGTGATGCGACTACTTTACTTTCTTGAAACCGATCCTCTATGACATGCCTCTGGGCTACTTCCTTCTTAAGCTGAGCATCTTTGTCTTTGAGCTGTTTCTCCAAGTTTTGAATCTTCTTCCTGTAGCTATTCTCAGATACCTGAAGCTTCTGGCATTTTTGCTGGGTCTTACTCAACTCTTCTTCCATTTCAGCATGAGATCTCTTCCTACAAATAGTTGCATCAAAAGTTTCCCCTTGAGCTTCTTTGAGTTTGCGAGCTAAGTCGGCCCTTTCTTGATCTACCCAATAAAGTTTCATCCCAGCCTCACGGTCTTTTGCACGAAGTTGAATATTCTCAACATGAACCTGGGTGAACACCTCGGTAGGCACCGTGTTACTCAGAACAGTAGGAGGTTGCTCACATATAGGAGCCGACCTTGCAAATGGTAACCGTAAAATCTTAACCCTGGCTCTAATCCATTCCAAGTAAGGAACCCTAGCAATAGGAACTTTCTTGCCCAAAGTAGTTCTATCCTTCTTGTGAATTCCCTTCCAAGCACTTGTCACTATTTTCAACATCACAGGATCACTACCTCTAACAAAATACACTGATTCAGACACCTCCTCAACCTTTGGCGGTCCATCCATTGCATATCCCAATTGACGATAGGCAAGTGCAGGATTATAGTTGATACACCCTTTAGTTCCCATGAGGGGAACATTAGGGAAATCTCCACAGCTAGTGATAATACTTCGTACTTCCCCCATGTCATAATTCCACCAGATATCAAATGAAGTAAGGTTGACAAGTCTTGATGACTATCGGACAGAATGCCTGGTATCCACGAAAGGGCCACTTACCGGTAGGTGCAATTTAAACCATTGATACAACATTGAATGGCATAAACTTACATTACCTCCTTTTCCATTCCTGAAATGAATGGTGTAAAGATTATCTGCCAAGAGTGTCAGTACCGGGTTCTTATTTCTAAAAACACAAATAGCCGTCAAATCCACAAAATTTCTCTTGTGAGGAAAGAGGACGATCCCGTATATCATGAGAGCAAGCAGAGTGCTGAAGTCATTCCAATTCCCTTTCTTTGCCCAATCTTCAGCTTTCTTCACTAAGAAATCCAAATAAAACCCTGTAGTATCCTCACTTGATTTCCAATTGTCTTTAACCTCTTTCCAACTCAAATGAAGAATTTCATCAATAACTTCGAACTTCGGCTTCTCCGGCACTTGGACAAAAGGAACTTCATCGGACAACTTGATATTAAGTAGGTACGCGTATTCTTCTAGTGTGGGAACCAGTTGATAATATTGAAAAGTAAAACACCGTAATTCCTTGTCATAGAACTGGAAGAGGGTGATCAAAGCCATTGGGTCAACTGGAGTGTTAAGGACTAGTAACAAATTGCCATAATTTTTGTTGAAATTATTCAGAACATCACCCTTCAAATAAGAACTCAACCTCTTCAATTCTGACACATCAATAGTAGGAATCTGATAAGCGAATGTATGTCTGGTGGGATCTTTAACACGAACTGAATCAAACTCATCTGACGGGAGGCCAACCATTTCTGATGGAAAGAAGACTCTCGAATGTCCCTGTAAGATGACATGCACATGCTAGTTATTTTTTATACATCACTTTTTTAAAAAATAAATATGCTATGATGCAACATGGCAGGATCAATGTTTCACACTGGATAATGGCTGGACCATTACAGAACAACACCACTCAAGATCAAAAGAAAATCCCAAAGCTTCACAATTAACATGGGAACCTGAGTCACCTTCGCAACACAAAGTCACCAACAGTACCTGTACCTGTAAGAAAAGTTTTCCCTCCCCTCTCACGGGTGTAGTCTAGGTCGAGGTAAGGTTAAAAGCCAAATCAGAGTACAAGAGCTCGAATGTCGGTATCATCATATGATAACACCTATCCGAACTACCTCTGAAGTCATGGGTCTGATGGCCAGGTCTACAAAGCATCCGCCTCATAGCTGCCATGGCCACTCTATTCCTAGTTCCTATGGAATTCACTCATAGCCTGGGTATGAGGCCTTTTACCTCATGGAACAACCCACCCACCAAGAAATCCAGAATCCAAACAGTCCAGCCAAATCCAGTATGCAGAAAGTAAAGCGCACATAGGATGCAATGCAAACAGGTAAATATGCAAAGCGGTAAAATAAACACCCAAAAAGAAAACAAACAAGAGCTAGGATCGACTCTGGGATGGACCAGCAAGAGGCAATTTGTCCCTAGTGAAGTCGCCAGCTGAAACCACCCGGCCAGAACCTGTCATCTGGATGTAATGAAACATCAATGAAGTCGCCATCGAACGTCTTTTATCCTGCCGAGAGGGAAATGTAAACATCGAGAAAACCTGGAAAGGGAAAAATCACGGTCTTTCGACCGAGAGATCGGGTAAGGGAGTCTGTTACGCGAGGGGAAGGTATTAGCACCCCACACGCTCGTAATACTCTACGGTATCCACTCTTATTGTCTAATCTAATGGGTGTGGTCAAAACCTATGTCTATGGCTTAAAACTGAAAGGGGGATGCATGCGAAAAAAGAAAACAATGTAGGGAAAATAAAAGTTATGCTCGATTAGGCCCTACCCATTTGCCTACTGTTGTACCCCAAAATTTGCCCTCCCATATTCTTCAAAGATTTGCAAAGTCAAGCTTCAAAATTCCCCAAGGGTTGCACAGTGCAAAGGTCTCCTATACAGTCAAGATTAGGGTTTTGTTCTGATCAAGAAAATGAAGTTTCCAAAGGTCCAATCAAGTCTCACATGCCTACAAATATGGTCAAGTATCCTCATATCAAGTTTCAAGACATTCAACACAAAATTGCACAGTCAAAAACCCTAATTGCACTACAGTCAACTGTAGGGGCAAAATGGTCATTTGACAGTCAAAAGTTCAAATTTTTGGACAACATATCCTTTTGAAGCCACAAACATCATTTGATCAATGCTTGATCATGATTCTCAAAATTTGGCTCAGAAATCATCAAGATGCAAAAGTTTCCTTATTTGGACAGTTGAAAAAGTCAACTGAAATTGACCAGGGCATAACTTTCACATGGCTTATCATAAAAATTCCATCCAAAGCTCATTTTTAAGAGAAAGACATTTCCTACAACTCATCTTCATACTTCAAGTCCAAGAAACGCTCTCACAAAAAGTTATCAATTTCAACATTATAGGTCATTTTCAAAAGTCAACAAAAAGGGACTTTAAGTCAAAGGCCATAACTTGAGATTGGTAAATCAAAATGACATGGGACCGAAGGCATTGGTTAGAGGACTCAAAGACCTTTCCAAAATGTCCAAAAACATGAGAAAAGCTTAAACATTGAGCAAGTTATGCCTTGTAGAAGTTGGGAAACTTTTGGATATTTTGAAAAGTCAACATTGATTCAAATGACCTAAAATTGCTAATGGGCCCATTTTTCTTCCATAATTCATCATCCATGGCATGTGCACGACCACTTGGCCCAAAGGGAAGTATTTCTTCATTTTTTATTTATTTATTTGAATTTTTATTTATATTAATTAATTTAAATCAAGTTAAATACATGAAAAATGCTAACCTAAGTTTTCCAATCTTTTTGTACATGTTTTATTCTCAATATTTCGTGCCTAGCTAAATATGGAAAGATTTGGATTGATTGATCATGATTTGTACAAAAAGCACATGGAAAATATTTGAAAAAAGATCCTAGAAAATCAAATTTCCAAAAACCATGAATGCAATGGATTTGTTCTATTTTTGTTGACCTAATTGACTCAATACAAAAGCCAAAACACAAACCTAATCATCCTACACACGCAGCTGCCCAAAAACAAGAAAATCAAACTTGGAATTTTGTCTAAAAAACTCAATTCTGAAAACTAACTTGCAGGGGGTTTCAAGCCACGATTGCCATTCCATTAGCTTCCTTGAAGGTTACAGGACATATTCCAAGCATTCCCCAAGCCCCATACTCAAGAAAACGTAAGATCACCATGGAAGTTGGTGAAGAAAAATTCTGAATCGGTTTATGACATTCATGCATTCTCAACATATTTTGTTGTTATGTTTATGTTTCTAATGATGTTTTCAAACTAATCATGTGCTTTAATTGAAGATTTACGCGTTATATGCCAAAGTACCATGTTCGTTTTCTAGGGTTTACAGGATTGGAAATTAGGGGTTTTGTAACAAGGAAAAATTGGAACCCCTGACCACCACCATTCGAATCATCACGTTCAGACGATTACAAAGCTATGCTCGCGCTCAATTTATGAGCGTCCTAGGCCTAATCATTATTTTTCCAAAACCGGCCTAGGAGAACGCGTGCAAAACCGTTGCCTAACATATTTGTTTTTTTCAGGAAAATAATACAACGAAGAAGATGAATTCGTGGCGTCAATGGATTGGCTCTTTTGAATTTGCGCGCTTTAATCCACTAACGCATTGGTTTTGTTTGATATTATTTGTTTATTACATTATATACAAAGCGCAACAATTGGTTCAGTGGCAAGGCATAGTGGTTGCAACATTCCTGACCTGGGTTCGAGTCCCAGGTCTTCTTTGTCTCAATATTATTTTTCAATATATGTTCACATGCAGTTTCAATAGCAAGGACGTACCATACACTGCCAAGATCCAACGTCCATGCGTCCAATGGAATCAAATCAAAGGCCCAGATCCAAGGAGTATGATGAACCACGGTCAACGCTGCAGCACACTACCTGGAAAGTCAACAAGGCCAAATCCTAAATGGGCCAGAATTCTTAAACTTTCACCTCCAAAATCAGGGGCAGACCCCCTAGGTTTGCAATTCCTTCTACTTTTTTTTATTTTATTTTTCTTTTTTCCTTTTAATTATTGTTTTGGTTAATTTAATTATTATTTTCACAAAATATAAAAAACCCATAAAAATCAGAAAAGAACTAAAATAATAAATATTTTTATTTCTAGTATTTTTTGAAATAAATGTGCATGTAATTAAACTTAGTGTAAATTAGGTTTTAACTTAATATTTTCATAATAAATTTAAAAAACATAGAATTAGGTTTGATTAATTTTTATCTTTTTATTTTTCTTTCATGATAATCAAATATTTAATATTATTTTTATTTATTTTCATAATTAAATTCGTATATAAAAATTAGGGTTAATTTAGGATAAAATTCAATATTTTCTTAAATAAATTAAAATAAAATAGAATTAGGGTTAGTATTTAATTTCAATTAATTCCTTTTCTATTAAATCCTAAAATACTAAAAAACACAACAAAAAAAAAACAAGTTCTTTTTTTTTATTTAATTAATTCCATGTAATTTAATTTTGCAAAAGGGTCCAACGCCCTCGTTTCAATTTAATTTTTATTAATTCGCATATTATTTTATTTCGTTTAAATATTGATGTACCTCTCCCAAGGCCATGTAACCTCTCAATTCCTTGTACTTTTAATTCTTTACTTGCTTTATTTTTCTGTCAAATCGGGTCCTGGTTAATTTTGGCGATGTGGACCCGCGCCTTTTGTAATAGCTTAGAATTTACTTTCCCGCAAATATTTTAACTGTTAAACAAATGGCATGAAAGAATGTATGGACAAAATAAAAACAAGCGTAGAACACCAATAACATGACAAGATAAATGCAAATGAAAACGACACACAAATCGCACACACCACCCCTAGGGTACGCCTCACTGTTTCCTTGCCTCGAAAGGTGATCGTCGAGTAGAGGATGTCTTAGTAAGTCCTCATGATCCGGGAACCTGGCATGAGGGTAGCTTCTAAGGTGTCTTCCTATTGCTCTGGTGATCACCATGTCCCGAACCTTCGAATTGACCCGAACACCTCCAACGGTGGTGCTACCTACCTCTCAATGGTGGGATGGCACTACTTTAAAGGACATCTACACAGACAAATTCCTTAGGGTAGGTAGACGACTCTAGATACTTGCTCTAATTTCAAAAACAAATCAAAAAATACTTTTCACACCGACACCTTTTCAAAAAGGTTTCGAAAGCGAATTTTTCAAAACACTCTTGAGGACCGATACAAGAGTCGAACTGGAATTTTCAAAGAAACTTTTTAAACCCACAGTTGAAAAGCAAACAAACCATTTTTGAAAACACAAGTGAGCAAGTATCTAAGAGCCCATGGATAACCATGGATAGAAAGGGTGCTAACACCTTCCCTTTCTATAATCTACCTCCCGAACCGAGAGCAATCTCTTTAAGGAATTTTTCTGTGCTTTTGTCCTTTCCATTTGGAGAAAATAAAAGACGGTGGCGACTCTTGCTTCCGCGACATTTCGCGAACCAGCGTTAAACAGTCAGTTTCAGATCCACCGATCACAGAACTGGCGACTCTGCTGGGGACCCTTTATAAAGTGGGGTGTACCTTAGGGCTAGTTCATAACTGTGTTTCCAATTGTATTGATTTGCTTGCTTTACTATTGTGGGTTGCATCGGAGTTACATAGATCCTAACCCGGATCTGGGGATACCCTGTTTAGGTAGCATAAGCTGTGAGGGACCTGTCCGGCGTATACCGACATGGGTGAAGCAGTGGCTACGTTGGTGTGGCGCCTTGGTCCGTACCGATATCCCTCGTGTTGAAACGGGGAGAATATGGGTCTTCCAAGGAGTCATTAAGCACCAACAGACCTTAGAACCTTAAATGACCCAACTTGGCCAATAGAACAGTAGCAGTATGCTACGCCCATTGAGGCTAAACTCTCGTGATGGTTCTGGCCGCCAGAAAAGATTGCGATGCTGGAGTTATGACCGATTGAGGGTAGTCAATGATATTGGGATCCTCTAAGAACCCGGTTACTTTGATAGGACAGGTATGAACCAACCAACTGAAAGAGGGTACTACCCAGACCTCATGCTGGCCTTAAACTCTAAGGGCTTTTATTGTGTGACTTGTGTGCCTTCGTACTTGCCTACTTGCATGCTTGTTAAACTGACACATGAACTACTTGCAGGTTTGGTCCATAGTCCTTAATTAGGACTCATAACAGGGTTTACCGAATCTTTCGCAGGTTTTGTTATAGTCCTTAATTGGGACTCATAACAGGTTTCACTTGAGTTTCTTGCAGGTTTCGATTTGCAGTCCTTAATTGGGACTCATAACAGGGCTACTCACATTACCCCATGCATACCATAACATCATACCATTGCATACATCCTAACCCATTTCAAGGATCTCAAGGGCTTGTGATGCAGGTCATGGTGAATCAACTATCCCAGCAAGGGGCAAAGAGGATTTATTTTCCTCTAGCCAAGGTTGTCAGGGGCTATGACCCACTAGATATGGTGAGCCTTTGACACTTGAAGAAGAATTCTCAACAACATGGGTTTCCTTCAATCAAGCTACCGGACCCAAGCTCTAACAAATTTTCTTGTTTATCCCGCGAGGTCCTTGAAAATATTGCATGCATAACATACTCATCATAATAGGTATCCTTGTTGCAGGTCACTTACCTTTCCCGCTGTTTATTTCAGCAATGGCTCAACAAGACAACCAGGACCTTCTTGCTCAAGAGACTCGGTTCGGGGAAATCCTCCTGAATATATCCAAGGGGCAGGAGGAGTTAAGGACACTTCTCAGGGAGACTTTGGCCAGGAACAGTGCTGAGGATGAACGGATGAGATATCGGCAAGCTGAAATGGATGCCTTGAAAGTCCAGATGCTGGGGCAGGCGACTGCCATTCAAAGGTTAGCTCAAAGACAAGATGAGCTCAGAGTCCTCGTCAACCAACTGCTTCGGGGTAACCAGCTGGGGAAAACATCTAGGGTTGAAGAGCCATTCATCATTCAACCACCCTCGAGACAAGCAGACAAGGGAAAAGCTCCTCATATGGCTTCAGTATCACCAATTCAGTATCAACCTCACCAGCTTCAGCCAGATAAGCCCAAAAGACAATTCACCAAGCTCAACGTGTCGCTGCCTCAAGCCTTACAACAACTGCTGAGGTTGAACTTGGTAACTCTAAAGGATCCTCCTAAGAATCCCAACAGGACACCTTCAAGGTATGACCCCAACGCTCACTGCGCTTATCATTCTGACAGCCCGGGGCATGCTACAGAGGATTGTTGGACTTTGAAGAATAAAATCCAGGACCTGATTGAGGAAGGAGCTGTGGAATTCACCCAAGATGGCCAGGCTGAGTGCTTCTACCATCCCTACAGGAGGCACCATTTGAAGTGACAAGCCCCGAGACTAGAAACTTTTTGTTCATTCGAATGTTCAAGATTGCAATTTTCTTTTGTTCAAACATTTATTCATGTTAAACATTGTTATCACATTAATGCATCGCTTATGTCTATTTTGAAGCAATATATTCGTATTCACTAGACGCAAATTATTTTCATATTTTTTCTGATGATCAACTCTTAAATAATAATTCTAAGCCTCTTGAGGGAGGATGACGAAAACGATACCATAATCTACAGTATGCTTTTGAACAGACCCCGCTGATGAGGTACAGGCATTGTTTCAATCCCTAGACACTGGAGTTATAAGGATGATAATCCCTCGTCAACCCCTCTGAGCCAAAGAAGTAGGAGTTTTTCTTTTCGAAATTTAAAACCCTTAATCATAACCTGGGGCAGGGTAGTCTCTCAGTTGATCCAAGTGCATAACGAATGGCACCGAAGAAGTCCTTACAAAATGAAGAAAGACAGTGATGGTTCCGAATAATCGATAAAGAAAGGCAGTCATTATCTTTCAAAAATAAAAAACCCATTAAGTCAAAACCCATGAAGGAGACTTACAAAACTGGGGCATCCCGCTGACTGTAATTCCAAAAAAGGAAACAGTTCAGGCAAAAAAAGAAAGGGATAACAAAAAATAAGACAAGAAAGAGGTCATACAAACCCTCAACAACAACAAAAACGAAAATGACTGCCTATTCAGAATCAATCATCAATATCTGAATCATCACCGGAAAATCAGAGCAAAGACTCAAACAAGGTCTAACGTATGATCAACTGAGTTTAGGTTTGGAGAACATCACGAAGAGCGGGTGGGTACAAATAATTTGAGCCTTTATCCTTTGTTTCTTAAACCGTGAACCAGGCCACGTTATAACCCTTAAAAGTCCTAGCTGAAGCATGGGTTAGTTCGAAAGCATACTGTGACGAAAGGTATCCTGACTCCTTAAGGCTTACTATAAAGAAGGAGTTGACATCACGTTTTACAAACATTCATTTGTTTTATGAAAAAAGAATGCATTTTCAAAATCTTCAGGACAGACATAGGCTTTGCATTTTTAACATAACTTTGCTTGCATATGACTTTTTGTTTGAACAGCATAGAAATTCGCACGATGAATACCTAGTGAACAAAAGCAATTTCAATCAAGGGGCAGACATGACCATGGTCCATTATCTGGGGCAATCCAATCAAGATTCGGAGAATCTCTCAAAAGCCAAATAGTCTAGGGCAAATCTCCGCCTGAGTCACTTGGGGCATTCCAACAACGAATCTTGCCTGATCAAATACCTCCTGGTGGCATGACAAAACACTTCTAACAGGGGCAACTCCCTACTTTCAGAGCATGGACATAGTCGGAAAAAAATACTACGCAAAGTCAAAGACCCGCTAGGTTGACATACCTAGGCAAAAATAAGGGCTTCCCGGCGAACCAAAAGGGTTCGGGCAAAATAAGGGATGAAATGAAAAAAATCTGTACACCCGGCAAGTCGAAAACCTGAAAGGGCGGCTTGGGCAAAAATGGGTATCCCGGTGGACTGAAAACCTGAAAGGGCGGTCCAGGCAAAAGTTAGGGATTCAAGCGTATGACTATGTCCTGTCATCCTGTCACCTGCCTGCCAGAAGTAGGTCTGCCCATCAACAAGCTATCAGCACCTCACAGGTCTTCCTCTCCCACCTCAGAAACAGGGGCAATAATGGGTTGTCCAAGCAATCCAATTGCTCTGGCCTCCAAGGTACCAAGGTAGGTTCAACTAAAGAACGTAACCGACATATCTCAATTCCCCAGAGAGTAAGCAGTCAGTGCACTCTCCCCAAGCAAAGCTATCAAATCTTAAGGAAGTTGAGTATACTCCAGCAGATCTCAACATTCCCCAGCAGCATACTCATAACAAGCATCCCCGGCAGTCTTGATTTAAGATTGTTCCCCGGCGTTCTATCAACATTCAAAGGAATCACCTCCCCTACAGTTCAAAATCTCCCCAGGAGAGTCCAGCCCAGATTCCCCAGGAAAGTTGGAATCCATCTCCCCAAGTAGTAAGCTTATCCCCAGTAGATTCTGGAAGCTTATCCTCGCAAGAGCACGAACGCGTCGTCCGGCTCTATTCAAAGAGTTATTTCCTTAACAGGATATAACTGGGTTATCCTCAGCCAAAAGCCACAGAAAGGTCGTCGTCAACATAGTTCTTTCTTATCCCCAGCGAAGTCCATTAACACTCCCAATACAACAAAGGTATCCCCAGCAAGTTATTATTAACGACTCAGCAAAGTATCTCTCTCCCCACAGAGTATCACTCCCCAGCATGGTCGCTAGAGTATTTTTCTCCCCGCAGAATCTTCCATTTGCCAAGTTTATTCCTCAACGGAGTCATCTTTTCCTACCGGTATTCTTGCAGTTATCATCCCCAGCAGGAGTAAAAGCTTATTCTTCAACATCAGCCCAGGATATGACTTCCCGGCACCCGTCAAGGATTTACTTTCCTAGACGAAAACATACATTCCTAAACATCACATACATCATTATAGCATGCATAGACGCATCATATCATACAAATCTCATTCATGTTGAGAACATCATTGCTTGATCCATATCATGCATTGCATATGACTGACTTTTACCTTTCAGGAAAGATTCAGCTAAATTCTTCATCATATTTCAAGACCTAGACCGGTTCAATTAATCGACTCCAAAGATTTCTTATCCAGTCCAAGGCCTTCTCTAGTCCAGCCAAATCGACTCCCAACAGATTTTTCTGATGAAGACTCAGTAGAAGTTATCAGGTTATATTTTCCTATTGGTTCTCTCTCCGACGGTGCATGAGATTTCCATTTTAGGTTTTTCTTTGAGATTATATTTTCCTATTGGTTCTCTCTCCGACGGTGCATGAGATTTCCATTTTAGGTTTTTTCTTTGAGATTATAATATCCTATTGGTTCTCTCTCCGACGGTGCATGAGATTTCCATTTTAGGTTTTTTCTTTGAGATTATAATGTCCTATTGGTTCTCTCTCCGACGGTGCATGAGATTTCCATTTTAGGTTTTTTCTTTGAGATTATAATGTCCTATTGGTTCTCTCTCCGACGGTGCATGAGATTTCCATTTTAGGTTTTCTTTGATATTATAATGTCCTATTGGTTCTCTCTCCGACGGTGCATGAGATTTCCATTTTAGGTTTTTCTTTGAGATTATAATGTCCTACTGGTTCTCTCTCCGACGGCGCATGAGATTTCCATTTTAGGTTTTTCTTTGAGATTATAATGTCCTATTGGTTCTCTCTCCGACGGTGCATGAGATTTCCATTTTAGGTTTTCTTTGAGATTATAATTTCCTATTGGTTCTCTCTCCGATGGTGCATGAGATTTCCATTTTAGGTTTTTCTTTGAGATTATAATGTCCTACTGGTTCTCTCTCCGACGGCGCATGAGATTTCCATTTTAGGTTTTTCTTTGAGATTATAATGTCCTATTGGTTCTCTCTCCGACGGTGCATGAGATTTCCATTTTAGGTTTTTTCTTTGAGATTATATTTTCCTATTGGTTCTCTCTCCGACGGCGCATGAGATTTCCATTTTAGGTTTTTCTTTGAGATTATAATGTCCTATTGGTTCTCTCTCCGACGGTGCATGAGATTTCCATTTTAGGTTTTTTCTTTGAGATTATAATGTACTATTGGTTCTCTCTCCGACGGTGCATGAGATTTCCATTTTAGGTTTTTTCTTTGAGATTATAATGTCCTATTGGTTCTCTCTCCGACGGTGCATGAGATTTCCTTTTTAGGTTTTTCCTATGGTTCCCTCTCCGATGGTGCGTGAGGTGATAATTCCTTTTTAGGTTTTTCCTATGGTTCCCTCTCCGATGGTACGTGAGGTGATAATTCCTTTTTAGGTTTTTCCTATGGTTCCCTCTCCGATGGTGCGTGAGGTGATAATTCCTTTTTAGGTTCTTCCTATGGTTCCCTCTCCGATGGTGCGTGAGGTGATAATTCCTTTTTAGGTTCTTCCTATGGTTCCCTCTCCGATGGTGCGTGAGGTGATAATTCCTTTTTAGGTTTTTCCTATGGTTCCCTCTCCGATGGTGCGTGAGGTGATAATTCCTTTTTAGGTTCTTCCTATTGTTCCCTCTCCGATGGTGCGTGAGGTGATAATTACTTTTTAGGTTCTTCCTATGGTTCCCTCTCCGATGGTGCGTGAGGTGATAATTCCTTTTTAGGTTCTTCCTATGGTTCCCTCTCCGATGGTGCGTGAGGTGATAATTCCTGTTTAGGTTCTTCCTATGGTTCCCTCTCCGATAGTGCGTGAGGTGATAATTCCCTTTCAGATTATAATTGCCTATTGGTTATCTTCCTGATCCTGCGAAGATGGTAATTCCCACCAAGATTTTCTCAACGAGCGTTGTTGAAGTTAAAGTCACCCAAGGTTCTCTTACCGTTCATGCTAAGGTAGTAACCATCCCTGGTTCATTCATCACTGTTTGAAGCACCAGATCCAGCTCCTGTAACCAGTCAGGACACCTCTATACAAAGCATCTGAAAACCAGTTCTTGCAACGTGTCAGGTACTCATTTTTCTTTTGCAGGTATGCATGTTCTCGCTAAGGAATATCTTACGCGATCAACATCCAGATGGCATCTATAAGCCCATCATCCTATTCATCAACCTCTAAATGGCATCTATAAGCCCATTCCCATCATCAACACTGCTACTATGTGAGCGCAAATTTCTGGGCACTCTAGTGTTCAATCATCTTCTACCCTCGGATTACGAAAGGCACGTCAGCCAATCTGCATCCTCAGGTCTAAGAAGATTGAACAGGGGCAACTGTTGTACCCCAAAATTTGCCCTCCCATATTCTTCAAAGATTTGCAAAGTCAAGCTTCAAAATTCCCCAAGGGTTGCACAGTGCAAAGGTCTCCTATACAGTCAAGATTAGGGTTTTGTTCTGATCAAGAAAATGAAGTTTCCAAAGGTCCAATCAAGTCTCACATGCCTACAAATATGGTCAAGTATCCTCATATCAAGTTTCAAGACATTCAGCACAAAATTGCACAGTCAAAAACCCTAATTGCACTACAGTCAACTGTAGGGGCAAAATGGTCATTTGACAGTCAAAAGTTCAAATTTTTGGTCAACATATCATTTTGAAGCCACAAACATCATTTGATCAATGCTTGATCATGATTCTCAAAATTTGGCTCAGAAATCATCAAGATGCAAAAGTTTCCTTATTTGGACAGCTGAAAAAGTCAACTGAAATTGACCAGGGCATAACTTTCACATGGATTATCAGAAAAATTCCATCCAAAGCTCATCTTGAAGAGAAAGACATTTCCTACAACTCATCTTCATACTTCAAGTCCAAGAAACGCTCTCACAAAAAGTTATCAATTTCAACATTATAGGTCATTTTCAAAAGTCAACAAAAAGGGACTTTACGTCAAAGGCCATAACTTGAGATTGGTAAATCAAAATGACATGGGACCGAAGGCATTGGTTAGAGGACTCAAAGACCTTTCCAAAATGTCCAAAAACATGAGAAAAGCTTAAAAATTGAGGAAGTTATGCCTTGTAGAAGTTGGGAAATTTTTGGATATTTTGAAAAGTCAACATTGATTCAAATGACCTAAAATTGCTAATGGGCCCATTTTTCTTCCATAATTCATCATCCATGGCATGTGCACGACCACTTGGCCCAAAGGGAAGTATTTCTTCATTTTTTATTTATTTATTTTAATTTTTATTTATATTAATTCATTTAAATCAAGTTAAATACATGAAAAATGCTAACCTAAGTTTTCCAATCTTTTTGTACATGTTTTATTCTCAATATTTCGTGCCTAGCTAAATATGGAAAGATTTGGATTGATTGATCATGATTTGTACAAAAAGCACATGGAAAATATTTGAAAAAAGATCCTAGAAAATCAAATTTCCAAAAACCATGAATGCAATGGATTTGTTCTATTTTTGTTGACCTAATTGACTCAATACAAAAGCCAAAACACAAACCTAATCATCCTACACACGCAGCTGCCCAAAAACCAGAAAATCAAACTTGGAATTTTGTCTAAAAAACTCAATTCTGAAAACTAACTTGCAGGGGGTTTCAAGCCACGATTGCCATTCCATTAGCTTCCTTGAAGGTTACAGGACATATTCCAAGCATTCCCCAAGCCCCATACTCAAGAAAACGTAAGATCACCATGGAAGTTGGTGAAAAAAAATTCTGAATCGGTTTCTGACATTCATGCATTCTCAACATATTTTGTTGTTATGTTTATGTTTCTAATGATGTTTGCAAACTAATCATGTGCTTTAATTGAAGATTTACGCGTTATATGCCAAAGTACCATGTTCGTTTTCTAGGGTTTACAGGATTGGAAATTAGGGGTTTTGTAACAAGGAAAAATTGGAACCCCTGACCACCACCATTCGAATCATCACGTTCAGACGATTACAAAGCTATGCTCGCGCTCAATTTATGAGCGTCTTAGGCCTAATCGTTATTTTTCCAAAACCGGCCTAGGAGAACGCGTGCAAAACCGTTGCCTAACATATTTGTTTTTTTCAGGAAAATAATACAACGAAGAAGATGAATTCGTGGCGTCAATGGATTGGCTCTTTTGAATTTGCGCGCTTTAATCCACTAACGCATTGGTTTTGTTTGATATTATTTGTTTATTACATTATATACAAAGCGCAACAATTGGTTCAGTGGCAAGGCATAGTGGTTGCAACATTCCTGACCTGGGTTCGAGTCCCAGGTCTTCTTTGTCTCAATATTATTTTTCAATATATGTTCACATGCAGTTTCAATAGCAAGGACGTACCATACACTGCCAAGATCCAACGTCCATGCGTCCAATGGAATCAAATCAAAGGCCCAGATCCAAGGAGTATGATGAACCACGGTCAACGCTGCAGCACACTACCTGGAAAGTCAACAAGGCCAAATCCTAAATGGGCCAGAATTCTTAAACTTTCACCTCCAAAATCAGGGGCAGACCCCCTAGGTTTGCAATTCCTTCTACTTTTTTTTTATTTTATTTTTCTTTTTTCCTTTTAATTATTGTTTTGGTTAATTTAATTATTATTTTCACAAAATATAAAAAACCCATAAAAATCAGAAAAGAACTAAAATAATAAATATTTTTATTTCTAGTATTTTTTTAAATAAATGTGCATGTAATTAAACTTAGTGTAAATTAGGTTTTAACTTAATATTTTCATAATAAATTTAAAAAACATAGAATTAGGTTTGATTAATTTTTATCTTTTTATTTTTCTTTCATGATAATCAAATATTTAATATTATTTTTATTTATTTTCATAATTAAATTCGTATATAAAAATTAGGGTTAATTTAGGATAAAATTCAATATTTTCTTAAAAAAATTAAAATAAAATAGAATTAGGGTTAGTATTTAATTTCAATTAATTCCTTTTCTATTAAATCCTAAAATACTAAAAAACACAAAAAAAAATAAGTTCTTGTTTTTTATTTAATTAATTCCATGTAATTTAATTTTGCAAAAGGGTCCAACGCCCTCGTTTCAATTTAATTTTTATTAATTCGCATATTATTTTATTTCGTTTAAATATTGATGTACCTCTCCCAAGGCCATGTAACCTCTCAATTCCTTGTACTTTTAATTCTTTACTTTCTTTATTTTTCTGTCAAATCGGGTCCTGGTTAATTTTGGCGATGTGGACCCGCGCCTTTTGTAATAGCTTAGAATTTACTTTCCCGCAAATATTTTAACTGTTAAACAAATGGCATGAAAGAATGTATGGACAAAATAAAAACAAGCGTAGAACACCAATAACATGACAAGATAAATGCAAATGAAAACGACACACAAATCGCACACACCACCCCTAGGGTACGCCTCACTGTTGCCTTGCCTCGAAAGGTGATCGTCGAGTAGAGGATGTCTTAGTAAGTCCTCATGATCCGGGAACCTGGCATGAGGGTAGCTTCTAAGGTGTTTTCCTATTGCTCTGGTGATCACCATGTCCCGAACCTTCGAATTGACCTGAACACCTCCAACGGTGGTGCTACCTACCTCTCAATGGTGGGATGGCACTACTTTAAAGGACATCTACACAGACGAATTCCTTAGGGTAGGTAGACGACTCTAGATACTTGCTCTAATTTCAAAAACAAATCAAAAAATACTTTTCACACCGACACCTTTTCAAAAAGCTTTTGAAAGCAAATTTTTCAAAACACTCTTGAGGACCGATACTAGAGTCGAACTGGAATTTTCAAAGAAACTTTTTAAACCCACAGTTGAAAAGCAAACAAACCATTTTTGAAAACACAAGTGAGCAAGTATCTAAGAGCCCATGGATAACCATGGATAGAAAGGGTGCTAACACCTTCCCTTTCTATAATCTACCTCCCGAACCGAGAGCAATCTCTTTAAGGAATTTTTCTGTGCTTTTGTCCTTTCCATTTGGAGAAAATAAAAGACGGTGGCGACTCTTGCTTCCGCGACATTTCGCGAACCAGCGTTAAACAGTCAGTTCCAGATCCACCGATCACACCTACGTATCACTTTTAAGGAATCAGAGCAGCCGTAATTAGGCTTATATATTTTGGTTGGTTTGTGTTTTTTAGTTAAGATAACAAAACAGTCAAGATGGCAAAACATCAAATAAAACAACAAACAAAAGAGATGGTAAAAACATTGGCTAAACAATAATAAAGTAACATGTCAAAGATAGCGAAACATCAAATGATAAAACATCACACCTAACAATGACATTGAGAATCAAAGTAGGATAACAAACATGTGCGATGGCAAAACATCAGCTTCAAACAAGTGTGCGATGGCGAAACATCGGCTAAAAGGTAACAAGACATTATGGCAAAGATGACGAAACATCACAACTAACAATGATATTGAGAATCACAGTAGGACAACAAACATGTGCGATTGCGAAACATCGGCTTCAAACAAGTGTGTGATGGTAAAACATCGGTTAAAAGGTAACAAGATATTATGGCAAATATGACGAAACATCACACCTAACAATGATATTGAGAATCACAGTAGGATAACTGTGATCGGTGGATCTGGAACTGACTGTTTAACGCTGGTTCGCGAAATGTCGTGGTAAGCAAGAGTCGCCAACGTCTTTTATTTTCTCCAATATGGAAAGGACAAAAGCACAGAAAAATTCCTTATGAGATTGCTCTCGGTTCGGGAGGTAGATTTATAGAAAGGGAAGGTGTTAGCACCCTTTCTATCCATGGTTATCCATGGACTCTTAGATACTTGCTCATTTGTGTTTTCAAAAGTGTTTGCTTTTCAAAGTGAGTGGGTTTGAAAAAGTTTCTTTGAAAGTTTCAGATCGACTCTTGTATCAGTCCTCAAGAGTGTTTGAAAAGTTGTTTTTGAAAGCTTTTTGCAAAGTGTTGGTGTGAAAAGAAGTTTTGATTTGTTTTGAATTAGAGCAAGTATCTACGAGTCGTCTACCTACCCTAAGGAATTATGTTGTGTAGATGTCCTTAAGGTAGTGCCATCCTACCATTGAGAGGTAGGTAGCACCACCGTTGGAGGTGTTCGGGTCAATTCGAGTTTAGGGACAGTGTAGTCACCGAGCAACAGTAAGACACCTTAGAAGCTACCCTTATGCCATTGATCTTTTTATTCCGAGTCAACTATTCCGAGGTAACTTGTTTCGAGGCAACCGTTTCGAGGCAACTAGATCAATGGAACATAAGGACTCACTAAGACGTCCTATACTTGACGACCACGTTTTGAGGGGCAAGGCAACAGCGAGGCGTACCCTAGAAGTGGTGTGTGAATTGTGTGTCATTTTCAGTTATTATTTGTCTTGTCATGCATCGGGTGTTCTACGCTTTGATTTTATTTGAGCATACATTCTTTCATGTGATTAGCAGTTAAAAGGTGCCGAAATTAAAATGCGAAAAATAAAAGTCCTACGCTATTACAAGGCGCGGGTCTACATCGCCAAATTAACAAAGACCCGATTTTGAATAAAGAGTGCGGAAAGTAAACGTCCTAATTATCTATTACAAGGCTTTGGGGCAATTACATATATTTAAAAAGGAAATAAAAGTGAACGTGCGAAAAGAAATTATTATCGAAGGTGCGAGGGCGTTGGACCCTTTAAAGAAATTAAATTGAAATTACAAATTAATTAATGATTAAATAAAGAAAAGAAATTATTTTTTTATATTTTTGGTATTTATGAAAAAAAAGAGAATTTAATTGAAATTAAAAGTTGAATGAAACCCTAATTCTAAATTTGTTTTTAATTATAAAAAAATGTTTAAGTTTAACCTAATTTAATCCTAATTAATTAATTACAAGTTTATTTACAAAATTAATTAATGGTTAATAATAATAAGAAGAAAAAATTTAATTGTTGAGAAAAAGAGTAAAATGCTAAAAACCTAATTTTTATGTATTTTAGTTATTTAGGAAAAAAACATTAAAATTAAAACCCTAAATTAAAACTAAATTGATTATTAACTCTATTTATAAAAACTATTAATGGATTAAATTAAATATATATTTTTATTTTTGACTTTTATGATTTTTTTGTATTTTTGTATTATTAAAATTAATTTGAGGAATTAGAAGAAAATAATTAAATTAAAACAAATAAAAAAAAGAAAAAGAATGAGAGAAAGAAATACAAACAAGAGGGGGGGGTTTCTGCCCAATTAGGAGGTATGTGCAAGGAATTAGGCCCAACAGATTCAAGGCCTTTGTGGACTTTTCTGGCGCGTGTGAGGAGTGGTTGACTGGTGTCCATGGTGGACTGCCCATCCTGGCCTTTGGATTGATTCCTATGGGACATGTGGCAGGCCCAGGCGTTGGGGTGTTTGATGGACCCCTGAAGAGCACGCTGCATAGGAACAAGTTAGAGGAAAAAATATGAAATATACAAGGGGACCTGGGAATCGAACCCAGGTCCCAATACCTGTCAGCCAAGTCATCTTCCACCAAGCCAAACGCGTTCATTTGTTAACTTAGTGGACACTGATCAACATATGCAAAAAGTGCAATTATCCTGGAACAAACGAAAAAACGCGCCAATGATTTGAATGCACCACTCACGCGTGGACACCTAAGCTTCGTCCTCCTTTTTCTTCTGTGAATAAAATAGATAGCGGGGGTTTTAAACCCCCACTAAGTCAAACCTGCGAAAAATAGCGAACAGCATATGGTGAAAAAGAAAAAAGGCGCGAGGGTTAATTTCTATTTGTTGGAAGGTCCTGGTTTCAATGGTATTGGTCTTATGGTCCAATTTTTCCAGATGAAGGAAACCCCAATTCACAGCTTCTGCAACCCTAGAAAATTTCCACGGCAGCTTTGGATACAGGTGATATTAATTAAATTGGAGAACATCAATATCTTCAGAATCATCATGTTAGTGTAAATCAAACATTCAAATGTATGGAAAATGCGTGTAAATCAAAATACAAATATGAAAAATATCAAGAACAGGGCGGCTTCATTCTACCGATTCTTTATGCGTGGAGAGTGAAAAAGGATTGAGACACGTTCCAGAAAGTCCCAGCAAGCTTTTGGAATGGATTGTAGGCTTTGAATCACACTGGAACTATGTTTTCAGTTTCAACCTTTTTTGTGAAAAATGCAATTTTCGTTCTTGAGGTTTCAGCGCAGCTTGCTTGTTCTCTTCATTAGGGTTGTGTTCTTGCATATATGTGGAATGAATTAGGTCAACAATCCAAGCCCAAAGCCTTGTATTCAATGATTTTTCAAAATTTGATTTTCATGATCTTTTTCAATCTTTTCTTGCCATGGACCTTGCCAATCATGGGAGATTCTTTCCCTTTTGGATGTGCATGAAATCTTGAGTACATAAAGAGTGCATATGCTGCATAAAAAGATTCAAAACCTTTATTTTAGTATTTTTCTCATATTTAATTTTAATTAAATGAATTAATAGGATTATAAACTCAATTAATTAATTAAAAATAAGAAAATAACTTCCCTTTGGGTCAATGGATCGTGCATAGCTTTTGGGTGATGATTCTTGGAAGAAATTGAGGCCCATTAGCAATTTTGAGGCATTTAAAGCAAAGTTGACTTTTCAAAATTCCCAAATATTTCCCAACTTCCACAAGGCATATCTTGCTCAATTTTTAAGCTTTGATCATGTTCTAGGACATTTTGGAAAGGTCTTGAAGTCCTCTAACCAATGCTTTTGGTCCCATGTCATTTTGATTTACCAATCTCAAGTTATGGTCTTTGACTTAAAGTGCCTTTTTGTTGACTTTTGAAAATGACCTATAATGTTGAGATTGATAACTTTTTGTGAGAGCATTTCTTGGACTTGAAGTGTGAAGATGAGTTGTAGGAAATGTCATTCTATTCAAAATGAGCTTTGGATGGAATTTTTCTGATAAACCATGTGGAAGTTATGCCTTGGTCAATTTGCAGTTGACTTTTTCAACTGTCCAAAAATAGAAACTTTTGCATCTTGAGACTTTTTGAGCCATGCCTTGAGAATCATGATCAAGCATTGATCAAATGATGTTTGTGGCTTCAAAATAATATGTTGACCAACAATTTTGACTTTTGACTGTCAAATGACCATTTTGCCCCTACAGTTGACTGTTGAGCAATTAGGGTTTTTGACTGTGCAATTTGGTGCTGTGAGTCTTGAAACTTGGCATAAGGATGATTGACAATGTTTATAGGCATGTGGGACTTGTTTGGACCCTTAGAAACTTCAATTTCTTTGACAGAACCAAAACCCTAATTTTTTATTGTTAGGAGGCAATTGGACTGTGCAACTCTTGGGAGATTTTGAAGCATGATCTTGGCAAACCTTGAAGAATATGGGAGGGCAAATTTTGGGGTACAACAGTTGCCCCTGTTCAATCTTCTTAGACCTGAGGATGTAGATTGGCTGGCGTGCCTTTCGTAATCCGAAGGTGGAAGATGATTGAACACTAGAGTGCCCAGAAATTTGCGCTCACATAGTAGTGTGGTGGTGGGAATGGGCTTACAGATGCCATTTGGAGATTAGTGGATAGGAGGATGGGCTTATAGATGACATGTTGAGAGGTGATGGATAGGTGGATGGGCTTATAGATGCCATCTGGGTGTCGGTCGCGTAAGAGATTCCTTAGCGAGGACTTGCGTACCTGAAAAAAAAGAAAGATAATTACCTGGCCTGTTACAGGAGTTGGCTTTAAAATTCTTTATGTAGACGCGCCCTAGCTGGATACAGGTATCGAATCTTTGAACTCTTCAAACGTGCTCTCAACGGGACTGTGAGAGAACCTTGGACGATTATTACCTCAACAGTAACGCTGAGAAAACCTTGGGTGATTACTACCTCATCAGTAACGATGAGAGAACCTGGGGCGATTACTACCTCAACAGTAACGATGAGAGAATCTGGGGCGATTACTACCTCAACAGTAACGATGAGAGAATCTGGGGCGATTACTACCTCAACAGTAACGATGAGAGAATCTGGGGCGATTACTACCTCAATAGTAATGATGAGAGAATCTGGGGCGATTACTACCTCAACAGTAACGATGAGAGAATCTTGGATGTCTTCTACTGAGTCTTTATCAGGAAAATCTTTAGGAATTGATTTAACCGGACCAGAGAAGGCCTTTGACTGGATCGGCATCAGAAAAATCTTTAGGAGTCGATTTAACTGAACCAGGCAAGGTTTTGGAATCTTCAACTGGAATAAGAATCAGGGAGATCTTAGGGTCGATCTGACTGAACCAGAGAAGTCTTGGAATATCTTCAACTGGAATAAGAATCAGAAAAATCTTAGGGTCGATTTAACTGAACCAGAGAAGGCCTTTGGCTGGATCGGCATCAGAAAAATCTTTAGGAGTCGATTTAACTGAACCAGGAAAGGTCTTGAAATCACTTCAACTGGATAAGAATCAGAAAAATCTTAGGGTCGATCTGACTGAACCAGAGAAGGCCTTTGACTGGATCGGCATCAGAAAAATCTTTAGGAGTCGATTTAACTGAACCAGGCAAGGTCTTGAAATAACTTCAACTGGATAAGAATCAGAAAAATCTTAGGGTCGATTTAACTGAACCAGACGAAAGTCTTGGAACATCTTAAACTGGAATAAGAATCAGGGAGATCTTAGGGTCGATCTGACTGAACCAGAGAAGGTCTTAGATTAACTTTGACTGGATAAGAATCAGAAAAATCTTAGAATCGATTTAAACTGAACCAGACTAAAGTCTTGGATATCTTTGACTGGATAAGAATCAGAAAAATCTAAGGGTCGATTTAACTGAACCAGACGAAAGTCTTGAAATAACTTCAACTGGATAAGAATCAGAAAAATCTTTAGGAATCGATTTAACTGAACCAGAGGAGGTCTTGGACATAGCTGAGAACTTAACTGGATCTTTCCTGAAAGGTAAAGGTCAGTCATATGCAATGCATGATATGGATCAAGCCATGATGTTCTCAACATAAATGAGATCGTATGCTCATGATGCATATATGCATGCTATAATGTATGGAAATGCGACGTTTATGAATGTATGTTTTTGTCTAGGACAGTAAATCCTTGACGGGTGCCAGGAAGTCACATCCTGGGCTGATGTTGAATAGCATTCTTTGTTTCCACTGGGGAGTGATGGTTTCCAGAATACCGGTAGGAGAAGATAACTCCGTTGGGGAATAAACTTTGGCGAATAGATTACTCTGCGGGGAATAACTACTCTAGCGATCTTGCTGGGGAACAATACTCCTTGGGAAGAGAGGTACGTTGTTGAGATGCTGATGGTAACTTCGCTGGGGATACCATTGTTATGTTGGAAGTGTTAATAGACTCCGCTGGGGATAAGAAGGCTTCGCCGAGGACGATCTTTCCGTGGCTTTTGGTTGAGGATAACCCAGTTATATCCTGGTGGGGAAATAACCTTTGAATAAAGCCGGGAGACGCGTTCGTGCTCTGCGGGGGGAAGCTTCCAGAATCTACTGGGGATGAGCTTCCTGCTGGGGAGATGGATTCAAATTTTCCTGGGGAAATCTGGATTGGACTCTCCTGGGGAGATTTTGAGATGTACTGGAAGTGACTCCACGGAATGCCTGGTATACCGCCGGGGAACAGTCTTAGACCAAGACTGTCGGGGATGCTTGTTAAGAATGTTCGTATATTGTGCTGGGGAATGTTGAGATCTGTGGGAGATACCCAACTTCCTTAAGGCTGATAATATAACTTTGCTTGGGGAGAGTGCATTGACTTGCTGGCTCACTCTCTGGGGAATTAAGGTATATTGGTTATATCCTTCAGCTGAACCTACCTTGGTACCTTGATGGACAGAACAATTAGATCACTTAGACAACTCATTATTGCCCCTGTTTCTAATGTTACATGTAATTAATCCTTTGTTTCGTATGCAAATATTTATGAGTTAGCAATTATTGTCAAATGCATATATCACAAATTGAACCTTGGACGTTCTTCACAAAACAAAACAGAAAAAGGAAAAAAACAATCGGCAATTGATCTGAAAAGTGAATTTATATTAATTTTTTGAATTGCCTGTAAATAGGCGTTTTATGTACAAGAGGCTGACGTCCTAGTAAGAGAACGCCGCCGAACAAAAGATTTTGTACAAATTTGTACAAAGGAAAATAAAACAGCTATGTGAAAAGAATAATCCCACTAGGTTCCAACTCTGCTATCGCCTTTATATCTTCGAGCGTCTCATCACTTGATGACCTAGCTGAAGATGAAGCTGATTGATCAATGCCGTCTGAACTTGATGTTGATACCGGATTCTGGATGCAAAGTGATCCAATGAGACATAGTATTACGCTTCATCCCTAACTTTTTCCTGGACCGCCCTTTCGGGTTTTCAGTCCACCGGGATACCCATTTTTGCCCAAGCCGCCTTTTCAGGTTTTCGACTTGCCGGGTGTACAGATTTTTTTCATTTCATCCCTCATTTTGCCCGAACCTTTTTGGTTCGCCGGGAAGCCCTAATTTTCTCCTAGGTATGTCAACCTAGCGGGTCTTTATCATGCGTAGTATCTTTTTACTATGTCTGCATTGGCGGGGTGAGGAAGGTCGTCACCATCCATGGTGGTCAAGATCATGGCTCCTCCTGAGAACACATGTTTAACCACAAATGGCCCTTCATACGTAGGGGTGCATTTGCCCCTTGGATCACTCTGAGGAAGGATGATGCGCTTGATTACCAGATCCCCAACTTGATATTCCTGTGGTCTGACTTTCTTGTTAAATGCCCTGATCATCCGTTTTTGGTACGTCTGACCATGACATATATCAGTAAGTCTCTTTTCGTCAATTAGATTTAACTGATCAAGTCGTGTCTGGATCCAATCATCTTCGCTCAGATCTGCATCCTTCATTATCCGGAGAGAGGGTATCTGCACTTCGATCGGTAAGACTGCCTCCATGCCGTAGACCAAGGAGAAAGGAGTTGCCCCGGTTGACGTCCTTGCTGAGGTACGGTACCCGTGTAGAGCAAATGGTAACATCTCGTGCCAATCTTTATAGGTCACTGTCATCTTTTGCACAATTTTCTTGATATTCTTATTCGTTGCTTCTACAGCCCCATTCATCTTCGGCCGTAAGGAGAAGAGTTGTGGTGCTGTATCTTGAATTGCTCGCAGAGCTCAGTGATCATCTTGTTGTTAAGATTAGTACCGTTGTCTGTAATGATCCTTTCTGGGATGCCGTACCGACAGATTAGGTTGTGCCGAATGAACCGTGCCACAACATTCTTGGTTACAGTGGCGTAGGAAACTGCTTCAACCCATTTTGTAAAGTAATCAATCGCTACCAGGATGAAGCGATGCCCATTGGACGCCGTAGGTTTAATCTCACTGATCATATCTATGCCCCACATTGCAAAAGGCCAAGGTGCAGTCAGGACATTCAGAGGGACTGGAGGAACATGCACCTTATCTGCATAAATCTGGCATTTATGACATGTCCGAGAATGTTGGTAACAGTCGGCTTCCATTGTGGACCAGAAATACCCTGCCCGGAGGATCTTCTTTGCCATGGTGTGTCCACTGGAATGTGTTCCGAAGGTACCCTCATGCAGTTCTTCCATGATCCTTTCTGCTTCAGTTTTGTCCATACAACGCAGTAAGGTCGAATCATGGTTTCGCTTGTACAGGACGCCGTTGCTAAGGAAGAACTTTGTTGCGAATCTTCTCAGAAACTTCTTGTCGTTGACAGATGCACCTTCAGGGTATTCCTGAGCTTCCAAGTATCTCTTCACCTCATGGTACCAAGGTTTCTCAGTCACTTCCCCAGCCTCAAGATCATAACAGTATGCCGGTTCGTCCAGTTTCCAGATGATGATCCGGGGAGCCTCATTGTCCCACTTGACTTTGAACATGGAAGACATCGTAGCTAACGCGTCCGCCAACTGATTCTCCTCTCTTGGGAAATGTTCAAAAGTTATCTCTGTAAAGTGGGGGATCAATGTCAACACATATTCTCTATAAGGAATAAGATTCGGATGTTTCGTATCCCACTCGCCTTTGATCTGATTGATCACGAGAGCGGAATCTCCGAAGACACTCAGAAACTTGATCCTTAGGTCGATTGCAGCTTGAAGACCCATGATGCATGCCTCATACTCCGCCATGTTGTTGGTGCAGTTGAAACATAGTCGGGCAGTGAGTGGAGTATGAGTGCCTTGAGGGGATATGATCACAGCGCCGATACCGTTACCCAAAGCATTGGAGGCTCCATCAAAGTGCATAGACCATCGGGATCCTTCTTCAGGTCCTTCATCCGGTCCAGGTACTTCACAATTAGTCACTATCATGATGCTCTCGTCCGGAAACTCGAAGTTTATTGACTGATAGTCGTCTACTGCCTGATGTGCCAAGTGGTCTGCCAATACACTTCCCTTGATAGCTTTCTGAGTTGTGTACTGGATGTCGTATTTTGTCAAGATCATTTGCCATCTTGCTATTCTCCCAGACAGAGCAGGCTTTTCAAATATGTACTTTATCGGATCCATCTTTGAAATCAACAAGGTAGTGTGAGTCAGCATATACTGTCTCAGCCGGCGAGCAGCCCATACCAAAGTGCAGCAAGTTTTCTCGAGCAGTGAGTATCGGGTCTCACAGTCGGTAAACTTTTTGCTAAGGTAATAAATGGCATGCTCTTTTCGGCCAGACTCGTCATGCTGCCCCAGCACACACCCCATTGAGTTGTCAAGTACTGTCAGGTATAGTATCAGAGGTCTCCCTTCAACCGGTGGCATGAGAATGGGTGGTTCTTGGAGATACTCTTTAATCCTGTCAAAAGCGGACTGACATTCATCATTCCAACGTACTACCTGATCTTTCTTCAGCAACTTGAAGATTGGCTCACAGGTAGCAGTTAGGTGGGAGATGAATCGAGCAATGTAATTCAGGCGCCCTAAAAAGCCTCTGACCTCCTTCTCTGTCCTGGGAACTGGCATCTCTTGAATGGCTTTAACCTTAGCAGGGTCCACTTGAATACCCTTATCACTTACAACAAAGCCTAGCAACTTTCCAGACCTTACCCCGAAGGTGCACTTGTTCGGGTTCAACCTCAGCTTGTACAACTTCAGACGGTCAAACAATTTCTGCAGATGATCAAGGTGTTCCTCCTCAGTTTGGTACCTTGCAATAATGTCGTCAACATACACCTCTATCTCATGATGGATCATGTCATGAAATAAAGCAACCATGGCACGTTGGTAGGTTGCCGCAACATTTTTCAACCCGAATGGCATGACCTTGTAGCAGAAGGTGCCCCACTGAGTAACAAAGGTAGTTTTCTCCATGTCTTCAGGAGCCATCTTGATCTGATTATACCCTGAAAAGCCATCCATGAAAGAGAACACCTTGTGTTGAGCAGTATTGTCAACAAGAACATCAATGTGAGGTAGAGGGAAGTCATTCTTGGGGCTGGCCCTGTTCAGATCCCTGTAGTCAACACACATTCTGACCTTACCATCCTTCTTTGGTACCGGCACCACGTTGGCAACCCACTGAGGGTAAGAAGTCACTGCAAGAAACCCGGCATCAAACTGTTTCATAACCTCAGCCTTGATCTTCTCAGACATCTCTGGACGCATACGGCGGACCTTTTGCTTAACCGGAGGGCAGTCTTCCTTGGTAGGTAAATGATGGACCACAATGTCGGTATCCAACCCAGGCATGTCTTCGTAGGACCAGGAGAAGATCTCCACATAATCATGTAGCATCTGAGTCAACCGTTGTTTTACGCTGAGCTCCAGATTAGCGCCAATCTTAACCTCCTTTCTGTCTGCCTCAGTACCCAGATTTATCGTTTCCACTGGCTCTTCATGTAGTTGAATTGCCCTCTCTTCCTGGAGTAACAGTCTTGCAAGCTCACCAGGCACTTCGCAATCATCTTCACCTTCATCTTCGGCTAAGTTGATCGGATTTTCGAAGTCATAACCGGCAGTAGCAGAGTCGTTACCAGTGAGATCCAGAGTGGATTGAAACCTGTATGAGTGAGTGTGTGTAAATACAGCTGTTTTGCAATATAAAGAAAAGAAAGAAAGGAAAGGAGCACAAGATTTGAAATGCGAAAAAACGTCCAAGATCTTTATTCATGATATATGTAAATGACAATTATAACCCCTCACAAATGAAACCAACGGTGCCCCGGGTAAGACACCGAGCCATAAAGTTTCAATTCATTGTTTATTACAAATAACAAAAACAAAGGAATTCATTACTGCGTAACCAAGGTAATAGGTGTATGATCTTTGGCAGTCCAATTGGTCAATCCACCGTCAATCGTCGGGTAGATCCAGCTATCGAACTCTGATTCATCCACTTCGTCATCATCCCCAATAGCATTCACTACTGGATTGGTAATGAGCACAGGAGGTCTTCCGGTCCTAGCTTTGCGCACAGCCCTCTGAGCCTCTGCAGTAAAACCCAGTCCAAACTTGTCAGTTTTAAGAGTGAAATCAGGGAGCCTGCCCCAGTTAGTACATTCACCTTTTTCGATCACAGCCCGGACGTCCTTCAAGGAAGCCACCTTCAAAGGAAAGTCCTCTTCAACCACTGTTTCTGCTGCTGCCAATGTTGGAGGTACCTCTTCGAAATGCTGAAAGGGGGTTTCAATAAACTCCCCGTCCATCTCGATATATCGGAAGGAATTCAAGTGACTAACCATATACTCCTCCTCTCCCTGCACAGTGACAATCTTCCCTCTGACGGGGTACTTGAGCTTTTGGTGTAGGGTAGAGGTCACTGCCCCAGCTTTGTGAATTCAAGGTCGACCCAGTAAACAGGAATAAGATGGACGGATATCCATCACATAGAGAGTTGAGTCGAATACTTGAGAACCCACACGAATAGGAATGTCTACCTCTCCATGAACCATCCTTTTAGAACCGTCAAAGGCTCTGACAATGATGTTGCTAGGTTTCAGCTCCAGGCCCTCACAATCCAACCGGTCTAAGGCCTTTTTGGGTAGCACATTCAGGGAAGAACCGGTGTCCACCAACACGTGAGACAGAGTAGTGCCCCTGCATTCTATAGAGACATGCAGGGCATCATTGTGGTTCTTTCCCTTAGCAGTAAGGTCAGCATCCGAGAAACCCAAACCATTGTCGGCTGTCAAATTGGCTACGCAATCAGTAAACTGGTCTGCAGAGGTCTCTTGTGGCACATGGGCCGTCTTTAGAAATGAAATTAGGGCCTTAGCATAGGCCTTCGAGCACAGCAGCAAGGAGAGCATAGAAATTTTGGAGGGGGTATGCCCCAGCTGTTCAACGACATTGAAGTCGCTCTTCTTGATTATTTTGAGAATTTCCTCCATCTCTTGCTGGGAGGCTTCAACATTCACAGACTTTGGTGCCTCCATCTGAGCAGGCTCATCTTCAATCCCTTTGCCCCGAGCATTAGATGACTCGACAGCAGGGGAAGCAATTGGATCAGAAGTGGAAACAGGCGCACTTGCAGGCGTTATTATGAGAGGTCTTCGAATAGTTGGTGGCGCAATGTCAGGCGAGAAGAGCCGGCCACTGCGAGTTACTTTGGCTGGACCAGTGATATTGCTGATGCTGGTACCAGTGTTGAATTCTTGCTTTATACCATGTACATATACATCTGCCCTATAGTGCCATGGGACAGCCTTATCAGATTCATAGGGGAGGGGCCCCGGAACAGTAATAACAATGGGTGCGATAGTCATGATTTTAACTGGCTTCCTCGGGGGAGCCTTGATTGGATTGTTGAAAATTATAACGACAGATACTTCTTCCACAGGAACAAACAGAACAGCGGTCTTCTTGAAGATAATCTCCTTGCTATCCATCAGGCTTTGGATGCCTAACTTCAGCAACGGACAACCAGTAGGGGTAACAGCACACAAAAGGCAACCCTTGCTGCAACTTGGAAATAAACCAGCCAGCAGTAGGTTCCTCTTAACAGTCAACAGAGGAGTAGCTACATCATTCACAGAAACGGCGTACACATCTTCATCAACAGCATTTCCTCCATGCTGGGGAATAGGAGCAGTCACCACATTTGGCCTCTCAGGCGCCTCAAATTGTATCTCCTTCGCATCAATAAGGTCTTGCACCTTATTCCTCAAGGCCCAGCAATCATCAGTAGAATGCCCCGGGCTATCAGAGTGATAAGCACAGCGGGCATTTGGATTATACTTAGGAGAGGCAGTATTCACAACCTTCGGGGCCTCTCTGACAGTTACCAAGTTGGTCGATAGCAGTTACGGTAAGATTTGTGACAAGGTCATACTCAGCCGGGTAAACTCTCTTCTGGGTCTTTCAGCCCTTTGTTGATTGGTTTGCCGAGGAGCGGCAGCAGGTTTAGCAATCACCACCGCGTTGACAGATTGGCGGCGTTCTGGTTTGTCTTGCCTCCTAGGCCCATACACAGCACTGGCCTCCTTCTTAAAAGGCTTCTTCTCAGAACTTGAAGACGCACCTTTCTGAATCTTTCCTGACTTCATACCGGCCTCTATCCTTTCCCCAGTCAGAATGAGGTCAGTAAACCCTGCAGACGAATTACCGATAAGATGATTGAAAAATGGCCCGGAGAGGGTCCCCAAGAACATATCTACCAGCTCACAGTCAGTTAACAAGGGCTGCACCCTGCCAGCCAGGTCCCTCCACTTCTGCGCATACTCTTTAAAACCTTCGCCTGATCCTAGCGACATACCCTGGAGTTGGGTACGTGTAGGAGCAAGGTCGGCATTATATTGATACTGCTTGTAAAAAGCAGTAGCCAACTCCTCCCAGTTATGAACTTTTGTTCCATCCAGCTGATAGAACCATTCGAGATGAGTCCCTGAAAGACTCTCCTGGAAGAAGTGGATCCATAAGTTCTTATCCACAGTGTACGGCTGAATCTTCCGCACATAGGATCTGAGGTGTAGCTTAGGGTAGGACGCCCCGTCATACTTGGTGAAAGATGGTGCCTTAAACTTGTGAGGGATGATCACACCAGTAGATAAACCCAGGTCTCCAAAATCCAAACCAGGCACCTGTTGAATTTCCATGGCGTTCAGCCGGTCTTCCAACTGCTTGTACCGGTCTTCAGCTGGAGGATACTGTTCCTCATTAAAATCAGTCTCGTTGTCAGAGACCACCGGACTTGGAGCCCTTCCCCCCTGGGGACTGTCTTTGCCTACAGAAGAACCAGCTTCCTCATTCTGCAGAGTGTTACCAAACCTCCTGCCCGAGTTAAACAGAACAATTCTCTTCTTCTTCTTCTCCTTCTTCAGGAGCAAAGCCTTCAGCTCTTCTTGGCCTTGAGCCAAACCCATGATCAGCTCTTGAAATTGTGCGTTCTGCGCCTGAAGGGCCTTGATAGATATCTCGGTTGATGATTCAGGGTTCATGATGCTGAAATAAATAGCGAAGAACAGTAAGCAACCTGAAAAGAAGAGTACCTGTGATGCACATGATGAATGATATGTGTTTATGCAATGCATTCAAGGGTTCGAAAATTCAAATTCGTTGTAGACAAAAAGGAACACACGTTATCATTAAGGAAATAATTGTTTGATACATCAAAGCCTCATGGGAAAACATTACAAAAGCAAATCAATCCCAAAAGACACTACGCATCCTCTTCGGAGCAATGTAGGTGTTGAGATTCCTTTCCTCGTGCAGTAGGTGGGTGAGCTCCAAGACCTTCTTTTCACTAGCATGTAGACTGGTCTCAAGAGAATTCCGTTCTTCCTTAAGCTGGATCCAGCTCTTCTACATCTCTTCCCAGGATGTGGGTATATCAGGATGTTGAATGGTGTAGGACACTTCACCTTCCAAAACTGGCTCTTTGATTACCGGGAGAACATGAGGATATGGCATCACTAACTTCTGGGAGCGGGCTCGTACCCACTTGAGATAAGGCTCCAACGGGATGGAATTCTTGTGCCCCAGGGTCTTGCTGTCTATCCTACTTGGCATCCTCCAAGCTCTGATAAATCTCTGGCGAAGTCCTTTTGCATCGTTGTCGAAGTCAAAAACTATGTCAGGAATTAACATGTCATGAGGGCCGTCCCTCCGAGCATAACCAAACTGTCTCCAAGCCAGGCATGGGTTGTAAGTAATACCTCCTCTGATTCCAAGTAAAGGAACATTAGGGTACTCCCCGCAACGATCAATGATAGTGACATCCTCTCTGGACCGAGGGCACCAATGTACATCTGCATGTGTAAGAGTCATCAACCGTTGTGACCATCTCAAACCACGTTCGTTCTTCAAAACTGATTGCAGAAGGTGCGAAATAAACCACCTTCCTAAGAGAGGAGTACAGCACATAAGAACACCTCTTTTTCTCATGGTTCGAGTGTAACATGAGTGAAGGATGTCCCCAAGCAATGTAGGTATAGGATTCCTGGATATGAAGATCTGGACAGCACTGATATCTATAAGCTGATCTGGATTAGGGAACAACACCAAACCATAGACAAGGAGGGCCACAACTTCTTCAAAAGCTTGTAGGTCAAGGGAGTTCCAACATTCTTGGGCCTTCTTGAACAGAAACCTGGCTAAGAACCCTTTGATACAACTTCTATCTTCCCAATGTCCCTTGAGGTCAGATGGTTGTAGGTGTAAGGCTTTAGCAATCTCTTCAAGCTTGGGTTCCTTTTCCGTACCGTTGTAGGGTAGTTGATCAAGGATAGGGATCTTCAGAAGCCGGGAGAACTCTTCCAATGTAGGTACCAGTTGGTAATCCATGAAAGTGAAACAGTGATGCAGAGGGTCAAAGAACTGGAACAGGACCTTTATCATATCTTCTTCAATGTTGGTGTTGACCAAGCTGATGAGTCTTCCATGTCTTTCACTGAATGAAGAGCTCTCGGGTATCCTGGATATAAGCTCCTTAAGTTGAGGGGGAATCCTTACAAGGCTGATCTGAATTGTCTTTCTACGAACAGTTTCCATGTCCTACAAAACAAGAACAAAGATGAAGATTCGAACCCCTGAAATGGTTAGTGAATGCATATGATGTTGTATGATGTCATGATGCTATGATTAAACACACCACAAATATTTACAAAGGCAAACATGATAAGGCATACAAGTCACACCATAACCCTTAGAGTTTAGGCCTGCATGGGGTCTGGGTATTACCCTCTTGAAGTTGGTGGGCTCAACCTGTCCTATTAGAAGTAACCGGGTTCTAAGGGTCCCAATATCACTGGATTGCTTTTATTGTTCATCGTTTCGATTTAGCCATTGAACTGGCGACCAAAATATTCCAGGAAAGCAACCCTCAATTGGGTGTAGTATCGAGTATCAACCAACCTCGGACTGCACCAAAGTCAGTTATCTCACTACCCTAAAGAGGCCAAGATAGTTCAATTAAGGTTCCTAAGGTCAGTTGATGCTTCACGACACTACATGGAGGCCCCGTACTCTCCTTGACTGAACTCAAGGGTTACCGGTACACACCAAAGTGCCACATCAACGTAGCAGACTGTTTCAACCATGTCGGTATACCCCGCACAGTTCCCTCACAGCCTTGTTGCTACTTTCTAAGAAGGTATCCCCAGATCCGGGTTAGGATCTATGTAACTCCGATGCAACTCACAATTTAAAGCAAACAAGTCAAAACAATTGAAAACACAGTTATGAACTATCCTAAGATACACCTCACTTTATTGTTCCCCAGCAGAGTCGCCAGTTCTATGATCGGTGGATCTGGAACTGACTGTTTAACGCTGCTTCGTGAAATGTCGCGGTAAGCAAGAGTCGCCACCATCTTTTATTTTCTCCAATATGGAAAGGACAAAAGCACAGAAAAATTCCTTATGAGATTGCTCTCGGTTCGGGAGGTAGATTTATAGAAAGGGAAGGTGTTAGCACCCTTTCTATCCATGGTTATCCATGGGCTCTTAGATACTTGCTCATTTGTGTTTTCAAAAGTGTTTGCTTTTTAAAGTGAGTGGGTTTGAAAAAGTTTATTTGAAAGTTTCAGATTGACTCTTGTATCAGTCCTCAAGAGTGTTTGTAAAGTTGTTTTTGAAAGCTTTTTGCAAAGTGTCAGTGTGAAAAGAAGTTTTGATTTGTTTTGAATTAGAGCAAGTATCTACGAGTCGTCTACCTACCCTAAGGAATTATGCTGTATAGATGTCCTTAAGGTAGTGCCATCCTACCATTGAGAGGTAGGTAGCACCACCGTTGGAGGTGTTCGGGTCAATTCGAGTTTAGGGACAGTGTAGTCACCGAGCAACAGTAAGACACCTTAGAAGCTACCCTTATGCCATTGATCTTTTTATTCCAAGGCAACTATTCCGAGGCAACTTGTTTAGAGGCAACCGTTTCGAGGCAACTAGATCAATGGAACATAAGGACTCACTAAGACGTCCTATACTTGACGACCACGTTTCGAGGGGCAAGGCAACAGCGAGGCGTACCCTAGAAGTGGTGTGTGAATTGTGTGTCATTTTCAGTTATTATTTGTCTTGTCATGCATCGGGTGTTCTACACTTTGATTTTATTTGAGCATACATTCTTTCATGTGATTAGCAGTTAAAAGGTGCGGAAATTAAAATGCGAAAAATAAAAGTCCTACGCTATTACAAGGCGCGGGTCTACATCGCCAAATTAACAAAGACCCGATTTTGAATAAAGAGTGCGGAAAGTAAACATCCTAATTATCTATTACGAGGCTTTGGGGCAATTACATAAATTTAAAAAGGAAATAAAAGTGAACGTACGAAAAGAAATTATTATCGAAGGTGCGAGGGCGTTGGACCCTTTAAAGAAATTATATTGAAATTACAAATTAATTAATGATTAAATAAAGAAAAGAAATTATTTTTTTATATTTTTGGTATTTATGAAAAAAAAAAAAGAGAATTTAATTGAAATTAAAAGTTGAATGAAACCCTAATTCTAAATTTGTTTTTAATTATAAAAAAATGTTTAAGTTTAACCTAATTTAATCCTAATTAATTAATTACAAGTTTATTTACAAAATTAATTAATGGTTAATAATAATAAGAAGAAAAAATTTAATTGTTGAGAAAAAGAGTAAAATGCTAAAAACCTAATTTTTATGTATTTTAGTTATTTAGGAAAAAAACATTAAAATTAAAACCCTAAATTAAAACTAAATTGATTATTAACTCTATTTATAAAAACTATTAATGGATTAAATTAAATATATATTTTTATTTTTGACTTTTATGATTTTTTTTGTATTTTTGTATTATTAAAATTAATTTGAGGAATTAAAAGAAAATAATTAAATTAAAATAAATAAAAAAAAGAAAAAGAATGAGAGAAAGAAATACAAACAAGAGGGGGGGTTTCTGCCCAATTAGGAGGTATGTGCAAGGAATTAGGCCCAACAGATTCAAGGCCTTTGTGGACTTTTCTAGCGCGTGTGAGGAGTGGTTGACTGGTGTCCATGGTGGACTGTCCATCCTGGCCTTTGGATTGATTCCTGGGGACATGTGGCAGGCCCAGGCGTTGGGGTGTTTGATGGACCCCTGAAGAGCACGCTGCATAAGAACAAGTTAGAGGAAAAAATATGAAATATACAAGGGGACCTGGGAATCGAACCCAGGTCCCAATACCTGCCGGCCAAGTCATCTTCCACCAAGCCAAACGCGTTCATTTGTTAACTTAGTGGACACTGATCAACATATGCAAAAAGTGCAATTATCCTGGAACAAACGAAAAAACGCGCCAATGATTTGAATGCACCACTCACGCGTGGACACCTAAGCTTCATCCTCCTTTTTCTTCTGTGAATAAAATAGATAGCGGGAGTTTTAAACCCCCACTAAGTCAAACCTGCGAAAAATAGCGAACAACATATGGTGAAAAAGAAAAAAGGCGCGAGGGTTAATTTCTATTCGTTGGAATGTCCTGGTTTCAATGGTATTGGTCTTATGGTCCAATTTTTCCAGATGAAGGAAACCCCAATTCACAGCTTCTGCAACCCTAGAAAATTTCCATGGCAGCTTTGGATACAGGTGATATTAATTCAATTGGAGAACATCAATAGCTTCAGAATCATCATGTTAGTGTAAATCAAACATTCAAATGTATGGAAAATGTGTGTAAATCAAAATACAAATATGAAAAATATCAAGAACAGGGCGGATTCATTCTACCGATTCTTTATGCGTGGAGAGTGAAAAAGGATTGAGACACGTTCCAGAAAGTCCCAGCAAGCTTTTGGAATGGATTGTAGGCTTTGAATCACACTGGAACTATGTTTTCAGTTTCAACCTTTTTTGTGAAAAATGCAATTTTCGTTCTTGAGGTTTCAGCGCAGCTTGCTTGTTCTCTTCATTAGGGTTGTGTTCTTGCATATATGTGGAATGAATTAGGTCAACAATCCAAGCCCAAAGCCTTGTATTCAATGATTTTTCAAAATTTGATTTTCATGATCTTTTTCAATCTTTTCTTGCCATGGACCTTGCCAATCATGGGAGATTCTTTCTCTTTTGGATGTGCACGAAATCTTGAGTACATAAAGAGTGCATATGCTGCATAAAAAGATTCAAAACCTTTATTTTAGTATTTTTCTCATATTTAATTTTAATTAAATGAATTAGTAGGATTATAAACTCAATTAATTAATTAAAAATAAGAAAATAACTTCCCTTTGGGTCAATGGGTCGTGCATAGCTTTTGGGTGATGATTCTTGGAAGAAATTGAGGCCCATTAGCAATTTTGAGGCATTTGAAGCAAAGTTGACTTTTCAAAATTCCCAAAAATTTCCCAACTTCCACAAGGCATATCTTGCTCAATGTTTAAGCTTTGATCATGTTCTAGGACATTTTGGAAAGGTCTTGAAGTCCTCTAACCAATACTTTTGGTCCCATGTCATTTTGATTTACCAATTTCAAGTTATGGTCTTTGACTTAAAGTGCCTTTTTGTTGACTTTTGAAAATGACCTATAATGTTGAGATTGATAACTTTTTGTGAGAGCATTTCTTGGACTTGAAGTGTGAAGATGAGTTGTAGGAAATGTCATTCTCTTCAAAATGAGCTTTGGATGGAATTTTTCTGATAAACCATGTGGATGTTATGCCTTGGTCAATTTGCAGTTGACTTTTTCAACTGTCCAAAAATAGAAACTTTTGCATCTTGAGACTTTTTGAGCCATGCCTTGAGAATCATGATCAAGCATTGATCAAATGATGTTTGTGGCTTCAAAATAAGATGTTGACCAACAATTTTGACTTTTGACTGTCAAATGACCATTTTGCCCCTGCAGTTGACTGTTGAGCAATTAGGGTTTTTGACTGTGCAATTTGGTGCTGTGAGTCTTGAAACTTGGCATAAGGATGCTTGACAATGTTTATAGGCATGTGGGACTTGTTTGGACCCTTATAAACTTCAATTTCTTTGACAGAACCAAAACCCTAATTTTTTACTGTTATGAGGCAATTGGACTGTGCAACTCTTGGGAGATTTTGAAGCATGATCTTGGCAAACCTTGAAGAATATGGGAGGGCAAATTTTGGGGTACAACAATAACAAACATGTGCGATGGCGAAACATCAACTTCAAACAAATGTGTGATGGCGAAACATCGGCTAAGAGATAACAAGGTATCATGGCAAAAATGGTAAAATATCAATAAAACGGATGACAAAACATCACACCTAACAATGATATTTAGAATCAAAGTAGGATAACAAATATGTGGCATGGCGAAACATCGGCTTCAAACAAATGTGCGATGGCGAAACATCGGCTAAACCAGATAATAAAGAATCATGGCAAAGATGGCGAAACATCAATAAACTGGATGACAAAACATCACACCTAACAATGATATTAAGAATCAAAGTAGGATAACAAACATATGCGATGGCGAAACATCGGCTTCAAACAAATGTGCGATGGCGAAACATCGGCTAAACCAGATAATAAAACAAAGCCAAGAGGCGCACCATCAAGTAAGATTGATTTGTATCTTTTACCTTGAAGAAGGGTTTGAGTTTATTAGAGGTGTTTTTATGATTTTCCAAGAAAACAATTTTTGTTTTAAGATGCAAAATGCAAAGGAAAGAAAAACAACTAAGGGAAACTAGCCTATCACTATCCCTAGTGTTACCATATAATGATTGACCCTAAGGTTGAGGATAAAGGAAAATCCTATCCTATGTTAGCATACATGGATTCCTACCTTAATTAACATGTCAAAGGAAGCTTAACAAAACTATCCTATAGGGAACATGCATTGAGAGCGAAGTCGTGATCTCAATTTCTAAATTGAGTGACTCATCGATCAACAATTAAAGAAGAGAAACAATAAACATCCTATAGGGAACATGCATTGAGAACGAAGTCGTGATCTCAATTTCTAAATTGAGTAACTCATCGATCAAATGTTAAAGAAACAAACACAACACATGTATCAGACAAAAACCCAGAGGGCCTCCTGACATATCAGCAACAGAGGTCCCATCATGCAACATAAAACTATGAAAATAGAAGAAAGGAAATAATGCAATACCAAACGGATAACTATCCATAACAACTGAGCAAGAATAAAAGAAACCCATAGAACTTAAAGCAAGCTAGCATTAGTAGACAAATCAAGTCAGAAATTACGCCATCAGGATGTAAGTATAGAGATTTTTAAATATGAACATATCCCATGGGCAATGTATAGCATTCATAGTCACACATATATATATATATATAAATATATATATATATATATATATATATATATATATATATATATATATATATATATATATATATATATATATATATATATATATATATATATATATATATATATATATATATCCTGCATAGACTATCAAATATGCCAAACACAAGAGCAGTGCCAATGTAATAAGTTGTGTTCCACAAATAAAGTGAAACACAGTAGCCTCAAGTCAAAAATGAAAAACTTTTCTCAAAGTACCTCGCACATTCAACAGACAAGTTAGTATTCCCATAAATAGAATGATAATTAGCATAAGGGATGAATGATGAAACCATAATGAAGTGAGGAAAATGATAGAAAATATCAAAACACTAGATATGATAGACAAAAAGAAACAGGCATATGCACAATTTGGTCAAAAGTTAGAGGAATGTTGCTCCTTTCTATCACCATGTTGAGTTCACAATTGAATATCAATCAAGGATCATGGGAGCTTGAGAAAAATACAATCAAAGACCATGAAGGTCAGTAGCAAATATCATTTAATCATGCTCAATTACTTCATCACAGCTCACAAGCATAATAGAAGATGAAACCCACACAATGCATCAAAAGGATCAATCATTCAAACATGGGGAAATAAGTAAAAGGGCTTGATTTTATATGGATAAAAACATCCAACATGATCATTAGGTGCCCAATCATAGGCCTCACCCAAGTTCATTGGCCATCAAGCAAGTTGCAACAAGATATGCAACATTAATTGGGTACCTTCACTTCAAAAATACATCAAAAATAGAAACAAGGATCAATAATTCAAACCAGAAAATTCTTAGCATTTTTGAAGTGTGTAGGAGTCAGAAAGCAAGTCTTAAGTTCATGAATGGTTGAGGAGGGGATCAAATGAGGTCCAAAGTTCAAAACTAGTTGGCCAAACTATCAAAACTAGACAAGTTTTCGAAATAATTCATGGAAAAATATCAAACCAAGTCAAATAATTCAAGAAAAATGGTTTCCACATCCTAAATACATTCATGAACCATAATCAAGCCTTAAATTCCATTTAAAATCCAGGGCATAATGGTTTTGAAAATGAAACTTGCACAATAAGCAACAAAACCCTAATTTTTGACTTTTAATCTTAAATATTGATTAGATAAGATCAAAATTAAAAAAAAATCAATCCAAGATCATGCAAACCACAAGGCAACCCTAAATGTCAGAATACATATTTTTTCACATTTTTTGAATTAAAGAAAAGTCAAAAACAAAATCAAATTCAAACAATTAATCAATTAAACAAATAATCACATTTCAAAAATAAAAATCTAATCAAAAATAAGAAAAATATCCAACCAAAATTATGTTCAAATATTAGAATTAAAAACACACGTCCCTGATTTTTTTGTGGAATTTTTTATTTAAAGGAAATATTAAAATAAAAATCAAACAAACAATTAACAATTAAACTATTATTTAAAGGCAAAAATGAAAACCCTAGCCAAAATCACAAAAAGGTCAAAATAAAATTATATTCAGATTCTATGATTAAAGACAAGCTTGCATGATTTTTTTGAGGATTTTTGAAATGAAGGAAGTATTAAAACAAAAATTATGAAACAAATATTTCAAATAAACTTCTCAAATTAAATTTCTAATCAAAAATAGAAAAAATTCTAAACAAATTTCAGAATCAAATTCTAAGTAATTTTAGGAGTTCAAAATATTTTTTTGTGGAATTTTTAGATCAAAAGAATTATTAAAATAAAAATAATCTTTGAACAAATAATTAATTAAACTTATGAAATTTTAAACCAATCAAAACATTTTTCAAAAATTCCAATAAAATTACACAAGATAATGGAAATTATTTTTGACTTGTGAGAATTTTTTCAGAATTTTTTAAATTGTTTTGATCAAGTAACAAAAATCAGAAAATCAATTGAAAACAAAATATAAACTAAATATTCAAAAATTCAAATGGACCGTTCAGATGATGACACCTCATCATCCCTAACCTCCAGCCAAACCAGAAAACACGCGCGCCCATCAGCTTGCACCCGAACTTTAGTCCCTCCAAACAAACTCGTTTCTCAACCATTTTTCATCAAATCAAGTGCAAATTAAAGTTAACATGGCAAGGAATTAAACACAATTCAAATCGCATCAAATAGACAGCCATGGATCTAGAAATCTCAGCATGAAATTTTCAAAAACTCACTGAAAATCCAGAGTTAGAGATTTCAAACACGCATTGTATACCAAATGAAAACTCAAATTGCTTCAGAATCATTCATATAACATCCACAAACAGATATTCATGCTTAATTTCAACAATAAACGGCTACATTTCAAAAATCGAAGTTGAATGATCCTACCTCAATTCAAAATCTGAAAAGCTCGATTCTCTTACTCCAGATGCGATTCAAAGCTTGCTTTAGCTTCCTTAGCACTTGAGGATGAAGAAGCAGGAAGAAAAACTCCAAATGCACCACTGAAACTTGAGATTTGAAGAAAAATGCAGCTATGGAAATTCTGAGTTCAGATCTGGAATTTGGAAGTTATGAGCTCTCTCCCTCGCCTTTAGTGCTCGCTTCTCATTATATATGACATGTAGAGTAGGTTTTTCAAGAGAAATGGGCTTCAAAATGAGTGCATTGCCCAATTGGAAATTTTGCTATGTTGAAAAGTGAAAATTTGAACATGCCAATGCCTCGTGCGTTTTTCCTTATTTCAATTGCTTTTGAGGCCTTTCTTACTCAGATTTTGGTCCACAAAATTTTGGCCCTTGATTCCTTATGATGAGATCATGCTTGTGTTTTTGCAAATTTGGCAAGTTTTGACAATTTTGGAGTCATGGTGGCACAACTGCACATGGGGCACGATTTTGCTGCCATTATGGGCTTCCTCAAATCACAAATGTGTCATGGGCCTGATTATAAGTGAAGATAATAGCTGAAAATTAAGTTCACAAGAAATGGCCATTTTGCATACTTGTCAAAATTCAATAAAATGCCTCAAAATTCCAAAGTCCATAACTTGCTCATATTTATGAATTTGGACACAAATAAGTACAATTTGTAAAGGAATTGAAAAGAAATACAATCCCTTAGTTTTGAGTTTTTGCAATTGAATCCATTAAGTTTCTCAAAATTGAGCTTGAAATTCACTAATTTTGGAAAATGACCCATAATTTTAACTTGAGGCATGAACTTCCAAAGACCATAACTCTTGACTCATTGCTAATTTGGACATGAAAACAAATGGAGATGAAAGATAATCCTCTTATCTTTGCAATCATACTTCATTTGCATTTTTTTGATCAAAGATGAATAAAATATGAATTTTTGAAGTTAAGTCCTTATTTCCAAAATTAGAAACTTTTAGGGTTTCTTCATGAACAAGTTTCAACCCAAACCTCAATCTTTTTGATCCAATGATCAAAATGGACTTGAAATATGAAAATTACATCCTTGAATTGATGGTTGACCAAAAGTTCACTTGGTCAACCTTGACTTTGACTGATTTTGACCAAAATGACCATTTTGCCCCTTTGAATCAATGGATCCACTTCCTTTCAAAATTGATGATTAAAACTTCAAACATATGATCTTCCAAATATATAGAGGCCAGGTACAAAGTTTCACTTCAAAATTCTCAAGAAATCTTGATAAAATCCCAAACCCTAGTTTTGGTTAACACCTTAGGAGACTGATGGATCATCTCCAAAATTTCAAATCCTCTGGGCATCTTGACCAATTCCTTGTACAAAGACTTTTCAAATACCAATAAGATGTTGTAGCTTCCAGATCCAGATTTGTACATTGATCAATATCCTTGATGAAACAAAACCCTAATTTTGACTGGTGAATCAAAAGGGTGATTCTTCTTATAATCAAACACAAACTTCAATCCTCTGATGATCCAAAGAGATTGATAAAATATCTTGAGATATGTAGAAAATTTTGAGCTTGAAAGATCCAGAGGTTTAGATGACAAGGTTCTACATGATCAACTTTCTAATGCAATCAAACTTCAAAGCTTGAGGAAGACTTGATAACCAAAGTATTTTGATCCCATCACAATGTATGAATGCAATGCAATATGATATTCATGATGAAGCATAAGCCTAAATCAAGAGGGTTAATTTTGGGGTGCAACATGGAGCAAGTTTGGCAGGGTGATTCTAGCTATCCAAGCTTGGGAAATTGAATGAGATAGTTCATGTATTTATAGGAGAAGCGAATGAGATCAAAAGGAAGAGTGAATGATGGGTTTTGGAGGGTAATCGTGCACACCTGATACACGAGTGAAGTGTGATACAAACTTCATCAAAACTCATCCAATTCTTGCGTTTTGATGCGCTAAACAAATCAGGAACTTCACTAAACATGTTTAGAGGCAAAAACGCGTGGAAAACTTGTGATTAGAGGCCACATTATGGATTCCAAAATTCTGACTTGGTGAGAAATTCAATTTCAAAGTGCCAACTTCTGACCAATGGCATTTTCAACTCAAGGGGTCTTAGGGCATGATTCTTGATGCTTTAGAAAGATGAGGTTACAAGCTTTTCAATGGAAAAAGAATGGAGTTAAATGGACGCTTGAGATGAAAGTTGTATTGAGTCAAAGTTGAAGAAAAAGGGTTGACTTTCCATACTTTTAAATATTTCACATTCTTCTTCAAAAATGACCTATAATGTCTTGCATCCAAACATGGCCTTCCACTTGGAATTTGCTCTTGACCAAAAAAGATGGCATGAAGTAGGCCTCTTTAATGACACTTTGAAACTTGAATCATTCAAAATATCCAAAATTTGAGCAACTTATGACTTGTTGAAGTTGGAAAAAAATCATGAAATGACCTATAATCTTTTGCATCTTTAAGGAAACTTCCACCCCTTTTCCCATTTTTCACATAAAAGAAGGCATAAAGTTCACATCTTCAAGATCATTATGGAAAAAGAAAGGACTCAAGGTCATAAAAATTGACTAAGTTAGGACCATTTGAAGTCACTCATGTAAAATTGTGGATTCATCTGGATGACTTGTAATCTTTCTTCTTCACCAAGTTCCTTCCACATGAAAACTCCTTGGAAATTTTGAAGTGATTTGTTGATAACCATTTGAAAAGGAGGGTATCTTTGGAATCACTCAAAAATACCAAAAGGTGATCAAGATGTACTCCTTTGAAGTTCAAAACCCTAGCTCCTAGATCAAGAAAATGCTTTGAGGAACTTTGACAAGTTTGAACAAACTTCTTGTACCAATAAGATTGCTTTGTGAATAGAAGTTGTTGAGGATGATAATGAGGACTCATAGCCATAAAAACCAATTTTATATCTTGAAATTTGATAGAAATATGCTCTTGTGACCAATAGGAACAAGGCCTTGTCCAAACATGGCAACTTCTCTAATCAACCCCTTGTACTTTTGAGTCAAATCTAATAACCTTGAAATGTGATGAACCAAAGCAACCTTGCCATGCCAATTCTCCCAAAACCAATCCAATGGTGAGGTTTGAACTTCTCAAGATATATTGACTAGGTCATGGAAATAAACTCATGAACCCATGGGGTAGCTTGTTAAATCTCATTGCCTTCACCTACATGGATAACAAGCAAGACAAACCAACATTGCATTTTATTAGTTAAATGAAGAAAACAAAATAATAGTCATGATCACAAAAGGAAAATAAGTCAAGGTGCTTGGTAATCCCTCAAAAAGGGCAAAACTAAATGTAGGGAGGGGAACCAAGAATCCTAGTGTGATCTTGTTGTGAGTGAATCAACATGGTATGCTGAAGGGATCTTAGGGGCAAAAATTGGGGTACAACAAATACAATGCAATGTTTAGCTTCTCCACAACAAATTAAAGACATTAAGTTCTTGAAGCAGAATAATCCTTAATCAAACACCTACAATCCAGGGTGGAAGAATCATCCTAACTTTGGGTGGAGAGATAAAAAAAGGTAATATTCAGCAACAAGGACAAAGCCAATATCAGAACCAATATCAGCAGCAACAACAACAACAGGTTCCTAAGAAGGTAGATTGGGAATTGGCTATTGAAAAGATGGAAACTCATAATATTCAGTTCCAAGAAGAAACAAGAAATAATCATAAGTGATTTCTTGGAGGTACAGATGGGTCAAATAGCACAACAGCTGGCTAATGCTCAAGCACCGGGCACTCTGTCTGGTGGAACGGTTACAAATCCTAGATATAATCATATTGTGAATGCAGTTGTGACTAGAAGGGGTAAATCAGTTGAGAATGTTGAAATAGAGGAAATACCAGATGAAGGTTTGATAGAAGTGGATCTAGAAATACGAGATGATCTGAAGCATGTTGAGGAAGTGGTTATAGAGCGAGATGTTGAGAAGGAAAAATAGAAGGATCCTAAATCTAAAATAATTATTCCTTATCCTTCAAGAACAAGGAAGAAAGATATTAACAAGAAATATTTTGAGAAATTTTTGGAATTGTTCAAGAAACTTGAAATTAACATCCCTTTTGCTGAAGCTCTGGAACATGCCTATATATGCCAAATTCATGAAATACATCATCTCCAATAAGCGTTCCATAGATAATTTTCCGGTAATGCTGATTGAAATGTGTAGTGCTATCTTGCAGGGTGTCAAAATTCCTATGAAAAAGAGAGATAAGGGTGCAGTAACTATTCCGTGTACCATTAGGGATAAATCATTCAAGAAAGCACTTATTGATTTGGGGGATAGCGTAAGCCTGATGCCAATATCAATTTTCAAGAAGCTTGAGCTCGGTGAGGTACAAGACACAAGAATGACACTTCAGTTTGCTGATTATTCAGTGAAAAGACCTTATGGTATCGCGACTGAGTTCTTGTGAAAATTGATAAGTTTGTGTTCTCTATTGATTTCGTAGTTCTTGAAATGCCTGAAGATGAAGAAATACCTATAATTCTGGGAAGACCTTTTCTAGAGACGGGAAGATCTATGATAGATATTGAGGAAGGTACCATGACCCTCAAGGTCTATAATGAGAAGCTAAAAATTAATGTGCAAGAAACCATGAAATTCAAAGATGAGGAAAATACAAGTAAAAGTATTAAAGTGCTGGACATAGTGTTCATTCACTCAGTTTAAAGAAAAATTCCTGAATTACCTTTGGAGAGAGTTCTTAGCTTGTCAATTTCTGAAAGTAATGAGGAAATAGATGAGAAAGAATCTGAAGTGTTGGCTATGTTTGAAGCATAACCTCCATGGAATAGATCAAAACCACAACGGTGGGAAGATTTAAGACCACCACAATCTCATGAAGAAAAACAATAGGTGAACAAAGGAACAGAGTTGAAACAGCTACCTAAAAATCTCAAGTATATCTTTCTTGACACTGATGAGAAATGGCCAACTATTATCAACTCTAGTTTAAAATAAGTTCAGGAAAACCAGCTCATTAAAGTGCTTAAGAAATACAAGGGTGCTATCGGATGGGCAAATGAAGATTTGAAAGGAATTAGTCCCGCAATTTGCATGCACAAGATATTGATGGAAGATAATCAAAAACATGTTGTCTAGTCACAAAGAAGACTAAATCCTGCCATAAAAGAAGTTATTCGAAAAGAGGTTGTGAAGTTGTTGCATGCGGGTCCTTTTTACCCATATCCGATAGTGCATGGGTAAGTCCGGTTCATGTGGTACCTAAGAAGGTTGGGACAACTGTCATAAAAAATGAGAAGAATGAATAAATTCCCACCAGAACCATTACTGGATGGAGAGTGTGCATAGATTACAGAAGATTGAACACTGCTACAAGAAAAGACCACTTTCCCTTACCATTCATTGACCAATGTTGGAAAGGTTAGCTGGTCATGATTACTATGGGTATTCAGAATACAATCAAATTGGGTAACTCCAGAAGATCAAGAGAAAATCGCGTTCACATACCCTTATGGTATTTTCTCCTATAGGAGAATGTAATTTGGGTTTTGTAATGTACCTGCTACGTTTTAGAGATGTATGACTTCCTTATTTACTGACATGCTTGAAAAGTATATGGAAGTGTGTTGTACCCCAAAATTTGACCTCTCATTCTTCAAGGCATTTCTCACAAGGATTCTCAAGTTTCAAGCTTGCACAAATACATTGGAATTTTCCAGTACCAAGATTAAAAGAAAACTTTCAAAAAAGGAGAAAATCGAAAAAAATTATATTTTGACAAATTTGGAGAAAAACAAGTGTTTTTCGTTTCAGCTCTTTCGATTGGCCTTTTGGCCTCTTTCGATTCAAGCCTGGATGGCACCCTTCGACTGAGCATGGGCCTCTGGCATGCTGGCTTGGATTCACAAGACACAAAGCCTCTTGTAGCCTCCTTCGATTCCAATTCCAAAAGGCACCCTTTTGGCATCCTTCGAACTGCACCTTTTTCTTTCTATGTGCCTCTTTCGAATCTGGACATTCTGGCCTCCTGCATGCACTTTCCGTTTGGGCATGTGGTTCCTTAAGTACAAGCTACTTGTCACACCCTTCACTTAGACATATGAATCCTCCAGCACAAGGTTTTGGTCAAACCTTTCGCTTGGGCATTTGACTCCCTTCATGTTTGCTTCGTTTGGGGACATGAATTCTTCAGTACAAGTTGCTGGTCACACTTTTCGTTTGGGCATGTTGTTTCCCTTCATGAAAGCTTCATTTGAACGTATATCTTTTGCATGTTGGCATGAAATCACAAGGTGGGGACCCCCTATGTACAGTCCTTTGTTTGGCCACTTGGAACTTTGGGCAGGCAAGCCTTTAACTAGACAAATCCACCTTAACACAAAGCTTCAATTGGATGTTTGATGCTTGCATGCCTGTTGTTAACTGGACAAATATCTCCGACCATGATAGCATGCACAAGGCAAAAAGCCTCCTTTTGGAATCCTTCGATTGCACATTTAAACTTCTTGCATGCCTCTTTCGTTTGGGCATGTGGCCTTCCTTAACGCCTCTTTCGTTTGGGCATTTAAGACCTTCCTGCATGCATCTTTGGTTTGGCTTTGTGGCCTCCTTCGTATGAAAGTTGGGGTTACGTACTTCATTTGGGCAGGAAATCTCCGTCGATGCAAGTTTAATCCATAAGCTTCGTTTGGGCATTTTTCTCCCTTCGAATCAGTCTTCTTTAGTACATTTCTAGAACTCTTTGACGCAAGTGGAAAATAGGATTTTGAAAGAACACTGATCAAATCTGTAGGCCATGCTACATGATTTTACTTCACAGGCTTTAATGCTTGTATTTCACTCCATAATTAATTGCTTACATTATGGATTAAGTTATTGTCTAGGTGATTAAGCCTTTATCGAAAATACTTTTTATGAAAGTAAACTTGCTAGTACAAATCTTGTCTTAAGCCCATGCTTTGTTTAAGTCTTGATTGTACTTCACCTTAAGTCCGGGAAGTCAGCCCCTTTTAACCAACAACTTTAGTACTTTACCTTGGGATCATGGAAAATCTGACATAGCTTAATATTCACGTTTCATCCAAGCCACATCTTTGTTCAAACTCCTAAACCTTTTCTCTATAAATAGAGAAACCATTGACAAAGAAAGGAGCCAGATTTTTGCTAGAGAAAAAAATCATAAAAATCCTCAAGCACTCAAACTCTCCAGTATTCTCAAACTCTCCAATATTCTAAAACTCTCCCACATTCTTAAACCTTCAAAACTCTAAGAATTTTTTTCATAAGAAAATCTCAGTAGGGTACCTTTCGATTCACTCCCCTAAACTGTAGTATAACACGACCTTCGATTCACTCCCCTAAACTGTAGTATAACACCACCTTCAATTCACTCCCCCAAACTGCAGTATAACAAAACATTCGATTCCCTCATAAATACCAACCTTTGGGTTCAAGCAGAGAAGTGGTCCCAGTAGCTGAAGGAAGGTTCTAGCAAAGTTTGGTCCACCACCAAGGAAGTCATATACAGCTCCTTCAATTGACACTTCAAGAGGTAAGTTCCTCTAAACTTGTAACTTTCTATTCAAAATATCATTTATGCATATAAATAAAAGACAAAGTCTAGATATCACATCTAGGAAATTGACCATGCTTTAGATTTTGATTATCACTGCCATGTACATTTAGTCTTTGTATTTTAGTGCCAAATAAATTTATGTTAACCACTGGGCTTGTAGCTTTCGAAGGTTATTTTTGTTAGGTTCGTATCCAAACTTTAGTCAGGTTGTGTGTATCCTTCGATTGGATGAATAGGGGAACCTTTCGAATCTCAACTGGAAAGAGTTACATTCATGCAATCGAAGGGGAGGACTGGGCACTTTAAATGTTCAGAAACAAGTTTACCTTATACCTAATGGAAGCTGCCTCATGAACGGATGAAACAAACCACCCTAGTGGTATCAACAGCTCGCGCGAAAAGTATTTCTGTATAGGGACCTGAGTTCAAACCTTGGTAGGACCAAAAATAGTTTTTTCCTTTCTATTTGTGTTCTTTGTATTTTTTTTTAACAAACTTCAAACATTTTTTTCAACCAATCAAAAAAACTCCTTTTGAGTTGATCTTTTATACACTATTTATTTACAAGTTTTATTTCATGAATATATAAAAATATTACAAAAAATATTTTATTTTCATAATTACTTTAATTAAACAAAACCTTTCATATAAATAAAAGTCAAAACAAAGTTCATCTTCTTTTCATTCCAATTTTGTACATTTATTCATATTCGATATGGTTGTAATAGATAATTAGAATTGTATTTCTTGCAACCCCCATTTGTACATTTGTATCCCTACCCTCAAGTAATGTAATATCATAGTAAATTTACTTTCCGCAATTTATCGCTTTCATATAAATGCTAAGTAATTAGGGTGTGTATGGAAAGATTAAAACCAATGCTTATAAAACCTTAAATTCAATACAAAAATGTATGCAATCAAACACACTTGCACACATGCACCCCTAGGGTTAACTCCACTTGTTGCCTTACGAAAAATGGTCATGTTATGCACGTGAGATGTCTTAGCAAAAACAATCAAAATACGAGATCATAGTCCCTCGATGATGCTTTGAATGTTGCCTTACAAATGATTTTAGTCCCTCAAGAGAAATGCTAAGATATCTCACAACATTGCTATCGCGACTATACGATGACCCACACCCGTCCCTTTACATCCAATGATGGAGCTTCTTACCAAATCAATGTTAAGATAGCAACATATAAAGGAGGAAGGTAAGAAGAAAATACTTTTGAGTAGGTAGAAACGTTCTTAGTTGCTTGCTCATTTTCAAAACAAACATCTTTTCAAACACACACCAAACACTTTTAAAACATGAAATATTTTCAAAAAGTCCAACACTTTGTATACATTCTAATAGAGACGAGAATCATTACAAAGTTTTCCTAAACAAAGGCGCTTTTCAAAAATACTTTCAAAACTCACTACAAAGCACATTTTCAAACAAAAGCAAGTAATCTAGCAAGCAACTAAGAGCCCATAGATAACTATGGGTGAAAATGGTGCTAACACCTTCCCTTTTTATAATCTACCCCCCGAACTCAAAATAATCTCAAAGGTATTTCCTGTTCTTTTCACCCTTTCTTTTATTGGATAAAAGAAAAGTTGGTGGCGACTCTTACTAATTGCAACAATTGCGATCAAACAAAAAACATCCCAAGTCAGTTCTCCCATCGTGTCATAGAACTGGCGACTCTGCTGGGGCAAAGAAAAAAAGTGGGGTTACCTTAGGGCTAGATCACCTTTACTTTCTTTTCTTTGTTTGACTTATTTACTTTACATTATGGTTCCTTGTTTGGGCTTGTTTTGATCTTATACCCGGATCTGGGACACCTTTTAGGTAAGTAGCAATAAGTTGTGGAAACTGTGCGGGGTATACTGACATGGTCTAAGAAATAGCTACGTTAGTGTGACACATTTGTTGGTACCGGTAGCCCTTGAGTAGTCAAGGAGAATACGGGGCCACTGTGTGGTGTCATGAAGCACTAACTGACCTTAGAACCATAATTGAACAACTTTGCCATTAGGAAGTAGTGAGATAGTCGTCTTTGGTGCATTCGGAAATTGGTTGATACTCGATACTACGCTCATTGAGATCAAACTTTTGGGATATTTCGGTCGACATTAAAGAGGCTTGCCCTGAAACAATGCCCGATGAAGAATGATCAGTGATATTGAGATCCCCTAGAACCCAGTTACTATTACTAGGACAGGTTGAGCCAACTAAACTTCAAGAGGGTACTTACCTATAAACTCCATGCAAGCCTAAACCTAAGGACTTCTGCTTTATGTGTATATGCTTACTTGTACATAAGATCATAACATCATACCATTGTATTTCGCACTAACCATTTCAAGGATTATTGGGATTTATCTTTGTTCTGTTTTGTAGGTGTTGTACCCCAAAATTTGCCCTCCCATAATCTTCAAAGTTTTGCCAAGCATCACCTCAAATGGTTCAAAGTCTACTCAAGGGTTACACAGTCAAGCATCCTCCTAAGCCAGTCAAATTAGGGTTTTGGTTCTTGCAAGGAAGTTGAGGTTTTCAAGGCTCAATCAAGTCCCATATGCTCATACACATTTTCAAGCACCTACATGTCAAGTTTCAAGGCTCACAAGGTCAAGTTGCACAGTCAAAAACCCTAATTGCTCCACAGTCAACTGTAGGGGCAAAATGGTCATTTGGCAGTCAAAAGTCAAAAATTTTGGTCAACATCTTATTTTGAAGCCACAATCATCATTTGGTCAAATCTTGACCATGATTTCACAAGAATGGCTCAAAAATCATCAAGATGTCAAAAGTTTCTATTTTGGGACAGTTGAAAAGTCAACTGTAACTTGACCAAGGCATAACTTTTTCATGGTTCATCAGAAAAATCCCATCCAATGATCATTTTGAAGGGGAGGACATTTCCTAAAATTCATCTTCACATTCCAAGTCCAAGAAATGCTCTCACAAAAAGTTATCAATTTCAACATTATAGGTCATTTTCAAAAGTCAACAAAAAGGCATTTTAAGTCAAAGACCATAACTTGAGATTGGTAAATCAAAATGACATGGGACCAAAGGCATTGGTTAGAGGACTTCAATACCTTTCCAAAATGACAAAGTACATGTTCATAGCTTCAAAATTGAGCAAGATATGCATTGTAGAAGTTGGGAAATTTTTGTGAAATGGCCAAAGTCAACTATCCATGAAACTTCATTTTTTGACAAAAAGGGCCCACTTTTTCCACTTGAGTCAGCTTTTCCATGTCACCCACGTGTCCCATGATTTATTTCAAGATTAAAGATTAATTTTTCTATTTTTATTTAATTTTATTTGATTTAATTCATTTTAAATCTTTAAAATTCAAATAAAAATCAAAGAAATTAATTAAGGGATATCTTTGAGTTTGAATAGCCTTAATGCATCATGAAACACATACCAATTTCGTGTACATCCTATTTCAAGCATAAAAATTCAAATTTGGAGCAAAAAAGGCAAGTTGTTCAATGGTGGTTATGGAGGAAATCAAAACTTCATTGCAAGGCTTCAAGGCTCCTTATTGTGATTGATTCTCATTCATATACACATATGTAAGCCTTCCCACCCTCATGGACGAAAAAATGGCATCCCTAAAATGGCAGAGCAAAAACTCAGAATTTGTCAAAAAAGTGTGAGATCTAAAGCAAGGTTGCAGGAAGTTTCAGACAAAACAAAGCACGTGAGATCCTTCATTGACATACCCTGAAACTAAAGAGACCTTTACCACGCCCTGAGACTCCATATCAAGCACTGTAAGTCATCACAAACTCACCCCTGTACACGAAATCGTGTTTCTCTATTCTTGCATTTTTTCTGGAAAATAATGGCATAATCATACTCCTTGTTTGATTTCTAACATAACCATATTGTTCAATTTCATTTTGGGGCTTTGTATGATGATACCCGCATCTAGGGTTTGCATTGTTTGTTTTTAGGCATTCTTTCTCCAGGCACAATCAAGACAAATCATAAGCATGAAGGGATTCAGGAGGTGGAAACGAGATCAGCTATGGTCTTGAAATGGATTTTCATGGCCTGAGGAGCATTTTCAGAGCAAGCCTGCGAAACCACCTGCGGATAAAAATCCGCAGGTAAAAAACCAGTGTCAAAGGAAGAAGACGCTGACGCGTCCCTTCCTCATTCATTGTTTCAAAAAGTGCGCGTTTTTATATTTTTTTCAGGCATATGCTTTTGTTTTCTAATTTAATAATTGCGTGTTATTTTGATAATGAATGGAACGTGCAGCTCAGTTGGTCAAAGCCTTGGAACGTGAACAATGGGACCTGGGTTCGATTCCCAGGTCCCCCCATAATTCATTGTTATTTTTTCTAACGCTTTCCTGTGCAGCATTCCAAAGAGGACTCACCATAGACTCACACATCCAACGTGCCATGTGTCCTCAGATAGCCATCCAACGGTCAGGAGAGGGAGGAATACCGTGTTCCAAGTCAAACGCACTCTGGACAATCCAGGAAATTCAAACGTGGCTTCTTAATGGGCCAGAATTCAACAATACACCTCCATCTGGCCCAGTACCCCCCATGGTTCTTGCATTTTTTTCTTTTTTCTTTTCTTTTTTTATTTACTAATTATATTTACTAACTGTTATTATTTAATTAACTCATAACCAAATTTTCACAATAAAATTCAATAAAAACCAAAAAAAAATACTTTATTAATTTAAGTAATTATTTTGTAAATAAATATTAAATAATTGAATTAGCTTTAATTAGGCAATTTTAACTTTTTAAATAACTAAAATAATTTAGAATTAGGTTAACTTAGAATTTTAATTCTTTTATTTTATTTCATAAAAACATAAAAACACAAAAACATTTTTCTTTTAATAAATTAAATAATTAGTTTTAATTCCATTTCATTAAAAAAAAGACAAAATTCAATTTCTTTCTCAAAAGGGTCAAAACCCTTAGGACGTTCCCGATTAAATTTTTATTCGTGCGCATTTATTTTATTTTGATTATTTATGTAACTGTCTCCAGATATGTAATAGTTAATTAGGAATTTTACCGCTTTATTTAATTTCTCGCACTTATTTACCAAAACGGGTCTTTGTTTTTTGGCGATGTATAGACCCGCGCCTTGTAATAGTTAGATTTACATTCCCGCAATTTATTTTTCCGCACTCCTAACTGTTAAAAAATGCCTGCAAGAATGTATGTAAAATAAAACCAATCCGTAGCTCACAAATAAACATGCAAAGATAAACATTAACATGAAACAACACACATGTACATACCACCCCTAGGGTACGCCTCACTGGTTGCCTCGAACGTGGTCATCAAGTATAGGACGTCTTAGAGGTCACCCTTTGTCTAAAGATCCAGTTGCCTCGAAACGGTTGCCTCAGATATAAAGGATCCATGACATTAGGGGTATTTCTAAGGTGTCCTACCATTGCTTCGGTGACCACACTGTCCCTATAATCGAATTGACCCGAACACCTCCAACGATGGTGCTACCTACCTCTCAATGGTGGGATAGCACTATCTAAAGGACACTTACACAGCTTAATTCCTTAGGGTAGGTAGATGACTCATGGGTACTTGCTCTTTTCAAAAACAAACAAAGTACTTTTCACACCTTACACTTTCAAAAAGTTTTCAAACAATACTTCATAAACTCTTGAGGACTGATACAAGAGTTACCTAGAAGTTTTCAAACGAACTTTTTCAAAACCCACACACACACTTGAAAAGCAAACAAATTTTTGAAAACATAAGAGCAAGTACCTAAGAGCCCGTGGATAACCATGGATAGAAAGGCTGCTAACACCTTCCCTTTCTATAAATCTACCTCCCGAACCGAGAAACATTCTCGAATAAGGAATTTTGCTGTGCTTTTGTCCTTTCCATGTTGGAGAACATAAAAGACGGTGGCGACTCTTGCTTACCGCGACATTTCGCGAACCAGCTTAAAAAATAGTCAGTTCTATTCCCACCGATCACAGTAGGACATGGCTTCCACCCACAAGAACACTATCCAAGTCAATCTCGTAAGAATTCCTTCTCAACTCAAAGATTTAGCATCGAGGGTTCCCGAGAATTATTCATTCACCGAAAGACATGGTCGCCTCCTCAACTTGGTTACCTCAAGTGTTGATGAAGACATGATAATGGTGCTTTTTCAGTTCTTCGACCCTTTACACCATTGCTTTAACTTTCCCGATTACCAGCTTGTACCTACTACGGAAGAATTATCTCAACTCTTGAGGATTCCTATTCTCAATCAACTACCTTTCAACGGTACTGAAAGAGAACCAAGCCCTGAAGAGATTGCCTGAGCGCTACACTTGCAACAATCTTACGTCACGACTAATTGGGAAACAAGAAGTGGTGTCAAAGGGTTCCTAGCCAAGTTCCTCTTGGAGAAAGCTCAAGATTGTTGGAACACTCTGGATTTACAAGCCTTTGAAGAAATATTGGCCCTTCTCATCTGTGGGATGGTACTATTTCGAAATCCTGACCAACTTATAGATGTAAATGCTGTCAAAATCTTCATGTCTCACAATCCGGTACCTACTTTGTTGGGAGATATTATGCATTCTCTCCACTCTCGCACCATGAGGAAAAGAGGAACCATCATGTGTTGCACTCCTTTATTGGCTAGATGGTTTATTTTAAATCTTCCCTGATTCGTGTTGAAAAACGAGCAAGGTTTAAGGTGGTCCAATAGGTTGAGTCACTCAGACATTCGGATATTCACTGGTGTTCTCGATCCTTGGAGAACATTACTATCATCGACCATTGTGGAGAATTCCATAATGTCCATTTTCTTGGAATTAGGGGAGTGTGATACGGTGGAAGAACCGACTGTTAATACTGGTTTGTGTTTTGCGTTTTTTGTTGGCAAAATGTCGTGGTAAGCAAGAGTCGCCACCGACTTTTGTTTTATCCAATCATGGAAAAGGAAAAAGAACAGAAAAAACCATTTTTCTGATATATTCTGAGTACGGGGGGTAGATTATAGAAAGGGAAGGTGTTAGCACCCTTTTTATCCGTATTTATCTACGGTCTCTTAGTTACTTTCTCATTTTTCAAATTGCTTGTGTGTGTTTATCTTGAAAATGTTTTTACTTCGTGATAACCCTTGTATCAATCCTCAAGGATGTGACGAAGTTTGTTTTGAAATTTTTTTTTGAAAGGTGTTTGTGTGAAGTGTTTTTTATTGAGCAAGTACCTATTAGCATCTACTTACTCGAAAAAAAGATCGTTTCTGTTCTATTTCTTTTAGACAGCGCCTATCCCACTATTAAGGAGTAGGTAGCACTGTCGTTGGAGTTTGTAAGGCACATTCGAAAGGGACGTACGATCACAAAAGCAATGTTAGGAAACCTTAGTAACCATCCTAGAGTCCTAAAGATATTTTCCGAGGCAACATTTGAATGGTACAATTTGATCTTTTAAGACATAGAGGATACCTTAAGAGTGAGCATGTGAAAGTGTGCTTTTTCAGTTAATGTTATCTTTGCACATTAGGGTTTTCAAACTGTTTTAATTTTCATGCATCCTTGTCATACAATCCTATTAGCCTTGCATCTAACAGTTAAAGATTGCGGAAATTAAAAGTGCGAGGAAGTAAAACCTAGCTATTACAAGGCTTCGGGGAGGAGGATTAATTACATAACCAAAAATTGGGGATTTAAAGCAAGAAATAAAACCCTAATTTAACTATTACAAACCCTGAACAATTACAAAATAATGGAAAAATAATTAACAAGCGCGCGGAAAATTAAATAAGAAGACGGTAATTAATAACTTAAAACCCTAATTAAGAGAAAGAAATTTTTGTGGATTTTTATTTGAGAAAACATTTAATTGAAAATTAATTAAACCTAATTTCTAATTGTTTTTAAATTATGAAAGAAATCAAATTAACTTAATTTCCTAATTAAATTAAATAATTTATTATTAAAAAAAAGCTTTTTGTATTTTTGTGATTTGTTGATTTTATGATTAATTAAAAAAACAATCAATTTTTTGGTGAAAAATAAATAAATAAAATAATTAAAACAAAAGAAATAAATAAAGAAGAGAAAAAGAATGGGCCTGGAGTGATGAAGCAAACTGGGGGTGCATGCTGAACTTATGAACCCTAGAAGGATGGCCCAAAGTCTGGCGCCTGATTCCATGAGACCATCTTCTGGGGGCTCATGCACGTGCTGATCCTCCAAAGGTGAGGTGTGCTGGATCTGGCTGGAGATGGATCCAGAGGATGATGATCCTCAAAAGGTGAGGTGTGCAGGATCTGGCTGGAGATGGATCCAGAGGATGATGATCCTCAGAAGGTGAGGTGTGCTGGATCTGGCTGGAGATGGATCCAGAAGATGATGATCCTCAGAAGATGAGGTGTATAGAACCTACAAGGAAATTGGAAGAAAAATAGAAGATGTTGGAGGCATGGGTCGAACCCCTGACCTCTCATACACAATGCTTTATCAACCTTCCTGCACGCCACTGGGCCATTTGGCCTTTTGTTAACATAAATAAACAAAATATAATATGATAAAAAACACATTATGCCCAGAACAAAAACGCGCCAACATTCAAACTAGGCAGTGGGACGTTGCCACGTCACTGTCTTCTTCCCAGAAACTGTCGTTTTTGGGTAAAGGTTTTTACCTACGGTTCAACGTTTGTAGCTGTAAACCTGTAAATCTCAAAAATCCAGTACAAGTAAGATAAATTAAATCCAAGCATGCAGATCAACTAGGTTTGACCTCGTGAGTATGATGGTACCCATCTTTTGCCCTGATTTTACCTGTATCAAAAACCCCTAAAACGCAAGCTTAAAACCTAACAATGGCAGATGTCCATACATGCGTCAAAACTCATAATTAATCATATCAATGCATTCTAAATGATGATACAAACATGAAGGTATGCTTAAAAATCATTAATCATGCGCGTATAGTCAGAACCAAAATCAAAAATAGTGTCAAACCGTGATGTATATGGAACGTGACTCTTGATGCTTCAGAGCTTGGCAAGGGTTGGAAAAACTTCTGGAGGTGTCCAGGAACGTTTTGCAATCCTTAAATCTCCTTGAGGATGGCTGTAGTATGGAATCCGATTTGAGATTTTTTGACAAAAAGTTGCAACTTGTCCTTGCTGTTTCACACGATCAACCCTTATTCTTGTGCATTGGAATTTTTATCTATATATAGTGCAATGAATTAGGTCAATAACAACTATTCAAATCTTGGCAAATTAGGAAGATTGGATTTGATTTCCTCATGTATGATTTCTTTCCAAAACTTGCTTCAATCCAATCTTTTTCAACCCTAATGAAACTTGCACGACTTGGTTGGCATGCTAGTTGTACATGGATTCAGAAGATGCATAAAAATCTCAAGATTTGTTTTGTTTTCATTTTTTTGCCATTTAATTTGATTTATTTTGATTTAATTGAACAAAAAATCAAAATAAATGATAAAAGTAATAAAAAAATAGGTGGAAAAGCTCAGGGGTCGTGGGTCCTATTAGAAACATGTTTCAAGCAAGAAAACATGGGCCCCTTTGGAAAAAATGCAAATTTGATCAATGTTGACTTTTGACAATTTTGCAAAAAAAAGGTCTATTTTGACAAGGCATATCTCCCTCAATTTTGACCCTAGGAGGATGTTCTTGGACTTTTTATAAAGCTTAAGATGTCCTCTAAACAAACTTTTTGGTCTCATCTCCATTGAATCTTCCATGTTCATGTATGAAGCTTTTACCCAAAAGGTGTTTTTGTTAACTTTTCAAAATGACCTATAATGTAAAAATTCATATCTTATTATGAGTGCATATTTTGAACTTGTGGGATGGAGATCAATTGTAGGGAATTGTATCCTATTCAAAATGAGCTTTGGATGGAAAATTTATGATAAAGCATGTGGAAGTTATGCTTGGTCAAAGTTGGGTTGACTTTTCCTAAGAAACCCAAATTTAGCAACTTTTGGGTTTTGATGAATTTAGAGCATTCCTTGAGGAATCATGATCAACCCTTGATCAAATGATGGATAAAACTTCAAAATGATGATGTTGACCGAAAATCTTGAAGTTTGACTGTATGTGGGCCACATTTGACTTTAGACCTAGTATAGTCGATTCTCCAACATCTGAGCAGTTGACTGAGCAAACTTCTTATGCAAGGCTTGAAACTTGGCATGGATGATCTTGGGAACATATTAAGACCATGGTGAGCATTTGGGATCCTTTGTACTCAAGCATCTTGATGAAAAATGAAACCCTAATTTGAGGTATACTGCCTTAGGAGAGAGTTGGTCTAGTCAACTCTTGGACTTCCTTGAGCAACTTGGGGACCTCAATTGACATGTATTGAGTAAAACGAGAGGGAAAATTTTGGGGTACAACAACTGCCCCTGTTCAATCTTCTTAAACCTGAGGATGTAGATTAGTTGTTCTGCCTTTCGTGATTTGAAGGTGGAAGATGATTGAACACTAGAGTGCCCAGAAATTTGCACTCGCATGAAGTGGCCCTTGATTTGTGATATCGGGAATGGGCTTACAGATGCCATTTGGAGGTTGATGATAGAATATTGTCGGAGATGGGCTTAAAGATGCCATCCTGGATGCGACGGAGAATTGTAGGATATGGGCTTAAAGATTCCATCTAGGGGATGTCGATTTCCTGTCTTGGGAGAAGTAGAGTTTTAGGAGCTTCAGTTATCCGTTACTCTACTGGGGAATAACTCCGACTTGAGGAATCGGAAGTGAACTGCATATCTGGTCAGGGTATATGTTTCACCGCGACTTGCTGGGGAACTACGAAACCACTCGTGTTTTATCGGGTCCCGGCCTTATAGTGTTATGGACTGCCGTCTGGAGATAAGAGAGGAGGAACTTGGATAGTAAGGTTATGAGAAGGAATCTGGATAATAGGGTTGCTTCAATATGAAAGACTGGATAAAAGGGCTGTGAGAAGGAACCTGGATAGTAGGGTTACTTTGATATGAAAGCCTGGATAGTAGGGCTGCGACAAGGAACTTGGATGGTAGGGATACTTCAGTATGAAAGCCTGGATAGTAAGGCTGTGAGAAGGAACCTAGATAGTAGGGTAACTTTGATATGAAAGCCTGGATAGTGGGGCTGCAAGAAGGAACCTGGATAGTAGGGTTACTTCGATATGAAAGCATGGATAGTAGGGCTGCGAGAAGGAACCTGGATGGTAGGGTTACTTCGGTATGAAAGCCTGGATAGTAGGGTTGTGAGAAGGAACTTGGATAGTAGGGTTACTTCGATATGAAATCCTGGATAGTAGGGTTGTGAGAAGGAACCTGGATAGTAGGGTTACTTCGATATGAAATCCTGGCTAATAGGGCTGCGAGAAGGAACCTGGATAGTATGGTACTTCGATATGAAATCCTAGATAGTAGGGCTGTGAGAAGGAGCCTGGATGGTAGGGTTACTTCGGTATGAAAGCCTGGATAGTAGGGCTGTAAGAAGGAACCTGGATAGTAGGGTTACTTCGATATGAAAGCTTGGATAGTAGGGCTGCGAGAAGGAACCTGGATGGTAGGGTTACTTCGGTTTGAAAGCCTGGATAATAGGGTTGTGAGACGGAACTTGGATAGTAGGGTTACTTCGATATGAAAGCCTGGATAGTAGGGCTGCAAGAAGGAACCTGGATAGTAGGTTTACTTCGATATGAAAGCCTGGATAGTAGGGCTGCGAGTAGGAACTTGGATAGTAGGGTTACTTCGATATGAAAGCCTGGATAGTTGGGCTGCGAGAAGGAACCTGAATTGTAGGGTTACTTCGGTATAAAAGTCTAGATAGTAAGGCTGTGAGAAGGAACCTGGATAGTAGGGTTACTTCGATATGAAAGCCTGGATAGGTTGTTTTGTGCGGAGTTTGGGTAAAACTGCAGCGGGAACCTGGGTAAGGTTACTTTGAGATAAGTTTGTCTAAAACTTTAAAAGGAACCTGGGTAAGGTTATAAGTTTGCGTACAACTTCAGGATGAACCGGTGTAAGGTTATAAGTTTGTGTAAAACTTCAGGATGAACCGGGGTAAGGTTATAAGTTTGTGTAAAACTTTAGGATGAACCAGGGTAAGGTTATAAGTTTGTGTAAAACTTCAGGAGGAACCGGGGTTGGATTACTTTGAGATAAGTTTGTGTAAAACATCGGGAGGAACCGTGGTAAGGTTACTTTGAGATAAGTTTGTGTAAAACTTCGGGAGGAACCGGGGTAAGGTTACCTTGAGATAAGTTCGTGTAAAACTTCCGAAGGAACCGGGGTAAGGTTACCTTGATATGATAATGTAGATTAGTTGACCTGTTTGATTTCGGGAACTGAGTTTCCATTAGTTTTCAGTAGATGTGATCTGTATAACTGCTGGATTTGTTGAAGCTAACTGTCTTTTCCTGAAAAATATAAGGGTTAGTTATATGCGATGCATGAAATGCAGGGCGAGATGATGTTCTCAAATAAATGAGATTATGATGTATATGATATGTATGCATATGTCATGGTGTATTTTCATGAAAGCTGTAGGAGTATGGTTGCGCTTGGGAAAATAAATCCCAGACTGTTGCTGGAGAGTTGTAAATATTCCGTCGGGAAGGAGATGCTTGAGAATAAACTCTGCGGGGACCAAACCTTAGGGAAGAGATACTCTGTTGGTAGACCTGCTGATCTGGAGGAATAACTCAGTTGGGGATGAAATTCCGTTGCTGGAAGTGATGAGCTATGTTGGAGATTGAGCTTCTGCATCTGTAAAAATAGACTCCGCTTGGGGAGTGAAATTTGTTGACTCGCCTGTGATTACGAACCTCGGCTGGGAATAGTTATGTCCTGTCTCAGGAAAGCTGACATCAATGCCTTTGGATATTTTTACTCTGCGGGGAGTGCGTATACCGATAATTATGTTCCCAAGCATGACTTTATCCGATACCTGCGAGGCAAAGTGACTGTAGGGTTCGGTACTTCTTATTTTCCCTGTTTCTGGAATTACGAGTATTTGTCTTTTGTTTCTTATGCAAATATTTATGAGCAGCAATCATTTTCAAATGCATATATCAGAAATAAATCATTGGACGTTCTTGCAAAACAAAACAAAAAAATAAAAACAGATTGAAGTTTCTTGTGAAAATGATTTGTATTGATTTTGAAATCGGCCTGTAATAGGCGTTTTGTACAAAGAGGCTGACGTCCTAGTAAGAGAATGTCGCAGAAAGAAATTACAATTTTTGAAAAATAAAGAAAAACAGCTATGTGAATCAACCCCATTGGGTTCAAACTCTGCTATTGCCTTTATATCTTCAAGCGTCTCATCACTTTGCTACTTTGCCGAAGGTTGATCAAATTGATTGGCACTGTCCGAGCTTGATAGTCGATACTGAAGTCTGGTCGCAAGATGATCCAATGAGACATAGTGATACGCTTCAATCCTCAACTTTTTCCTGGATTGCCCTTTCGGGTTTTCAATCCACTGGGATACCATTTTTTTCCCAAGCCTCCCTTTCGGGTTTTTGACTTGCCGGGTGTACAGATTTTTTCATTTTCATCCCTTACTTTTGGCCGAACACTTTTGGTTCGCTGGGAAGCCCTTATTTTTGCCTAGGCCAGTCAACCTAGTGGGTCTTTGATTATTCGTAGTATCTTTTCACTATGTCTGCATTGACAGGGTGAGGAAGGTCATCACCATCCATGTTGGTTAGAATTATGGCTCCTCCCGAGAAAATGTTCTTAACCACAAATGCCCTTCGTACATGGGGGTCCATTTTCCCTTGGGATCACCTTGCGGCAGTATGATGCGTTTGATCACCAGATCCCTGACTTGATTTTCTTGACGCCTGACTTTCTTGTTAAAAGCCTTGATCATTCGCTTTTGATACGTCTGACCATGGCAGATAGCAGTAAGTCTTTTTTCATCGATTAGATTTAACTGATCAAGCCAGGTTTGGATCCAGTCGTCTTCATTCAAACCTGCATCCTTCATAATTCTGAGAGAAGGTATCTGGACTTCTATGGGTAGGACTATCTCCATGCCATATACCAGAGAGTAGGGTGTTGCCCCTGTTGACGTCCGTGCTGAGGTACGGTACCCATGAAGAGCAAACGGTAACATCTCGTGTCAGTCTTTATATGTCACTGACATCTTCTGTATAATCTTCTTGATATTCTTGTTAGCAGCTTCAACATCCCCATTCATCTTTGGCCGGTAGGGAGAAGAGTTATGATGATGTATCTTAAACTGTTTGCAGAGCTCGGTGATTATTGTGTTGTTGAGATTTGTACCATTTTCAATAATAATCCTCTCTGGTACACCATTTCGACAGATCAGGTTATGTCGGATAAACCGCGCCACGACATTCTTGGTTACTGTAGCAAATGAAGTTTCCTCAACCCACTTCGTGAAGTAATAAATAGCCACTAACATGAAACAATGTCCATTGGACGCAGTCTGTCTGATCTCGCCGATCATGTCGATGCCCCACATCGCAAAAGGCCACGGAGCTGTCAAAACATTCAGGGGAACCGGAGGCACATGCACCTTATCAGTGTAGATTTGGAATTTATGACAGGTTCGAGAGTGCTGATAACAATCGGCTTCTATAGTGGACCAGTAATATCCTGCCCGTAGGATTTTCTTAGCCATGGTGTGTCCACTAGAATGGGTTCCGAAAGTGCCTTCATGTAGATCTGTCATGATCCTCCCTGCTTCGCTCTTGTCTACACACCGTAGAAGTGTGGAGTCATGGTTGCGTTTATAGAGGATCCCATTACTGAGGAAGAACTTTGCAGCGAACCTCCTCAGGAACTTCTTACCATTGAAAGATGCCCCTTAGGGATATTCCTGAGCCTCGAGATACCTTTTGACTTCATGAAACCAGGGTTTGTTTGCCACTTCTTTAGTAGCGATCTCACATCAGTGTTCTGGTTCATCCAACCTCTCAATGGTAATACGGGGAGCTTCATTGTCTCGCCTAACCTTGAAAATAGAGGACATGGTAGCTAGCGCGTTCGCCAACTGGTTCTCTTTATGTGGGAAGTGTTCAAAGGTTATCTCCTCAAAGTGTGGGAGCAATGTCAGTACATACTCTCTGTAAGGAATGAGATTCAGGTGTTTCGTATCCCACTCTCCTTTGATCTGAATAATCACCAGGGCAGAATCCCCGAATACACTTAAAAACTTAATCCTCAGGTCAATAGCAGCTCGAAGTCCCATGATACATGCTCCATACTCCGCCATGTTGTTGGTGCAGTTGAAACATAATCGGGCAGTGAATGGAGTATGACAGCCCTCGGGAGATATAATTACAGCGCCAATGTCGTTACCCAGTGCATTTGAGACTCCATAAAAATACATAGACCATCGGGATCCCTCTTCGGGTCTTTCATCCGGTCCAAGATCTTCGTAGTCAGTCACCAACATGATTTTCTCATTCGGGAACTCAAAATTTATGGACTGGTAATCATCCACGGCCCGATGAGCCAAATGATCAGCCAATACACTCCCCTTAATTTCCTTTTGGGTCGTATATTGTATGTCGTACTCGGTTAAGATCATTTTCCATCTTGCTATCCTTTCGGAGAGAGCGGGCTTCTCGAAAATATACTTGATCGGATCCATCTTTGATATCAACAAAGTAGTGTGAGTCAGCATATACTGTCTCAGCCGGCGAGAAGCCCATGCCAAAGCACAACAAGTTTTCTCGAGCAATGAGTATCGGGTCTCACAGTCAGTAAAAATTTTGGTAACGTAGTAAATGGCGTGCTCTTTTCGGCCAAACTCGTCATGCTGCCCCAACACATACCCCATTGAATTGCCTAGCACTGTCAAGTATAATATCAAAGGTCTTCCTTCAACTGGAGGCATTAGAATTAGTGGTTCTTGAAGGTATTCCTTGATTCTCTCAAAAGCGGTATGGCATTCCTCATTCCACTTTACCACTTGATCTTTCTTTAGAAGCTTGAAGATTGGCTCACAAGTAGCAGTAAGATGTGAAATGAACCTGGAGATATAATTCAGACGTCCCAAGAAACCTCTAACTTCCTTCTCTGTGCAGGGAACCGACATCTCTTGTATGGCCTTTACCTTTGCAGGGTCTACCTGAATACCCTTGTCACTAACGACAAAACCTAGAAGCTTACCAGACCTTACCCTGATGGTACACTTGTTCGGATTCAACCTCAGCTTATATATCTTCAATCTGTCAAACAATTACTGGAGATGATCCAGATGCTCTTCCTCAGTCTGAGACCTGGCTATCATATCATCAACATACACTTCAATCTCATGGTGGATCATGTCGTGGAACAAAGCGAACATAGCGAGCTGATAAGTTGCCCCAACATTCTTCAATCCAAAAGGAATCACCTTGTAGCAGAAGGTGAAGATTTTATGTTCCGTGGTGTTGTCGACCAGGACATCAATGTGAGGAAGTGGGAAGTCATCCTTGGGGCTTGCCCTGTTCAGATCTCTGTAATCTACACACATCCGTACCTTACCATCCTTCTTAGGTACCGGAACAACGTTAGCAACCCATTATGGATACGAAGTGACAGCTAAGAATACTACATCGAACTGTTTCATGACCTCTGCCTTGATTTTCTCTGACATTTCAGGGCGCATACGACGAACCTTCTGTTTAACCGGAGGACAATCTTCTCTAGTCGGCAGGCAGTGTACCGCAATATCAGTATCTAAACCAGGCATATCTTCAGAGGACCAGGAGAAGATCTCGACATAGTCGTGCAACATCTGTAACAACATCTGTTTGACGCTAAGCTCCAGATTTGCACCTATTTTAACCTCTTTTCTGTCTTCCTCAGTACCCAAGTTCACTGTCTCATTCGGCTCTTCATGAGGCTGTATGGCCCTCTCTTCCTGCTGTAATAGTCTAGCAAGTTCTCTCGGCACCTCACAATCATCCTCACCTTCGTCCTCGGCTTGGTTGATCGGATTTTTGAAGTCATAATTGGCAATAGCAGAGTTGTTATCAATGAGATCCAGAGTGGATATGGATCTGTATTATGATATGTGAGTGTGCGTAAGAGAATAGATGTTTTGATAAAGTGAAAAACAGAAATGAAAAACAGCAAGCGCAAAATTTGTATGCAAGAAATGTCCAATGCTTTATTAATGATTATGAAATGACAAATAATAGCCCTTACAAGCAAAGCCAATGTGCCTTGGGCAAGGCACAGGGCCCTAAAGTTTTAAATGGTTTATTTCAAATCTTAAAAAAAGTCAATTACTGCGGAATAAAAGAAACAAGTATGAAGTCCCTAGTCTTCCAGTTACTTGGTCCACCGTTGGTATTCGGGTAGATCCAACTGTCAATGTCGGATTCCTCTTCACTGTCTTCAATGGTGTTAACCCCACGATTGCTGATACGTAGGGGAGGTCCTCTAGCCCGAGCGCGTCTAACAGCCCTTTGAGCCCCTGTAGTAAAGCCCAAACCAAATTTATCAGTTTTATGGGTGAAATCAGGGAGCTGACCCCAATTGGCACACCCACCATCTTTAACCACGGCCCTGGCGTCCTTGAGAGAATCCATCTTCAGAGGAGGTTTGTTGCTGGTAGTTTCAGTCGAAACCAAGATCTGAGGGACCTCTTCAAAATTCTGACAAGGAGTTTCAATGAATTCCCCGTCCATCTCTACATAGAGGAAGGAGTTGAGGTGACTTACCATATATTCTTCCTCGCCCCGCACTGTGATAATCTTTCCTTTTACCGGATATTTCAACATTTAATGGAGTGTGGAGGTGACTTCCCTAGCCTCATGGATCCAAGGACGACCCAGCAAACAAGAATATGATGGCCTGATATCCATCACATAGAAAGTGGACCCAAAAGTATGAGAACCCGCTTTGACAGGGATGTCCACCTCCCCGTGCACCGTTCTCTTCGATCCGTCAAAAGCCCTTACCACAATGTTACTAGGCTTTAGATTTAGACCCTTGCAATCCAAACGGTCTAACGCCTTCTTTGACAGAACATCGAGTGAAGACCCAGTATCTACCAGCATATGAGCCATAGTGGTGCCCCAGCATTCAATCGAGACATGCAGAGCATCATTATGCTTCCTTCCCTTTGGTGTCAAATCCATATCTGAAAAACCCAACCCATTATCAGCAGTCAGGCTAGCCACACAATCTTTGAACTGATCAGCTGAAGTCTCTTGTGGCATATGCACAGTCTTGAGAAATGCAATCAAAGCCTTTGCATGGGCTTCAGAAGACAATAGTAGAGACAACATGGATATCTTCGATGGGGTCTGCCCCAGCTGCTCGACCATGTTGTAGTCGCTCTTCTTAATAATTTTCAGTATCTCCTCTATTTCTTGCTTAGAGGCCTCCACAACCATTTTCTTAGGCGCCTCTGTCCGGGCAGGCTCACCTACAACCTCTTTGTCGCGAGTATCAGACGATTCACCGACAGGGGTAATAACTGGAGTAAGAACAGGAATTGTAGTTGATGTACTAGCAGGAACATCAGATGGAATGACAATGGGCTTGTTAACAGTCTTAGGGGAAATCTTGGGAGAGAAGACCCTTCCACTTCGGGCGATTTTACTGGTTCTAAAAATGTTATCAATATCAGGATCAACTTCTTCGTCTTTCAGATCTTATTTGACTCCATGATAGTACACATCGGCACCATAATGCTAGGGGACAGCTTTATCAGAGACATATGGGACAGGACCAGGAACAGTGATTATCAGCGGAGCAATTCTTGGAGCAGGTGTAATCCTAACAGGTCTTCTCGGGGAAACCTTGGAAGAATTGGCAGAAATGGTTATAATGGCAACGTCTTCAACTGGAACAACAGGAACTATAGTTTTCTCAAACAAAATTTCTTTGCTATCTATCAGGCGTTGGACACCTAATTTCAGCAAACAGCAACCAGAAGGTAGAAGCGAACACATGTAGCAACCTTCACCACAACCCGAAAATAAACCGGCCAACAGCAAATTCTTCTTGACAGTCGTGAGAAGAGTATAAACTTCATCAACAGAGGTAACAAACAAATCAATATCGATAGCATTAACCCCACGGTCGTGTTTAGGCATGGGAGCAGTTATGACATTTGGCTTCTTTGGAGCATCAAAATCTATCTCCTTGGCTTCGATCAAGTCTTGTATTTTGTTTCTCAGAGCCCAGTAGTCATTTTTATCGTGGCCAGGACTCCCAGAATGATAGGCACACCGGGCATTTGGATTATATCGAGGAGATGTAGTATTTGGATTCTTGGGAGCCTCTCTCAAGGTTGCCAAGTTGGATTTCAGCAGATGAGGTGGAACTACAGCCAATGTCATGTTTATGCGGGTAAACTGTCGTTGTGGTCTCTCCACCCTTTATTGATTGTTGCGTTGTGGAGCAACTATAGGTCTAGGTATCATTACAGCACTTACTGTCTGACGTTGTTCAGCCCTGTTCTGGCCCCTCGGGCTGTAGACGGCACTGGCTTCCTTCTTACCAGCAAAAGGCTTCTTTACTGAACTTGACGAGGCATCCTTCTGTATTTTTCCACTTCGAATCCCAGCTTCTACTCTTTCCCCAGTTAGGATCAGCTCAGTGAAACCAGCTGATGAGCTGCCGATCAGATGATTGAAAAATGGACCAGATAGCATCCCTAGAAACATATCAACCAACTCCCTATCAGAAAATAGGGATTGAACTCTCCCAGCCAAGTCTCTCCATTTTTGGGCATAATTTTTAAAACCTTCACTTGCACCCATGGACATACTATGGAGTTGAGTACGAGTGGGAGCAAGGTCGGCATTATATTGATACTACTTGTAGAAAGCAGCATCCATATCTTCCCAGTTTCGGACATTGGCTCCCTCCAGCTGGTAGAACCATTCAAGCTGAGTCCCTGATAGACTATCTTGAAAGAAATGCGCCCACAAATTTCTATCAGCTTTGTGGGGATGAATCTTCCTGACATAAGAGCAGAGATGGAGCTTTGGGCAGGACACCCCATCATAATTGGCAAAAACTGGAGCTTTGAACTTCTGCGGGATGACCACTCCCGATACCAATCTTCTTCGAAATCCATCCCAGGTATCCTCTGAACTTCCATGGCACTCAGACGGTCTTCCAACTGTTTGTATCTATCCTCAGCAGGAGGATATTGCTCGTCGTTATAGTCAGTATCATTGTCGGAGACTGCAAGACTAGGGTCCTTCTCTTCTTCTTGGTTCTCCCCTTCCTTAGATAAAGAGGTCAGGTCGACTTGTCACTTCAACCGCTCTCCCAACCTTCAGCCCATGTTCAGAATACCAGCAACCTTCTTCTTTTTCTTCTTCTCCTTCAGAATGAGGGCTTTTAGATCCTCCTGCCCTTTTGCCAGACTGATGAACATTTATTGGAACTGGGCGTTTTGTGCCTGCAGGTCCTTAATGCTTTGTTCGGAAGACATTTCTTCTGAAATAAACAGCGAAGGAGATGAGAAACATGTAATGGTACCTGTAATGATGTGTATGATAATGGTATGCGCATGCAATGATTTCAAAGACCTCGGAAAATTTAAATTTGCGAACCAAAAATAAACAAAAACTTTATTAGCTGAAATTGAAGTTCAAATGCCTTTAAGGCGTTACGACTAAAAATAAATGTAAAACTAGAAAGAAAAATCAAAAGTCCCATGGATGCTTTCTCTTTGCGCCGAGATAATCATTCAGTCCCTTTTCCTCATGCAACTGCTTTGTGAGCTCTAAGACCTTCCTCTCCTGAGCATGGAACGGATCCCTGTAAGTATCCCGCTCCTTCATCATCTGAATCCAAGACCTCTGTAATTCCCCCAGATAAGTGGGCATGTAAGGATAGAGAACCGTGTAAGGAATGCCTTCTTCAGTAGTAGGTTCCACAATCACTGGTAAAACAGACACATAGGGCATCATAAGCTAATGAGCACGAGCTCGTACCCATTGTAGATAAGGTTCCATTGGAATGGAAGTCTTTGTCCCAAAAGCCCTGACGCTCGATCTGTTTACCATGCCCCAAGCTCGTATGAACCTCCAACGATACTCTTGAATGTCATCCTCATAGCTGAATACAATTCCCTTGATAAGTAACCCATGGGGACCATCCCTTCGAGCGTAACCAAATTATCACAGAGCTAAACAAGGATTGTAGGTTATACCCCCTCTGATACCAAGTAATGGGACATTAGGGTACTCCCCGCAGCGGTCAATGATAGAAATGTTTTCCATAGATCAAGAACACCAAAGAATATCTGTATGAGCCAGTGACATTATCCTTTGTGACCAAAATAAAACTTCTTCATTCTTCAGTATGGACTTAGGAACATGAGAAATAAACCACCTCGACAGCAATGGCATGCAGCACACAAGAGTACCTCTTCTCCTCATGGTACGAGTATGGAGCGTGTGCAAAATATGTTCGAGTAAGGTAGGTACAGGATTGCGAGAGAGAAAGATCTTGATAGCATTCACATCTATGAATGAGTATGGATTAGGGAAGAGAACTAAACCATAGATAAGAAGAGCCAAGACCTCCTCAAAAGCCTGAAAATCCATATTATCCCAAAACTGCTTGGCTTTGTCTATCAGAAACTTAGCTAGAAAACCCTTGACTCCGCTTCTAGTTCCCAATTGGATACCACGTTGGCCCATTTCAGATGTAAAGATGAGGCAATGACTTTTGGTTTAGGAACTTCTTCTAGACCTATGAAGGGTACCTGTTCAAGAATAGGTATATCCAATAACGGAGAGAATTCTTCCAAGGTAGGCACCAACTGATAGTCTGGAGAGGTGAAGGAGTGGTGCTTGGGATCAAAGAATTGAAAGAGTACACTCATCATCTTTTCATCAAAGTTTGAAGTAACTAGGTTGAGAAGTTGACCATGTCTCTTAGTGAACATAGAAGTTTTAGAAATCCTTGATGCTAGCTCTTTGAGTTGGGAAGGTATCTTCACAAAGCTGATTTGGATGGTATTTCTATGAACGGAAGCCATAATCTGCAAAATAGAACAAAGATAAATTCCATTGGTCTTTGAAATGGTTAGTGCAATAAGCATGGATGCCATGTTATGATGCATGATGTCATGATAAACCACAGGTATAGCAAACACAGGTATAGCAAACACAGTCAAGTCACACCAAGTCCTTAGGTTTAAGGCTTGCATGAGGTTAAAGGTAGTACCCTCTTGAAGTTTAGTTGGTTCAAACTTGTCCTAAAAAGTAATCGGGTTCTAGAGATTCTCAATATCACCGACCATCCTTTATCGGGCATTGTTTCAGCTCTCAATCTTTTCTTGCAGCCAAAATATCCCGAAAGTCTAATCTCAATGAGTGTAGCATCGAGTATCAACCAGTTCTCAACTCTACACTGAGGTCGGCTATCTCGCTACTTTCTAATGGCCAAGTTGTTCAACTAAGTTTCTAAGGTCCGTTGGTGCTTCACGACACCATGCGGCGGCCCCGTATTCTCCTCGTTTCCCCACGAAGGATACTGATACCAACCAAAGTGCCACAACAACACAGCCATCGCTTAAACCATATCGGTCTACACCGTAAAATCTCTATGATCTATTGTTGTTTACCTAAAAAGTGCCCCCAGATCCGGGTGTAGGATCTATAGTAACCCTAAACAAACCCTCAAAAGTAAAGCAATCAAGACAATCAAGACAATCAAGAGAAGTAATTTGAATGACCTAGGTCCTAAGGTATACCCCACTTATTATATCCCCAGCAGAGTCGCCAGTTCTCTGATACAGTGGCAGAAACGACTGTTAATACTGGTTTGCATTTTGCGTTTTTTGTGTGCAAAATTTCGCGGTAAGCAAGAGTCGCCACCGACTTTTATTTTATCCAATCATGGAAAAGGAAAAGGAACAGAAAAAACCTTTTTTCTGAGATATTCTGAGTACGGGGGGTAGATTATAGAAAAGGAAGGTGTTAGCACCCTTTCTATTCGTAGTTATCTACGGGCTCTTAGGTACTTGCTCATTTTTCAAATTGCTTGTGTGTGTTTGTCTTGAAAATGTTTTTACTTCGTAATAACCCGTGTATCAGTCCTCAAGGATGTGACGAAGTTTGTTTTGAAAATTTGTTTTGAAAGGTGTTTGTGTGAAGATTTTTTTATTGAGAAAGTACCTACTAGCATCTACTTACTCGAAAAAAAGATCGTTTCTGTTCTATTTCCTTTAGACAGCGCTATTCCACTATTAAGGAGTAGGTAGCACCGTCGTTGGAGTTTGTAAGGGACATTCGAAAGGGACGTACGGTCACAAAAGCAATGCTAGGACACGTTAGTAACCATCCTAGAGTCTTAAAGATCTTTTCCGAGGCAACATTCGAATGGGACAATTTGATCTTTTGAGACATAGAGGATAGACTCTAAAACATCCTATGCTTCATGACTGTTTACCGAAGGAAACCGGAGTGAGAGTATACTCTAAGAGTGAGCATGTGCAAGTGTGATTTTTCAGTTAATGTTATCTTTGCACATTAGGGTTTTCTAACTGTTTTAATTTTCATGCATTCTTGTCATACAGTCCTATTAGCCATACATCTAACAGTTAAAGATTGTGGAAATTAAAAGTGCGAGGAAGTAAAACCTAGCTATTACAAGGCTTCGGGGAGGGGGATTAATTACATAGCCAAAAATCGGGGATTTAAAGCAAGAAATAAAACCCTAATTTAACTATTACAAACCCTGAACAGTTACAAAATAATGGAAAAACTAATTAACAAGCGCGCGGAAAATTACATAAGAGGACGGTAATTAATAACTTAAAACCCTAATTGAGAGAAAGAAATTTTTGTGGATTTTTATTTGAGAAAACATTTAATTGCAAATTAATTAAACCTAATTTATAATTGTTTTTAAATTATGAAAGAAATAAAACTAACCTAATTTCCTAATTAAATTAAATAATTTATTATTAAAAAAATATTTTTTTTATTTTTGTGATTTGTTGATTTTATGATTAATTAAAAAAACAATTAATTTTTTGGTTAAAAATAAATAAACAAAAATAATTAAAACAAAAGAAATAAATAAATAAGAGAAAAAGAATGGGCCTAGAGTGATGAAGCAAACTGGGGGTGCATGCTGAACTTCTGAACCCCAGAAGGATGGCCAAGAGTCTGGCGCCTGATCCCATGAGACCATCTTATGGGGGCTCATGGTGGAGCTGCATATGCTGGCGTTGGATCTGGCTGGAGATAGATCTAGAGGATGAGATCAGAGGGCACGTGCTGATCCTCAGAAGGTGAGGTGTGCTGGATCTGGCTTGAGATGTATCCAGAGAATGATGATCCTTAGAAGGTGAGGTGTGTTGGATCTGGCTGGAGGTGGATCCAGAGGATGATGATCCTCAGAAGGTGAGGTGTGCTGGATCTGGCTGGAGATGGATCCAGAAGATGATGATCCTCATAAGATGAGGTGTATAGAACCTGTAAGGAAATTGGAAGAAAAATAGAAGATGTTGGAGGCATGGGTCGAACCCCTGACCTCTCATACACAATGCCTTATCCACCTTCCTGCATGCCACTGGGCCATTTGGCCTTTTGTTAACATAAATAAACAAAATATAATATGATAAAAAACACATTATGCCTAGAACAAAAACGCGCCAACATTCAAACTAGCTAGTGGGACATTGCCACAACACCGTCTTCTTCCCAGAAACTGTCGTTTTTGGGTAAAGGTTTTTACCTACGGTTCAACGTCTGTAGCTGTAAACCTGTAAATCTCAAAAATCCAGTACAAGTAAGATAAATTAAATCCAAGCATGCATGTCAACTAGGTTTGACCTCGTGAGTATGATGGTACCCAACTTTTGCCCTGATTTTACCTGTATCAAAAAGCCCTAAAACGCAAGCTTAAAACCTAACAATGGCAGATGTCCATACATGCGTCGAAACTCATAATTAATCATATTAATGCATTCTAAACAATGATACAAACATGAAGGTATGCTTAAAAATAATTAATCATGTGTGTATAGTCAGAACCAAAATCAAAAATAATGTCAAACCGTGATGTATATGGAACGTGATTCTTGATGCTTCAAAGCTTGGCAAGGGTTGGAAAAGCTTATGGAGGTGTCCAGGAACGTGTTGCAATCCTTAAATCTCCTTGAGGATGGATGTAGTACGGAATCCGATTTGAGATTTTTTGACAAAAAGTTGCAACTTATCCTTGTTGTTTCACACGATCAACCCTTCTTCTTTTGCATTGGAATTGTTATGTATATGTAGTGCACTGAATTAGGTCAACAAAAAGTATTCAAATCTTGGAAAATTAGGAAGATTGGATTTGATTTCCTCATGTATGATTTCTTTCCAAAACGTGCTTAAATCCAATCTTTTTCAACCCTAATGAAACTTGCACGACTTGGTTGGCATGCTAGCTGTACATGGACTCAGAAGATGCATAAAAATCTCAAGATTTGATTTGTTTTCATTTTTTTGCCATTTAATTTGATTTATTTTGATTTAATTGAATAAAAAATCAAAATAAATGATAAAAGTAATAAAAATAATAGGTGGAAAAGCTTAGGGGTAGTGGGTCCTATTAGAAACATGTTTCAAGCAAGAAAACATGGGCCCCTTTGGAAAAAATGCAAAGTTGATCAATGTTGACTTTTAACAATTTTGCAAAAAAAGGCCAATTTTGACAAGGCATATCTCCCTCAATTTTGACCCTAGGAGGATGTTCTTTGACTTTTTAGAAAGCTTAATATGTACTCTAAACAAACCTTTTTGTCTCATCTCCATTGGATCTTCCATGTTCATGTATGAAACTTTGACCCAAAAGGTGTTTTTGTTGACTTTTCAAAATGACCTATAATGTAAAAATTCATATCTTTTTATGAGTGCATATTTTGAATTTTTGGGATGAAGATGAAATGTAGGGAATTGTATCCTCTTAAAAATTAGTTTTGGATGGAAAATTTCTGATAAATCATGTGGAAGTTATGCTAGGTCAAAGTTGGGTTGACTTTTCCTAAGAAACCCTAATTTAGCAACTTTTGGGTTTTGATGAATTTAGAGAATTCCTTGAGGAATCATGATAAAACCTTGATAAAATGATGGATAACACTTCAAAATGATGATGTTGACCGAAAATCTTGAAGTTTGACTATATGTGGGCCACAGTTGACTTTAGACCTAGTACAGTCGATTCTCTAACATCTGAGTAGTTGACTGAGCAAACTTCTTATGCAAGGCTTGAAACTTGGCATGGATGATCTTGGAAACATATTAAGACCATGGTGAGCATTTTGGATCCTTTGGACTCAAGCATCTTGATGTAAAATGAAACCCTAATTTGAGGTATACTGCCTTAGGAGAGAGTTGGTCTAGTCAACTCTTGGACTTCCTTGAGCAACTTGGGGACCTCAATTGACATGTATTGAGTAAAACGAGAGGGAAAATTTTGGGGTACAACAGGGAGGTATCACTTACAACCCTTTCTTAGCTTTGCGACAGTTTGGGTGTGCCCGAAGAGATGGTCCTCATGGTATGCTCATCCAAGGAGTGGTGTTGGACTACGAGAGCGACGATCAAGGCTACCGTCAAAGATTTGTGCGAGCTTGGAGGATGGTAAACAGAGTGGATAGTAAGACACTGGGACATAAGAATTTTATTCCCCTTGAGCCTTACCTTAGGTGGGTACGAGCTCGTGCTCAGAAGCTTGTAATGCCTTACCCCTCCATCCTACTTGTTATCATGGAGCCTGTTGCTGAAGGAGATGTTCCGTATACTATTCTCTATCCCAACATGCCTAATTCTCTTGAAGACTTTCAAAAGAGTTGGATTCAGCTAAAGGAAGAACGAGACACCTTCGAAGCTCAATTCTACGCTAGCGAGAAAAGGGTTTTGGAGCTTACAAAGCAACTTCATGAAGAACAAAGCTTGAACACCTACCTAGCACCAAAGAGGATGCGCTCAACCTTTTTGTCTTAGGAATTTATTTTGTAAGCCCAAGAGGCACGTTGTAACCATTTTGAACTGATTAATGCAATTTGACGTTTTTTCATTCTTTGTCTAGACAAAGTTAAATTTCATAAATCCCTTAAATCATTTGCAAGCACATTCCTCATGCATCATAACATAACAGGTTTTCCACGACATGTTTCCTTATCTTTCTGCAATTTATTTCAGTAAGATGGATATCGAGAAAATAGTGAAGGACCTGTAAGCACAAAACTCTCAGTTTCAAGAGACTCTACTGACCCTGGCCAAGGGGCAACAAGAGTTGATGACGTTGTTGGCATCCAAAAAGAAACCAAAAAGGAAAGCCCTAGTCAACATGGGTAGAAGATTTAGAGAGTCGATCCGCCAGATACCAGTAGTTAAAGATTCATCTGAGGAAGACGAAAACCAAATTGGAGAAGCAAGGAGTACCCAGGCTGGGTGTATCAATGATTGAGTGCCCGGTGATGAAGACTATTTTGATGAGCAGTATCCTCCTGCCGATGAAAAGTACAAGCAGCTAGAGGATAGACTGAAAGCTGTTGAGATTCAAGCCATTCCTGGTTTGGATTTTGATGATTTGGGTTTAATATTCGGGGTTGTCATTCCCCATAAATTCAAGATACCAATCTTCATTAAATACGACTGGGTTTCCTGCCCAAAGCTTCATCTAAAATCTTATGTGCGCAAAATACAACCGCACACCGCCGATAAGAAACTCTGGGTTCACTTTTTTCAAGAAAGCTTGGCTGGGACTCAACTAGAGTTGTTTTACCAATTGGAGGGTTCTCGTATCCATACCTGGGAATACTTGGACACTGCTTTCTATCACCAATACCACTACAATGCCGACCTGGCGCCGATTAGAGTTCAATTGCAAGACATGACAATGGGTAAAAACGAAGGGTTCAAAGAGTATGTTCAAAAGTGGAGGGATCTTGCCAGTAGAGTCCAACCACCGTTAACTGATTGGGAACATATTGATATGTTTATGGGTACGTTATCTGGTCCATTTTTAAACTTATTGGTTGGGTGCTCTTCGTCCGGTTTCACCAAACTGATCCTAACCGGTGAAAGGGTCGAAAGTGGTATCAAGAGCGGGAAAATCCCCATAGCATTTGCTTCCACCTCCAACTCCGTAAAGAAACCCTTCATTGGGAAGAAATAAACGAATGTTGTGTATGGGGCAAGGCCCCGTACCAAGAAGGATAATCGTCCGTCCATTAATATTGTTTGGATTTCCAACCCGACTCCTGTTCAAAGTCAATCTTCCAATCATCAGTGATTTGAAACTCCACGAAGACAATTCACAAAGATAGGCATGTCACTATCCCAAGCCTTACAACAACTGCTAAAGGCTAACTTGGTGACACTGCGTGATCCTCCGGCCAATCCGAACACCTCCTCACCTAAATATAATCCAAATACCAAGTGTGCATATCATTCAAATAGCCCCGGGCATGAGACCGAACAATGGTGGGCACAGAAGGGTAAAATTCAAGACCTAATAGACAACAAGACAATCGAATTTGATCCGCCTACAATTACCAATGTGATAACGGAACCAATGCCAAATCATTTCAAAGGTGTCAATGCAATTGAAGACACTATTTTTGTTTCCTCCATCGAAGACTTAACCACTCCATTAACCATTGTCAAAAAGAATCTGCTGAAAGTCGGGGTTTTCCTTAGCTGTTTGAAGGACTGATTGCTATGCAACACAAATTAATCGATGCAAATGGCTGGAGGAAGGCGTTCAACGCCTGATGAATAGTCATGATATCCTATTTGAGAAAACTTTGTTCGCCAAAAACTTGACCAATAAGATTGAAGACCTCTCCATCATAAAAATTTCAAACAAGCCTCTTAGGATCTCCTCAAAGGGTCCCATCACGATTTCGAATGAACCTACTGTTGCTCCTCTGATAATTAATTCCCCTGGGCCAATTCCGTGCTCTTCCAACAAAGCAGTCTCGTGGAACTACGGTGCCGAAGTGTTTTACCATGGAATAAAGCAAGATGCTTGGATTGAAGAAAGAAAGGCTGATGATGTTGGTAATATTACTGGTTCTAGTAAGGTAACTAGAACTCGGAGAATCTTTTCGCCCAATATTTCACCCCTAACTGCTACAACGGCACCTGTCCGTATCACCGCTGCTAAGCCTAGTGTTGACACAAGGGGAAAAGAGAAAGTAGATGAGCCTGTTAAGACAGAGGCGCCTGCAAAAGATTTTGCTGTTGAGGAACCTTCTGCTCGAGAAATGGATGAAATCTTAAATATTATAAAAAGGAGTGATTTCAAGATAGTGGAACAGCTGGGGCAAACCCCTTCCAAGATCTTCATGTTGTCTTTGCTACTAATTTCCGATGCTCATGCCCGAGCATTGATCAAATTCTTAAATAAGGCTCATGTCCCTAATGAGACTACAACTGACTAATTCGAGAATTGTTGGCAAGCTTGACGGCCGACAACGGATTGGGGTTCTCGGATGCTGATCTGACACCACTTAGAAGAAACCATAACAAAGCTTTACATGTTTATGTTGAATGTAAGGGGACTACCCTAGCACATGTTCTGGTTGACACTGGCTCTTCTTTGAACGTGTTACCCAAGGGCGCTTTGGACCTTTTAGACTGTGAAGGACTGGTTTTGAAGCTGAGTGACATTATTGTGAGGGATTTCGATGGGTCCAAAAGGATGGTTCGTGGAGAGGTGGATCTCCCGATCAAAGTAGGCTCACAAATTTTCAACTCTACTTTCTATATCATGGACAGCAGCCCTGGTTACTCCTGTTTTTTGGGTCGCCCTTGGATCAATGGAGCAGGGGCAATAACATCTATGCTTCACCAAAAGCTAAAGTACCCAGTCAAGGGGAGGATCGTCACTGTTTGCAGTGAGGAGGAATTCATGATAAGCCATCTCAATTCTTTCAAATATGTAGAGATGGATGGTGAATCTATAGAAACCGCGTGCCAGGCTTTTGAAGTTGTGCCACCTATGGTTTCTACTACCAAAATTTCCTCTGATATGCCCAAAGTTGATAAGGTCGTGCCAAAGATGATTTCGTTTAAGGATGCTCGTGCCGCAATCGAAGAGGGAAACTGTGATACCTGGGGGAAACTCCCCAAAATCCCGTTCAAAGAAGACAAATGTGGTTTGGGCTTCACTATCAAGGCTCAGAAAGAAGTTAGGTGCGCTCATGTAGGAAAGCCCCCTCTCTGTATTGGAAATCACGAAAACACTGTGGAGGATTTTGATGATGAATGTGCATTTGAAGAATGGGTATACCCTACTACAACGGAGCTTAATAATTGGCACACAAAGGACTCTGTTACCATCTCCTTCATTGAGGAGTAATTACTTGTTTGTTTCTTTCTATCAATTCAAGAACCTTTTATCTGTAATATTAAACAATGACTTTTAAGCCATATTCCTTTCCCGGGGCACTTTGGTCCATTTGTTAAGGGTTTTATTTTTGTTCATTTTATCATATGATCATTCAATACAAACCATTGGACTTTTTCATTCAATTATTTGTGCTCATTGTCTTTCTTCTTTTTCAAATGCCTTTTTCAAATAGCCATGTATCTTACATGCACACACACACATTCTTGTAGGTCCTCGTCCACTCCGATCTCATTGCCAATGACTCTACTATGGCCAACTATGATTTCGAACATCCAATTAACCAAGCTGAAGACGAAGGAGAGGAAGATTGTGAAATACCGAGATAACTAGCCATACTTCTAATGCAAGAGGAAAAAGCTATTCAGTCGCATGAAGAGTCATTTGAAGTCATCAATCTCAGTACTGAGACAGACAAGAAAGAGGTCAAGATCAGCGCCAACCTCAGAAGCAGTGTCAAAAGCAGTTTGGTTCAGATGTTACATGATTATGTGGAAGTGTTTGCTTGGTCGTATGAAGATATGACATGGTTAGTGTTGTACCCCAAAATTTTCCCTCCCATATTTCTCAACAAATTTCATGTGAGGTCCCCAAACTGCTCAAGGAAGTTCAAGAGTTGACCAGACAAACTCTCTCAAAAGGAATTATACCTCCAAATTAGGGTTTCATTTTTTCATCAAGATGTTTGAGTCCAAAGGATCCCAAATGCCTTCCATTGTCCTAATATATTCTCAAGATCATCCATGTCAAGTTTCAAGCCTTGTAGAGGAACTTTGCTCAGTCAATTGCTCAAATGCCTGGAAATCAACTATGCTAGGTCAAAAGTCAACTGTGACCCCTATACAGTCAAACCTCAAGATTTTTGGTCAACATCCTAATTTTGAAGTATTATCCATCATTTTATCAAGGGTTGATCATGATTCCTCAAGGATTGCTCTCAATTCATCAAAACCCAAAAGTTACTAAATTAGGGTTTCACAAGAAAAGTCAACTCAACTTTGACCAAGCATAACTTTCTCATACTTTATCAGAAATGACCCATCCAAAGCTCATTTTGAAGAGGATGCAATTCCCTACAATTCATATTCATCTCCCAAGTTCAAAATATTCACTCACATAAAGATATGAATTTTGACATTATAGGTCATTTTGAAAAGTCAACAAAAACACCTTTTGGGTGAAAGCTTCATACATGAACACGGAAGACTCAATTGATATGAGACAAAAAGGGGTGCTTAGAGGACATCTTAATCTTTCTAAAAAGTCAAAAAACATTCCTCTAGGGTCAAAATTGAGAGAGTTATGCATTGGCCAAGTTGACCATTTTTGCAAAATTGCCAAAAAGTCAAATGTGCTCAAATTTGCATTTTTTGCTAAATGGGCCCAACTTTTTATGCTTGCACTTTACTTATAATGTGGTCCACGACCCAAATGTGCACTCACATATTATTTTCTTCATTATTTATTTTATTTTGATTTTTTATTTATTAAAAATTGAATTAAATCAAATAAGTGGTAAATAATAGCAAATATTTGTTTTGATTGGATTTTTGGACAGAATCACAAGCTCATTATGCTGGAAGATCAGAATCAAATCATAATAATGGAATTTGGCACAAGAAAGGCATGATTGGCATGATTATGGAAAAACAACATATGGCTTAAAAATTAAATATTCCACTCATGAATTCTCAAGATTGGATCCAAAATTGTTAACCTAATTGGATTCGATACATATACTGAAGTTTATAGAACCCTAAAGGAGAATTTTCATGCACAAACCTGCCTCCAAGAACCAGAACGAAACTTGAAAGTTTCCAAGAAAAAAAGTGTGAAAGAAATCTCCTTCCACGGGCCAACTCAAGGTGTGTTGAGGTTTCCAATCAATTCCTTGGAATTTCAAGAAGCATTCCCAATCATTTGCAGGCGTCAGAACATCCAGAATCTCCTCCTATAATTCACACAGTTTGCACAATTATTCAAATTCAATTACTGTAATTCTTGCATATTCAGCATGTTTAAATTACATATTTGTGTTCATTATCATGTTTGCAATAATTCTGGATAGTTTGATTTAATTTATAGTGCAGGACTAAGCTTCTGCCATTGTTTGGTTGGCATGCTCCAATTTGGGGTTTTGGGTTTCAAGCAAAATTAGGCCTGATAATGGGTATCATGACGATCAGAATTTCAAACCCAGCTGATCCATGGTCCCCAATTGAATTTATATTATATATGCTTGATTCTTGAATGACACAGGTTTCAGCAACAGACCTACGTATGTAGGTAAAGGATCATAACTTAAAACGACGGTTCCAAGGAAGAAGAAAACAGCGTGTCACAACCTGATTGGCTGATTTAAATTCTGGCGCGTTATTCTGGCCAGAAACTTGTTTTTTCTGATATACTGTTTGTTTTTATTGTATTAACAAGTTAACATCCAGCGCAGTTGGTCAGAAGAAGGAAGTCAGAAGCTCATTGTTCTGGGCTCGATCCCAGGCGTGAGCTTTTGGCATTTTCTCTATTGTTTTCACCAGATCCAGCACATACACTTTCTGAGGTTCAGCATCTTCTGGATCCACTAGCCAGGACCAGATCCAACGCCTCATCTTCTGGATCCACCAGCCAGAACTAGATCCAGTGCCTCATCTTCTGGATCCACTAGCAGGGACCAGATCCAACACCTCATCTTCTGGATCCACCAGCAGGGACCAGATCCAGCGCCTCATCTTCTGGATCCATAAGGCAGGGTTAAATCTAGTGCACCTCATCTTTTGATAATCGTCATCTTCTGGATCCACCTCTATTATCCAGATCCGCTAACAGCAGGCCCTCTTGGATATTTCTGTTATCTTTCCTTTAATTCATTTTCTTTAATTATTCTGTTTTTTTAATCAACACAAAAATCATTTTATTTTAAATCAACCAATCAAGATAACAAAAAGATTTATTTTTCTTAATAAATGTTTTAATTAATTAGTTTAATTAATTTAGGATAACTTTAATTTCTTTCATAATTAAAATTCAATTAGAAGATTAGGCTAACTCTTGATTTAATTTCTCTTTATGTCTCAAATAACATAAGAAAATACAAAAATAGGGTTTTTTAGAATGAATTAACTTATTTTTTCTTAATTTAAAATTAATTAGAACTTAGGATTTCCTTTTTTAACTAAATTATTTCACTATTTTCTCGAATAACAAAAACATTTTTTTTAATCAAATAGGATTAGCCTAAGGGTCAAAACCCTAATCGCCTCGCATTTGATTCATTACGCTATTATTATTTATTTTGACAATATTTTTGTAACTGCTCACTGGTTTGTAATAGTTAATTTAGGGCTTTTACTTATCGCTTTTCCCCGGTTTTTTGGCTATGTAATTAATCCCCCTCCCTGAAGCCTTGGAATAGCGTAGATTTACTTTCTCGCATCTTAATTTCTTCAAATATTTAACTGTTTAGATGTATGCTAATAGGATTGTATGACAAGAATGCATGACAAATTAATACGGTTAGGAAACCCTAATGTGCAAAAATAAACAATTGAAACAAATCACTCGCACATATCACTCTTAGGGTATACTCTCACTTCGGCTGCCTTCGGTAAACGATCATTAAGCATAGGGTGCCATAGTGGTTGCCCTCCAGTCTAAAAAGATCAAAATGTCCCATTCGAATGTTGCCTCAGAAATGTTTCCTCGAATAAGATCTTAAGACTCTAGGGTCATTACTAAGGTGTCCTAATATTGCTTTAGTGATCGTACGTCCCTTTCGAATTGACCTTTACAAAATCCAACGACGGTGCTACTTATTTCTCAATAGTTGGATAGCGCTGTCTAAAGGAAACAAGAACATAAACGATCTTTTTTCGAGTAGGTAGATGCTAGTAGATACTTGCTAAAATCAAAAACTTTTCACACTTACACATTTCAAACAAATTTTCAAAACAACTTCGTCACACCTTTGAGGACTGATACAAGGGTTATCACGAAGTAAAAATTTTCAAAAACAAAGCACATACACAAGCAATTTTAAAAAGATGAGCAAGTACCTAAGAGCCCATGGAAAACCATGGATAGAAAGGGTGCTAACACCTTCCCTTTCTATAATCTACCCCCCGTACTCAGAATATCTCGAAAAAGGATTTTTTTTCTGTACTTTTTTCCTTTCCGATTGGATGAAATAAAAGTCGATGGCGCAAACACAAAATGCAAAACGTAAACCAGCATCAAATAGTCGGTTCTGCCACCGTATCACAGAACTGGCGACTCTGCTGGGGAAGAATAAGTGAGGTATACCTTAGGATCTAGTTCATCATAATTGCTTCTCTTGATTGCTTTATTTGCTTTATTTTTTAGGGTTCTGTTTGGGGTTACTATAGATCCTACACCTGGATCTGGGGAATACCTTTTAGGTAAGTAGCAATAGACTGTGAGGGAACTGTACGGCGTAGACCGATACGGTTGAAGCAGTAGCTACGTTGATGTGGCACTTTGGTTAGTATTAATATCCCTTGTGGAGAAACGAGGAGAATACGGGCCGCTGCATGGTGTCGTTAAGCATCAACTGACCTTAGAACCTTTAATCGTCCAACTTGGCCATTAGAAAGTAGTGAGATAGCCGACCACGATGTAGAGCTGAGAACTGGTTGATACTCGATGCTACACCCATTGAGACCATACTCTCAGAATAATTCCGTCCGCAAGAAAAGATTGCGTGAGCTGAAACCATGACCGATGGAGGATGGTCAGTGATATTGAGATCCTCTAGAACCCGATTACTTTTCTAGGACAGGTTGAACTAACTTAACTTCAAGAGGGTATTACCTTTGACCTCATGCAAGCCTTAAACCTAAGGTCTTTGTGTGATTTGACTGTGTTTGCAATATTTGTGTTTTCTATACATGTGGTTTATCATGACATCATGCATCATAACATGGCATTCATGCTTCATTACACTAACCATTTCAAAGACCAAGGGAATTTATCTTTGTTCTATTTTGCATATCATGTCTTCCGTGCTTAGAAATACCATCCGAATCAACTTTGTGCAGATACCTACCCAACTTAAAGAGCTAGCATCAAGAGTTTCCGAAACTTCTACTTTCATTAAGAGACACGGTCAACTTCTCAGCTTGGTTACTTCAAACCTTGATGAACAGATGATGAGCGTAGTATTTCAGTTCTTCGATCCCAAGCATCACTGCTTCACCTTTCCAGATTACCAGCCGGTACCCACCTTGGAAGAATTCTCTCATTTATTGGGCATATCCATTTTTGAACACGTACCCTTCACAGGTATGGAAGAAGTTCCTAGGCCAGAGGACATTGCCTCAACCTTGCATTTAAAACAGGCCGATGTGGTATCCAATTGGGAAACTCGAAGCGGGGTCGAAGGTTTTCTAGCCAAATTTCTGATAGACCAGGCTCAGTTGTTTTGGGATGATTTGGATTTTTAGGCTTTTGAGGATGTCTTGGATCTTCTTATCTATGGCTTAGTGCTCTTCCCTAATCTGGACTCCTTTGTAGATGTGAATGTTGTCAAGATTTTCCTTTCTCGCAACCCTGTGCCAACCTTGATTGGATATATCTTGCATGCTCTCCATACTCGTACTATGAAGAGAAGAGGAACTCTTATGTGCTGCATGTCGTTGCTGTCGAGGTGGTTTATTTTTCACCTCCCTAAGTTTGTGCTGAAGAATGAAAAAGGTTTGGGTTGGTCTTACAGAATAATGTCACTTGCTCATATGGATATTCTTTGGTGTTCCCGTGTTATGGAAGACACTGCTGTTATTGACCGTTGTGGGGGGTACCCTAACGTTCCATTACTTGGTATCAGAGGGGGTATAACTTATAGTCCTTGTCTAGACTTGCGACAATTTGGCCGTGCTCGAAGAGATGGTCCCCATGAGTTACTTCTCGAGGACATTGTATTCGACTATAAGGAGGATGTTAAGGAGCATCGCCGGAGGTTCATACGAGCTTGGGGCATCGTAAACAGATCTGACCCCCATGAGTTGGGACCAAGGACTTCCCTTCCTATGCAGCCTTACCTCCAATGGGTCTGAGCTCGTTCCCAGAAGCTTATGATTCCTTATACGGCCGTATTACCAATGATTGTGGAGCCCACTAATGAAGAAGGTATTCCTTACACGATTCTCTATCCTTACATGCCCACTAATCCTGGGGAGTTACAAAGGTCTTGGATTCAGCTGAAGAATGAGCGGGATACTTACCGGAAGCAGTTCCATGAGCAAGAAAGGAAGGTTCTAAAGCTCACCAGGAAGCTCGAGGAGGAAAGAGTGATCAATGACTATATCAGCACAAAGAAGAAGCGTCCATGGGACTTTTGCTTTTCCTTTTGCTAGTTTTAGATTTGTTTTATTTACTTCTTTGTAACGCCTTAAAGGCATTGTTAAACCTTTCAAAGTTAAGCTAATAAAGTTTTGTTTATTTTTGGTTTGCAAATTTAAATCTCCCAAAGTCTTTCAAATCATTACATGTGCATCCCATTATCATGCGCATCATTACAGGTACCACTACATGTCTCTCATCTTCTTCGCTGTTTATTTCAGCAAAAATGTCTTCTGATTAAGCCATCAAAGATCTTCAGGCACAGAACGCCCAGTTCCATTAGATGTTCATAAGTTTGGATAAGGGGCAAGAGGATTTGAAGACCCTTATTTTGAAAGAGAAGAAGAAGAAGACTGGTATTCTGAACATGGGTAGAAGGTCCGGATAAAGGTTGAAGCATCAAACTGATCTGACCTCTTCATCCAAGTACGGGCAGAACCAAGAAAGAGAAAAGGATCCTGGTCTTGCAGTTTCTGACAAGGATACTGATTACGATGATGAGCAATATCCTCCTGCTGAGGATAGGTACAAGCAGTTAGAAGACCGTCTGAGCACTATGGAAATTCAGAAAAAACCTGGTTTGGATTTCAGAGAATTGGGACTGGTCATCCCTCATAAGTTCAAAGCTCTGGTTTTTGCCAAGTATGATGGAGTGCCCTGCCCAAAACTCCATCTCCGCTCATATGTCAGGAAGATTCAACCCCACACAGCTGATAGAAATTTATGGTGCATTTCTTTCAAGATAGTCTGTCAGGGACTCAGCTTGAATGGTTCTATCAGTTGGAGGGAGCTAATGTCCAAAACTGGGAAGATCTTGCTGCTGCTTTCTACAAGACGTATCAGTACAATGCCGACCTTGCTCCCACTCGTACTCAGCTCCAGGGTATGTCCATGGGTGCAGGTGAAGGTTTTAAGGACTATGCTTAAAAGTAGAGAGACTTGGCTGGAAGAGTCCAACCCCCTTTGTCTGATAGGGAGTTGGTTGATATGTTTCTGGGGACGCTATCTGGTCCGTTTTTCAATCACTTGATCGGCAGCTCGTCATCTGGTTTCACCGAGCTGATTTTAACTGGAGAAAGAGTAGAAGCTAGAATTCGGAGTGGTGAAATAAAGAAGGATGCCTCTTCGAGTTTGGTAAAGAAACCTTTTGCTGGTAAGAAGGAGGCCAGTGCAGTCTATAGCCCGAGGGGCCAAAACAGACCTGAACACCGTCAAACGGTAAATTCTGTAGTGATACCAAGACCCACAGTTGCTCCACAATGCAACAATCAACAAAGGGTGGAAAGACCACAACGGAAGTTTACCCTCATCAACATGACTTTGGTTGAAGTTCTGCCTCATCTGTTAAAATCCAACTTGGTAACCTTGAGATAGGCACCCAAGAATCCAAACGCTACTTCTCCCAAATACAATCCCAACGCGCGGTGCGCCTACCATTCTGAGACTCTTGGCCATGATACAAATGATTGTTGGGCTCTGAGAAACAAAGTACAATATCTTCTTGAAGCTAATGAGATAGAGTTCGATGCTCCAGAAAAGCCCAACGTCATAATTGCACCCATGCCCAAGCATGGCTCAGGAATCAATGCCATTAAGGTTGTCTCCGCCACAGAAGATGCTGATGATGAGAACCCAGACATTGATAGTTGGATCTAACCAAAAACTAATGGTGGACCGAATAACTGGACGGTGAAGGACTTCATACTTATTTCTTTTATTCCGCAGTAATTGACTTTTGTTTTACGATTTGTAATAAACAAGTTTGAAACTTTACGACCCGGTGCCTTGCCCGAGGCACCTTGGCTTTGCTTGTGAGGGCTTATTATTTGTCATTTCATATATCGTTAATAAAACATTGGACGTTTCTTGCATACAAATTTTGTGCTCCTTGTTTTTCTTTTTTATCTCTCACTTTATCAAAACAGATATTCTCTTACACACACTCACGTATCATACTGCAGATCCATATCCACCCAGGATCCCATTGATAACAACTCTGCTACTGCCAGTTATGACTTCAAAAATCTGATCGACCAAGCCGAGGACGAAGGTGAGGATGGTTGTGAGGTGCCTGGAGAACTTGCTAGATTCTTACAGCAGGAAGAAAGGGCCATACAGCCTCATGAAGAGCCAGTTGAGTCACTGAATTTGGGTACAGAGGAAGACAAGAAAGAGTTTAAGATAGGTGCGTATCTGGAGCCTAGTGTCAAACAAAGGTTAATACAGATGCTACACGATTATGTTGAGATCTTCGCCTGGTCTTATGAAGACATGCCTGGTTTGGACACTGATATTGTGGTACATCGCCTGCCGACTAAAGAAGACTTCCCTACGGTAAAACAGAAGTTCCGGCGTATGCACCCTGAAATGTCAGAGAAAATCAAGGCAGAGGTCATGAAACAGTTCGACGCAGGGTTCTTAGCTGTCACTTCTTATCCGCAGTGGGTTGCCAACGTCGTTCCGGTACCTAAGAAGGACAATAAGGTACGGATGTGTGTGGACTACAGAGACCTGAACAGGGAAAGCCCCAAGGATGACTTCCCTCTTCATCACATTGATGTTCTGGTCGACAACACCGCGCAGAACAAGATCTTCTCCTTCATGGATGGTTTTTCCGGCTACAACCAGATCAAGATGGCTCCTGAGGACATGGAGAAGACAACCTTCGTTACAAAGTGGGGCACCTTCGGTTACAAGGTAATGCCTTTTGGGTTGAAGAATGTTGGGGCAACCTATCAGCGCGCCATGGTCGCTTTGTTCCATGATATGATTCACCACGAGATTGAGGTTTATGTTGATGACATGATAGCTAGGTCCCAGACTGAGGAAGAACACCTTGATCATCTGCAGAAACTGTTTGACAGGTTGAATACGTACAAGTTGAGGTTGAATCCAAATAAGTTCACCTTCGGGGTAAGGTTTGGTAAGCTTCTGGGTTTTGTTGTCAGTGACAAAGGTATTTAGGTAGACCTCGCAAAGGTAAAAGCCATACAAGAGATGTCGGCTCCCTGTATAGAGAAGGAAGTTAGAGGTTTCTTGGGACGTCTGAACTACATCGCCTGGTTCATTTCACATCTGACTACTACTTGTGAGCTAATATTCAAGCTGCTGAAGAAGGATCAAGTGTTAAAATTGAATGATGAATGCCAGATTGCTTTTGAAAGAATCAAGGAATACCTTCAAGAACCACCAATTTTGATGCCTCCAGTTGAAGGAAGACCTTTGATATTATACTTGACAGTGCTAGACAATTCAATGGGGTGTGTGATGGGGCAGCATGATGAGTCTGTTCGAAAAGAGCATGCAATTTACTACCTTAGCAAAAAGTTTACCGACTGTGAGACCCGATACTCATTGCTCCAGAAAACTTGCTGCGCTTTGGCATGGGCTGCTCGCCGACTGAGACAGTATATGCTGACTCACACTACCTTGTTGATATCAAAGATGGATCCGATCAAGTATATTTTCGAGAAGCCCGCCTTATCCGGAAGAATAGCAAGATGGAAGATGATCTTAACCGAGTACGAAATCCAATACACAACCCAAAAAGCAATCAAGGGAAGTGTATTGGCGGATCATTTGGCGCATCAGGCCATGGATGACTACCAATCTATGAATTTCGAGTTCCCGGATGAGAATATCATGTTGGTAACCGACTGCGAAGAACCTGGACCGATGAAGGACCCGAGGAGGGATCCCGATGGTCTATGTATTTTGATGGAGCTTTGAACGCATTGGGTAACAACATTGGCGCTATAATTATATCTCCCGAGGGCTGTCATACTCCGTTCACCGCCCGATTATGTTTTAACTGCACCAACAATATGGTGGAGTATGAAGCGTGTATCATGGGTCTTCGAGCTGCTATTGACCTGAGGATTAAGTTTTTAAGTGTATTCGGAGATTCCGCTCTGGTGATCAGTCAGATCAAAGGCGAGTGGGATACGAAGCACCCAAATCTTATTCCTTACAAAAAATATGTACTGACACTGCTCCCGCACTTTGAGGAGATAACCTTTGAACATTTCTCAAGAGAGGAGAATCAGTTAGCGGACGCGTTAGCTACCATGTCTTCTATGTTCAAAGTAAGGTGGGACAATGAAGCTCCCCAAATTACCATTGAGAGGTTGGATGAACTCGTACATTGCTATGACATTGAGACTGAAGAGGTAGCAGATAAACCCTGGTTTCACGAGGTAAAGAGGTATCTTGAGGCTCAAGAATACCCCAAGGGGGCATCTGTTAATGATAAGAAGTTTCTGAGAAGGTTCACTGCGAAGTTCTTCATCAGTAACGGAATCCTCTATAAGCGTAACCATGATTCAACGTTACTGCGGTGTGTAGACAGGAGCGAGGTAGAAAGGATCATGGCAGAGTTACATGAAGTTACCTTCGGAACTCATTCTAGTGGACATACCATGGAGAAGAAAATCCTACGAACAGGCTATTACTAGTCCACTATGGAAGCCGATTGTTATCAGCATTCTCGAACCTGTCATAAGTGCCAAGTCTATGCTGATAAGGTGCATGTACCTCCGGTTCCTCTGAATGTTTTGACATCTCCTTGGCCCTTTTCAATGTGGGGCATCAACATGATTGGCAAGATCATACCTACTGCGTCTAATGTGCATCGCTTCATTCTGGTAGAAATTGATTACTTTACAAAGTGGGTTGAGGCAGCTTCCTTTGCTACGGTAACCAAGAACATCGTGGCGCGATTTATCCGACACAATTTGATCTGTCGATATGGTGTACCAGAGAGGATTATTACTGACAATGGTATAAATCTTAACAACACGATGATCACCAAGCTCTGCAAACAGTTCAAGATTCAACATCATAACTCTTCTCCCTACCGACCGAAGATGAATGGGGTCGTTGAAGCGGCTAATAAGAACATCAAGAAGATTGTGCAAAAGATGACGGTGACATACAAAGACTGGCACGAGATGTTACCATTCGCTCTTCATGGGTACCGTACCTCAGCACGGACGTCGACAGGGGAAACACCCTACTCTTTGGTGTATGGCATGGAGGCAGTCCTACCCATCGAAGTCCAGATACCCTCTCTCAGGATTATGAAGGATGTGGGTTTGAACAAAGACGACTGGATCCAAACCCGGATTGATTAGCTGAATCTAATTGATGAAAAGAGACTTACTGCTATCTGTCATGGTCAGACGTATCAAAAGTGAATGATCAAGGCCTTTAACAAGAAAGTCAGACATCAAGAATATCAAGTCGGGGATCTAGTGATCAAACGCATCATACTACTGCAAGGTGATCCCAGGGGAAAATGGACCCTTACATACGAAGGGCCATTTGTGGTTAAGAACATTTTCTCGGGAGGAGCTATGATTCTAACCTCCATGGATGGTGACGACCTTCCTCACCCCGTGAATGCAAACATAGTGAAAAGATACTACGCATAATCAAAGACCCGCTAGGTTGTCTGGCCTAGGAAAAAATAAGGGCTTCCCGTCAAACCAAAAGGGTTCGGGAAAAAGTAAGGGATGAAAATGAAAAAAAAACTGTACACCCGGCAAGTCGAAAACCTGAAAAGGAGACTTGGGCAAAAAAGGGTATCTCGGTGGACTGAAAACCCAAAAGGGCGGTCCGGGAAAAAATTAGGGATCGAAGCGTAACACTATGTCTCATTGGATCATCTTGCAACCAGATTTCGGTATCGACTACCAAGCTCGGACAGCGCCAATCAATCTGATCAACCTTCGGCCAAGCAGCAAAGTGATGAGACGCTTGAAGATATAAAGGAAATAGCAGAGTTGGAACCCAATGGGGTCGTTTCACATACATGTTTTTCTTTTTCTTTTATACAAATTGTAATTTCTATCTTTTGGCGGCGTTCTCTTACCAGGACGTCGACATCTTTGTACAAAACGCCTATTACAGGCCAAATTCAAAAATCAATACAATTCATTTTCACAAGAAATTTCAAGTTGTTTTTCTTTTTCTGTTTTTTTTGCAAGAGCGTCCAATGATTCATTTTTGATATATGCATTTGAAAATAATGGCTTGCTCATAAATATTTACATGAGAAACAAATACGGTTACTCGTAATTCCAGGAACAAGGAAAACAAGAAGTACCCAAACCCTACAGTTACTCTGCCCATCAGGTATAGGGATAGATCCAGCTTGAGAATATGAGCAGTGGTACATACACTCCCCATAGAGTAAAAAGTATCCAAAGACAGTGATGTTAGCTTTCCCAAACATGACACAAGTCTCCCCAACTGAGGTTCACAATCGCGAGTGAGTCAGTAAATTTTTCCCCAATCAGAGTTTATTTCTCTCACAGGCCGAAATTCAATCTCCAACAGAATCCATTATCGCCAACAATGGAAATTCATCCCCAGTTGAGTTTATTTCTCCAAATCAGCAGATCTACCAACAGAGTATCTCCTCTCCGACAGAGTTATTCCCTCGCAGAGTTATCCTCATACAAGGTCTCTTCCGGCAGAATATTCACCAGCCAAGGGGAAAATCCCCAGCATAGTCATCTTTGTTCACCATCCCCAGCAGATGTAGAGGAGCTGTGTTTTTTATAGCAGTCAAGAATACCATTTCTCATACTCTCCAAACAGCAGTCAGGGATTTATTTTCTCGGACTCAGATTATTACATCCGCATTTCATGTTCATACATCATGACATGTTCATACATCACATATAACATAGTCTCATTTATTTTGAGAAAGTCCTCATACAATGCATCTCATGCATCGCACATAACTAACCCTGTATTTCTTTCAGGAAAGACAGTTATTATCAATGATTCCTGGCAGGTCCATGATCAACACTCGAAGCTAAACAGAGTAATCATCGGTGCGACAAAAACAACCTTACCCAGACTCCTCCTGAAGTCCTACACCGACTCATCACAAAGCAACCTTACCCAGATTCCCTCTGCAGTTTTACCCAAACTCATTCTGAAGCAGCCCTACCATCCAGGCTTTCATACCGAAGTAACCCTACTATCTAGGTTCCTTCTCATAGCCCTACTATCCATGCTTTCATACAGAAGTAACCCTACTATCCAGGTTCCTTCTTGCAGCCCTACTATCTAGGCTTTTATATCGAAGAAACCCTACTATCCAGGTTCCTTCTTGCAGCCCTACTATCCAGGCTTTCATCTCGAAGTAACCCTACTATCTAGGTTCCTTCTCACAGCCCTATTATCCAGGATTTCATCTCGAAGTAACCCTACTATCCAGGTTCCTTCTCACAGCCCTACTATTCAGGCTTTCATACCGAAGTAACCCTACTATCCAGGTTCCTTCTCACAGCCCTACTATCCAGGCTTTCATACCGAAGTAACCCTACTATCCAGGTTCCTTCTTACAGCCTTACTATCCAGGCTTTCATATCGAAGAAACCCTACTATCCAGGTTCCTTCTCGTAACCCTACTATCCAGGTTCCTTCTCACATCCCTACTATCCAGGCTTTCATACCGAAGTACTCCTACTATCCAGGCTCCTTCTCACAGCCCTACTATCCTGGTTTTCATATCGAAGCAACCCTACTATCCAGGTTCCTCCTTACAACCCTACTATCCAGGCTTTCATATCGAAGTAACCCTACTACCCAGGTTCCTTCTCACAGCCCTACTATCCAGGCTTTCATATCGAAGTAACCCTACTATCCAGGTTCCTTCGCATAGCCCTACTATCCCAGCTTTTATATCGAAGTAACCTTACTGTCCAGGTTCCTTCTCACAGCCCTACTATCCAAGCTTTCATCTCGAAGTAACCCTACTATCCAGGTTCCTCCTCACAGCCCTACTATCCAGGCTTTCATCTCGAAGTAACCCTACTATCCAAGTTCCTTCTCACAACCCTACTATCCAGGATTTTATCTCGAAGTAACCCTACTATCCAGGTTCCTTCTCATAACCTTACTATCCGGGTTCTTTCTCTCTTATCCCCAGACATCAGTCCATGATACTGTAAGACTCGGACCCGATCAAACGCGATTAGTTTCGCATTCCCCAGTAAGTCGCGGTGCAGCATATACCCCGTCCAAACACACAGTTCACTCCCGCTTCCTAAATCGGAATTATTCCACAGTAGAGTAACGGACAACTGAAGCTCTTAAAACTCTATTTCTCTCAAGACATAGACCAGCCTTCCCCATCGAAGTATTCCTCAACAACAGGTATGCGGGTTCTCGCAAAGGAATCTCTTACGCGATCGACACTTCTTCGGATGGCATCTTTAAGCCCATCTCTGACAATTCTCTAGAAACTTCTAAATGGCATCTGTAAGCCCATACCTGATATCGCAAATCAAGTATCACTTCATGCGAGTGCAAATTTATGGGTACTCTAGTGTTCAATCATCTTCCCCTTCAGGTCACAAAAGGCAGACGAGCCAATCTACATCCTCAGGTTTAAGAAGATTGAACAGGGTTAGTGTTGTACCCCAAAATTTTCCCTCCCATATTTCTCAACAAATGTCATGTGAGGTCCCCAAACTGCTCAAGGAAGTTCAAGAGTTGACCAGACAAACTCTCTCAAAAGGCAGTATACCTCCAAATTAAGGTTTCATTTTTTCATCAAGATGTTTGAGTCCAAAGGATCCCAAATGCCTTCCATTGTCCTAATATATTCTCAAGATCATCCATGTCAAGTTTCAAGCCTTGTAGAGGAACTTTGCTCAGTCAATTGATCAAATGCCTAGAAATCAATTGTGCTAGGTCAAAAGTCAACTGTGACCCCTATACAGTCAAACCTCAATATTTTTGGTCAACATCCTCATTTTGAAGTATTATCCATCATTTTATCAAGGGTTGATCATGAATCCTCAAGGATTGCTCTCAATTCATCAAAACCTAAAAGTTACTAAATTAGGGTTTCAAAGGAAAAGTCAACTCAACTTTGACCAAACATAACTTTCTCATACTTTATCAGAAATGACCCATCCAAAGCTCATTTTGAATAGGATGAAATTCCCTACAATTCATCTACAGCTCCCATGTTCAGAATATGCACTCAAAAAAAGATATGAATTTTGACATTATAGGTCATTTTGAAAAGTCAACAAAAACACCTTTTGGGTCAAAGCTTCATACATGAACATGGAAGACTCAATTGATATTAGACCAAAAGGGTTGCTTAGAGGACATCTTAAGCTTTCTAAAAAGTCAAAAAACACTCCTCTAGGGTCAAAATTGAGAGAGTTATGCATGGGCCAAGTTGACCATTTTTGCAAAATTGCCAAAAAGTCAAATGTGCTCAAATTTGCATTTTTTGCTAAATGGGCCCAACTTTTTATGCTTGCACTTTACTTATAATGTGGTCCACCACCCAAATGTGCACTCACATATAATTTTATTCATTATTTATTTTATTTTGATTTTTTATTTATTAAAAATTGAATTAAATCAAATAAGTGGTAAATAATAGCAAAGATTTGTTTTGATTGGATTTTTGGACAGAATCACAAGCTCATTATGCTGGAAGATCAGAATCAAATCATAATAATGGAAATTGGCACAAGAAAGGCATGATTGGCATGATTATGGAAAGACAACATATGGCTTAAAAATTAAATATTCCACTCATGAATTCTCAAGATTGGATCCAAAATTGTTAACCTAATTGGATTCAATACATATACTGAAGTTTATGGAACCCTAAAGGAGAATTTTCATGCACAAACCTGCCTCCAAGAACCAGAACGAAACTTGAAAATTTCCAAGAAAAAAAGTGTGAAAGAAATCTCCTTCCACGGGCCAACTCAAGGTGTGTTGAGGTTCCAAATCAATTCCTTGGAATTTCAGGAAGCATTCCCAATCATTTGCAGGCGTCAGAACATCCAAAATCTCCTCCTATAATTCACATTGTTTGCACAATTATTCAAATTCAATTACTGTAATTCTTGCATATTCAGCATGTTTAAATTACATATTTGTGTTCATTATCATGTTTGCAATAATTCTTGATAGTTTGATTTAATTTATAGTGCAGGAATAAGCTTCTTCCATTGTTTGGTTTGCATGCTCCAATTTGGGGTTTTGGGTTTCAAGCAGAATTAGGCCTGATAATGGGTATCATGACGATCAGAATTTCAAACCCAGCTGATCCATGGTCCCCAATTGAATTTATATTATATATGCTTGATTCTTGAATGACACAGGTTTCAGCAACAGACCTAAGTCTGTAGGCAAAGGATCAGAACTTAAAATGACGGTTCCAAGGAAGAAGACAACAGCGTGTCACAACCTGATTGGCTGATTTAAATTCTGGCACGTTATTCTGGCTAGAAACTTGTTTTTTCTGATATAGTGTTTGTGTTTATTGTATTAACAAGTTAACATCCAACGTAGTTGGTCAGAAGAAGGAAGTCAGAAGCTCAATGTTCTGGGTTCGATCCCAGGCGTGAGCTTTTGGCATTTTCTCCATTGTTTTCACCAGATCCAGCACATACACTTTCTGAGGTTCGGCATCTTCTGGATCCACCAACCAGGACCAGATCTAGTGCCTCATCTTCTGGATCTACCAGCCAGAACCAGATCCAGCGCCTCATCTTCTGGATCTACCTGCAGGGACCAGATTCAGCACCTCATCTTCTGGATCCACCAGCAGGGACCAGATCCAGCGCCTCATGTTCTGGATCCATAAGCCAGAGTTAAATCCAATGCACCTCATCTTCTGATGATCGTCATCTTCTGGATCCACCTCTATTAGCCAGATCCACTAACAGCAGGCCCTCTTGGTTATTTCTGCTATCTTTTCTTTAATTCCTTTTCTTTAATTATTCTGTTTTTTAATCAACACAAAAATCATTTTATTTTAAATCAATCAATCAAGATAACAAAAAGATTTATTTTTCTTAGTAAATGTTTTAATTGATTAGTTTAATTAATTTAGGACAACTTTAATTTCTTTCATAATTAAAATTCAATTAGAAGATTAGGCTAACTCTTGATTTAATTTCTCTTTATGTCTCAAATAACATAAGAAAATACAAAAATAGGGTTTTTTAGAATGAATTAACTTATTTTTTCTTAATTTAAAATTAATTAGAACTTAGGATTTCCTTTTTTAATTCAATTATTTCACTATTTTCTCGAATAACAAAAACGTTTTTTTTAATCAAATAGGATTAGCCAAAGGGTCAAAACCCTAATCGCCTCGCATTTGATTCATCGCGCGCTTATTATTTATTTTGACAATATTTTTGTAACTGCTCACTGGTTTGTAATAGTTAATTTAGGGCTTTTACTTATCGCTTTTTCCTCGGTTTTTTGGCTATGTAATTAATCCCCCTCCCTGAAGCCTTGGAATAGCGTAGATTTACTTTCTCGCATCTTAATTTCTTCAAATATTTAACTGTTTAGATGTATGTTAATAGGATTGTATGACAAGAATGCATGACAAATTAATACGGTTAGGAAACCCTAATGTGCAAAAATAAACAATTGAAACAAATCACTCGCACATATCACTCTTAGGGTATACTCTCACTTCGGCTGCCTTCGGTAAACGATCATTAAGCATAGGGTGCCATAGTGGTTGCCCTCCAGTCTAAAAAGATCAAAATGTCCCATTCGAATGTTGCCTCAGAAATGTTTCCTCGAATAAGATCTTAAGACTCTAGGGTCATTACTAAGGTGTCCTAATATTGCTTTAGTGATCGTACGTCCCTTTCGAATTGACCTTTACAAAATCCAACGACGGTGCTACTTATTTCTCAATAGTTGGATAGCGCTGTCTAAAGGAAACAAGAACAGAAACGGTCTTTTTTCGAGTAGGTAGATGCTAGTAGATACTTGCTCAAATCAAAAACTTTTCACACTTACACATTTCAAACAAATTTTCAAAACAACTTCATCACACCTTCGAGGACTGATACAAGGGTTATCGCGAAGTCAAACTTTTCAAAAACAAAGCACATACACAAGCTGTGATCGGTGGAAATAGAACTGACTGTTTAAAGCTGGATCGCGTATGTCGCCGTAAGCAAGAGTCGCCATCGTCTTTTATTTTCTCCAACATGGAAAGGACAAAAGCACAGCAAAATTCCTTATGAGATTGTTTCTCGGTTCGGGAGGTAGATTTATAGAAAGGGAAGGTGTTAGCACCCTTTCTATCCATGGTTATCCATGGGCTCTTAGGTACTTGCTCTTATGTTTTCAAAAAGATGTTTGCTTTTCAAATGTGAGTGGGTTTGAAAAAGTTTCATTGAAAGATTTCTGAATGACTCTTGTATCTGTCCTCAAGAGTGTTTGAAAAATTTGTTTTGAAAGCTTTTGAAAGTGTCAGTGTGAAAAGATTTTTTGATTTGTTTTTGAAGAGAGCAAGTACCCATGAGTCATCTACCTACCCTAAGGAATTAGGCTGTGTAAAAGTCCTTAAGGTAGTGCCATCCCACCATTGAGAAATAGGTAGCACCACCGTTGGAGGTGTTCGGGTCAATTCGATTGTAGGGACAGTGTGGTCACCGAAGCAATAGTAGGACACCTTAGAAGTAACCCTAATGTCCTAGATCCTTTTTAATCCGAGGCAACCGTTTCGAGGCAACTGGATCTTAGACATAAGAGCGACCGCTAAAACATCCTATACTTGACGACCACTTTCGAAGGCAACGAGTGAGGCGTACCCTAGAAGTGGCAGGTGCATTGTGTGTTGTTTTCAGTTTATATTTATCTTGGATTAGGAAATCGTGAGCTACGAGTTGTTTTTAATTAACATACATTCTTTCATGCAATTTAGCAGTTAGGAGTGCGGAAAATAAAAATACGGAAAGATAAAAGCTACGCTATTACAAGGCGCGAGTCTATACATCGCCAAAAAACAAAGACCCGTTTTAGATAAAGATGCGGAAAGTAAAGAAAAGCGATAAACCTAATTACTATTACATCCGGAAAGCAGTTACATAATAATCAAATAGAAATAACGCGCGAATAAACTAAATGGGAACGTCCGAGGGTTTTGACCCTTTTGAGCAATTATGAGTTTTTTGTGTCTTTTGTATGAAATTAAAATTAAACCTAAATCTAATTATTCAATTATTTACAAGAAAGTGTTTTTTATGTTTTTTGTATTTAATGAAAATAAGAAAAAGAATTAAAGAAAACTCTAGTTCTATGTTTATTTTAATTATTAATGAAAATGTCGAAGTTGACCTAATTTAAACTAATTAATTAATTTACATGTTTATGTACAAAAATAATAGTAATAACTAATGATAATAATAATTAATTAAGAACATGATTAAAAAGTGTCAAAACCTAATTCTATATGATTTTTATTTATTAAGAAAAAGGGTTAAAATTAAAACCTAAATTAAGCTAATTTGATTATTAGTATTTATTTACAAAAAATAGGTTAATGATGAAATTTAATAAATAATTAAATATATATTTACAATTTTGATTTTCTGATTTTTATTGTGAAAAATTAATTTATAGTGAATTAATAAAAATAATTAAAACAATTAAAAGAATTAGAAAAGAAAATAAAATAAAATTAAAACATGCAAACCAAGGGGGTTAAATGGCCCAAAGTGGAGGTTTATGTGAGAAATTCTGGCCCATTGAAGACCAAGCCTGTTTGACTTTCAGGGATCATGTGCACGCGCGTTGACTGGAACACACCATAGACTCCATCTCCTGGCCACTTGATGGATCTCATGGCCACTTGGCAGGCTTAGGCGTGAGAGTGCATGACGGACCTTTGAATGAACACTGCATGTGAACGCTTTGTGAAAAAATAGAAAGAATTATATGGGGGACCTGGGAATCGAACCCAGGTCCCAGCGCTTGCCAGCAATGTCTCCAACCACTACGCCATTCAAACGCGTTTGTAAACATAATGACCAATAAAAATATTATATGAAAAGCAATAATCAGGCTGGAAAACGCGCGCAGATTTGAATTCACCAACCAGGCACTGCCACGCATGTCGTCTTCTTCGTTTCCTGAAACAAAAAGCAAGCAAATAGCGGGGGTTTTAAACCCCCACAAACTGAAAGTGCCAAAAATAGCGATTAAGCACACATGTTATATAAATTGAGCGCGATAGTGTCAATGATTTCGTCTTGGCCTGACGAATTTGTCCATACAGGTTTGGAGGTCTAATTTTTCCTTAGGAGTAAAGCCCTAATTTGATAGCTTCGGAACCCTAGATTTTATCCATGGTGGATTTTGATTCAGAGGGCTATAACCAAATTGGTTTGTACCAACAGCTTCAGAAGGTCCCTATTAACATAAATCAATCCAAAAAAATGGTCAAAAACACATGAATCGTGATATGCAAATCTGGAAAATAAAGCAAACCGTGTCACTTGTATTCTCTGATTCTTTGCGTGTTAAGCTTCGTTCTTGATTGCAATGGCTTCCTGGCAATGTCAGCAATGTATTGGAAACAATTTTAGGCCTTGAATTCACCTGCAATATTGATTTCAGTTTTCAAGTTTTTCTTGAATTTTTGCAAAGTGATTATGGCTTTCTATGGCAGTTTTTTCGTCTCCTCCAGTAGGGTTTGCTTCAGCACATATATGTGAATGAATTTAGGTTAGAATAAGGCCCATGAATCCATTGCATTATGACTTGAATATGTGATTGCCAATCATATCTTTTTCAATCTTTTCTTTCATGAAACCTTGCCAATCATGGATATTTTGAGGTCTTGGAAGTGCACACGAGTTGCCAGCTTTCCCTAGCCTTATTGCTTCACAAAAAGATCCAAAAAGCATATCTTTTTAATTTTCCTACAATTAAAACCAATTAAATGAATTAATATTAATATAAATTCAATTAATTAATTAAAAATAAGAAAATAAATGAAATTAATCTCAATGGGTCGTGCATAGGCCTTGGGTAATGATTCAAGAAAGAATTTGAGGCCCATTAGCAAAAATGAAGTGTTTTAGGCAAAGTTGACTTTTGAAAGTTCCCAAAAATTTCCCAACTTCTCCAATGCATATCTTGCTCAATTTTGAAGCTATGAACATGTTCTTTGACATTTTGGAAAGGTCTTGAAGTCCTCTAACCAATTCCTTTGGTCCCATGTCATTTTGATTTACCAATCTCAAGTTATGGTCTTTGACTTAAAGTGCCTTTTTGTTGACTTTTGAAAATGACCTATAATGTTGAAATTGATAACTTTTTGTGAGAGCGTTTCTTGGACTTGGAGTGTGAAGATGAGTTGTAGGAAATGTTATCCCCTTCAAAATGAGCTTTGGATGGGATTTTTCTGATGAACCATGAAAAAGTTATGCCTTGGTCAAGTTGCAGTTGACTTTTCAGCTGTCCAAAAATAGAAACTTTTGCATCTTGATGATTTTTGAGCTATGCTTGTGGAATCATGATCAAGACTTGATCAAATGATGATTGTGTGCTCAAAATAAGATGTTGACCAAAAATTTTGACTTTTGACTGCCAAATGACCATTTTACCCCTATAGTTGACTGTGAAGCAATTAGGGCTTTTGAATGTGCAACTTGATGCTGTGAGTCTTGAAACTTGACATATGGATGCTTGACAATGTATATAGGCACATGGGACTCGATTGGACTCTTGAAAACCTCAGCTTCCTTGCAAGAACCAAAACCCTAATTTTGACTGTGTTAAGAGGCAATTGGACTGTGCAACCCTTGAGATATTTTGAACCATTTGGAGATTGATCTTGACAAATCTTGAAGAATATGGGAGGGCAAATTTTGGGGTACAACACAAGAAATTTTAAAAATATGAGCAAGTACCTAAGAGCCCATGGAAAACCATGGATAGAAAGGGTGCTAACACCTTCCCTTTCTATAATCTACCCCCCGTACTCAGAATATCTCGAAAAAGGATTTTGTTTCTGTACTTTTTTCCTTTCCGATTGGATGAAATAAAAGTCGGTGGCGACTCTTGCTTACCGCGACATTTTGCGAACACAAAACACAAAATGCAAACCAGCATCAAACAGTCGGTTTTGTCACCGTATCACAGTTAGATACCGACATTGTAGTTCATCGTCTTCCAAAAAAGGAAGATTATCCTCCTGTCAAGCAAAAAGTTCGTCGCATGCCGCCTGACATGTCTGAAAAGATAAAAGCTGAAGTGATGAAACAATTCGATGTAGGATTGCTAGCTGTGACATCTTATCCTCAATGTGTCGCAAACGTGGTTCCGGTTCCAAAGAAAGATGGAAAAGTTCATATATGTGTAGATTACAGGGATCTGAATAGGGCAAGCCCCAAGGATGACTTCCCTCTACCTCATATTGATGTCTTGGTCTATAAAACCGGTCAGCATAAGGTCTTCTCTTTCATGGATGGTTTTTCTAGTTATAATTAAATTAAGATGGCTCCCGATGACATGGAGAAGACCACCTTTGTTACGCAATGGGGAACCTTTTGTTACAAGGTCATGGAATTCGGATTAAAGAATGCAGGGGCAACATATCCAATGTCTACGGTAGCTTTGTTTCATGATATGATTCATCTTTAAATAGAGATATATGTGGATGATATGATTGCAAGGTCACAAACTGAAGAGGAGAATCTCAATCACCTATACAAGCTATTCGAGAGCCTGAAAAAGTACAAGTTGAGGTTGAACCCTAATAAGTGCACATTCAGAGTGCAATCTGGAAAACTTCTAGGTTTCGTTGTCAGTGGTAAGGGCATCGAATTTGACCCTGCAAAGGTAAAAGCCATTCAATAAATGCCCGTTCCCCATTATGAAAAGGAGGTTAGAGGTTTCTTGGGTCGCCTTAACTACATCGCCCACTTCATATCTCACCTAACTGCTACTTGTGATCCAATCTTCAAACTCTTGAAGAAAGATCAAGTAGTCAGATGGAATGATGAATGCCAAGCTGCCTTTGACAAAATCAAGGAATATCTGCAAGAACCTCCTATCCGCATGCCTCTAGTTGAAGGAAGACCCTTGATCATGTACTTGACTGTGCTAGAGAAATCTATGGGGTGTGTGTGGGGCCAACATGACGAGTCTGGTTGAAAAGAGCATGCAATTTACTACCTAAGCAAAAAGTTTACCGACTGTGAAACCAGATATTCACTGCTCGAGAAAAATTGTTGTGCTCTGGCATGGGCTACTCACCGGCTAAGACAGTACATGTTGAGTCATACCACTCTATTGATTTCTAAGATTGACACTATCAATTATATCTTCGAGAAAACCACTCTTTCTGGACGGATAGCTAGATGGAAAATGATCTTGACTAAGTACGATATTCAATACCCAACATAAAAGGCCATCAAAGGAAGTGTATTGGCAGATCATTTGGCCCATCAAGTTGTTGATGATTATCAGCCTATGAACTTTGACTTCCCGGATGAGAATATCATGTTAGTAATCGACTACGCGAAACCTAGACCATATGACGGACCTGAACAAGGATCCCGATGGACTATGGTTTTTATGGGGCTTCCAACACTTTGGGTAACGTAATTGATATTGTGATAGTTTCTCCTGAGGGTTGCCACACCCTTTTCACTGCTAGACTGTGCTTCGATTATACAAATAACATGGTTGAATATGAGGCCTGTATTTTAGGTCTGAAGGCTTCCATTGATTTAACGATCAAGCATTTGAATGTGTTCGGAGATTCCGCTCTAGTCATTAGCCAAGTAAAAGGAGATTGGGACACTAAACATCCTAATCTTATCCCTTACAAAGACCTTGTGCTATCTCTGATTCCTTACTTCGAAGAAATCACCTTTGAAGACTTCCCTGGAGAAGAAAACCAATTAGCCGATGCTTTGGCCACAATGTCTTCTATGTTCAAGGTCAAATGGGACAACGAAGCTCCTATGATTACAATTGAGAGATTCAACGAACCTGTGCACTGCTATGAGCTTGACACTGACGCCGAGAAGCCATGGTACCATGAGGTGAAGAGATACCTTGAAGCACAAGAGTATCCCGAAGGAGCATCCATCAATGATAAAAAGTGCTCACGAAGATTCTCAGCCAAATTCTTCCTAAGCAGTGGAATCCTGTACAAACGCAACCATGATTCTACTATACTCCGATGTGTGGACAAGAAGGAGGCAGAGGAAATTATGGAAGACATGCATGATGGTCTCTTTGGGACTCACTCTAGCGGACACACTATGGTCAAGAAGATCCTGAGAGTTGGTTACTATTAGTCAACAGTGGAGACTGATTGCCATCACCACTCAAGGACTTGCCACAAGTTCCAAATTTATGCTGACAAGTTCCATGTGCCTCTTATTCCTCTAAACATCATGACTGCTCTGTGGCCGTTTGAAATGTGGGGCATTGACATGATTGGAGAGATTAAACCTACTGCTTCTAATGTACATCGCTTCATTTTGGTCGCTATCGATTATTTCACCAAATGGGTCGAAGCTGCCTTATTTTCCTCAGTCATAAAGAGTGTGGTAGCCAGATTCATCAAACATAACCTCGTCTTCCACTATGGTATCCCTGAAAGGATCATCACTGACAATGGGACCAATCTTAACAATGCTATGATTACAGAGCTTTACACTCAGTTCAAAATAAAGCATCACACTTCTTCTCCTTATAGACCTAAAATGAATGGTGCAGTGGAAGCAGCCAACAGAAACATTAAGAAGATTGTACAGAAGATGGTAGTAACCTACAAAGACTGGCATGAGATGTTACCGTTTGCTCTTCATGGCTACCGTACTTCAGCTCGGACATCAACTGGGGCAACTCCCTTTTCTTTAGTCTGTGGCATGGAAGTTGTCCTTCCAGTGGAAGTTAAGATTCCATCACTAAGGATTATGAATGAAGCAGGCTTAGGCAAAGACGAATGGATTCATACAAGATTGGGTAAGTTGAACTTGATCGATGAAAAGCGACTGGTTGTTGTTTGTCATGGTCAGATGTACCAAAAGCATATGATCAAGGCTTTCAACAAAAAGATCAGGCCTCGAGTATATCAAGCTGATGACTTGGTAATAAAGCGCATCATTCTTCCATAAGGCGACCCCAGGGGCAAATGGACTCCCACTTACGAAGGGAAATTTTTTGTCAAGAAAGTTTTCTCCGGTGGTGCCATGATGTTGACTACTATGGACGGTGAAGATTTCCCACATCCTGTGAACACAGACATAGTTAAAAAATACTACGCATAAGAGACTCGCTAGGTTGACACACCTAGGAAAGATAAGGGCATCCCGAAAAACCAAAGGTTTGGGCAAAAATTAGTGATATATGCAAAAGATTGTACACCCGGCAAGTTGAAAACCCGAAAAGGCGACTTGGGAAAAAAATGGGTATCCTGGTGGGCTGAAAACCCGGAAGGGCGGTCCAGGCAAAAGGTAAGGATTAAAAGCGTATGATTATGTCCCGTGGAAACACCAGAGTCAACTCTATTACCAAGGTCCAAGTTGAAACGGTCCAAGATCAATCCAATTAACTTCTTTCAATGGCAAGGGACGTTCGAAGACATTGGGGCAATAGTAGAGTTAGAATACAATGAGATTCATTTCCACATGGCTGTTATCTTTGTTTTCAATTTTATTTTCCTTTCGACGATTTCCTCTTACTAGGATCTTCGTCTCTTTGTATAAAAAAGCCTATTCATGGGAAAAACATCAATACAAATATACTTTGAAGTGCTAACTTTTTGTTTTTAGTGCAAATACGTCCAATGACTAAAATCGAATGAACATATGCATATGAACATGTTTAAACTGTTTAGTAAATGTGTCCTATCAAGCAGCAACGAGCATCTCTTTAATGCAGTTGAGATTTCCCCACAGAGTTATCTCATTAGCATTGGCCCCCACCGGATCCTACTACAATAAACCTTATCCCCAACAGAGTCGCCCACAAAGTTGGATTTGTGCAAACCTCGGTCAGAGTTTCAATCTCTCGACAGTCCTCTCACTAGCTGAGTTTGATCTGAAAAGAAGAAGCCTTATGGATTTCTTCTTAAGGAATTCCTCTTGCCAGTAGGTCATCAAATATTCTCTTCAACAGGGTATATTCCCCAACAAAACAATACACTCCTCAACAGAATCAATTCCTATTTAAACAACTTTCAGATACTATGAAGCCTGGACCCGACCAGATAATAGTTTAACTTCTCAAGATACTATAAAGCCTGGACCCGACCAGATAATGGTTTAACTTCTCGGGATATTGAAAAACTGGGAATTCAACTAAACTTTGGTTTGACTTCTTTTCCCCAGTAGAGTTTTCCTCTACCCCAAGCAAGTTACTGTGAAGCCTGGAACCCAACCAAATATCAGTTCAACTTCATCCCTTCAAGCAAGTTACTGTGAAGCCTGGAACCCGACCAGATATCAGATTCAACTTCATATTTTCAAGTGAGTTGTTGTGAAGCCTGGAATCTGACCAGATAACAATTAACGTCATTATCTCAGAAATTTATTGTGAAGCCTGGAATCTGACCAGATAACAATTAAATTCAAATGTTACTGCGAAGCTTGGAAACCGACCAGATAACAGTTAACTTCAGTAAGTTATTGTGAAGCCTGGAAACCGACCAGATAACAGTTAACTTCAGTAAGTTGCTATGAAGCCTGGAATTCGACCAGATAACAATTAACTTCATCCACCTCAAAGTCTGCAAAACCTGGAATCCAACCAGATAGCAGTTTAATGTTAGTAAGTTGCTGCGAATCCTGGAACTCGACCAGATAACAGTTTAACTTTACTCTCCCAAGTAACTTTACTCTAACAAGTAATTTTCTGCAAAGCCCGCAGTCTTCTTTAGTACATTTCTAGAACTCTTCGACGCAAGTGGAAAATAAGATTTTGAAAGAACACTGATCAAATATATAGGCCATGCTACATGATTTGACTTCACAGGCTTTAATTCTTGTATTTCACTCCATAATTAATTGCTTACATTATGGATTAAGTTATTGTCCTGGTGATTAAGCCTTTGTCCAAAATATTTTTTTATGAAAGTAAACTTGTTAGTACAATTCATGTCTTAAGCCCATGCTTTGCTTAAATCTTGATTGTACTTCACCTTAAGTCAGGGAAGTCAACCCCTTTTAACTAACAACTTTAGTACTTCACCTTGGGATCTTGGAAAATCTGACATAGCTTAATATTCACGTTTCAGCCAAGCCACATCTTTGTTCAAACTCCTAAACCTTTTCTCTATAAATAGAGAAACCATTGACAAAGAAATGAGCCAGATTTTTACTAGAGAAAAAAATTATAAAAATCCTCAAGCACTCAAACTCTCCAATATTCTCAAACTCTCCAATATTCTCAAACTCTCCCACATTCTCAAACCTTCAAAACTCTAAGAATTTTTTTCATAAGAAAATCTCAGTAGGGTACCTTTCGATTCACTCCCCTAAACTGTAGTATAACACGACCTTTGATTCACTCCCCTAAATTGTATTATAACACCATATTTGATTCACTCCCCTAAACTGTAGTATAACACCACCTTCTATTCACTCCTCTAAACTGCAGTATAACAAAACCTTTGATTCCCTCATAAATACCAACCTTTCGATTCAAGCAGAGAAGTGGTCCCAATAGCTCAAGGAAGGTTCCAGCAAAGTTTGTTTCACCACCAAGGAAGTCATATACAGCTCCTTTGATTGACACTTCAAAAGGTAAGTTCCTCTAAACCTGGAACTTTACATTCAAAACATCATTTGTGCATATAAATAAAAGAGAAAGTGTAGATATCACATCTAGGAAGTTGACCATGCTTTAGCTTTTGATTATCACTGCCATGTACATTTAGTCTTTGGATGTTGGTGCCAAATTAATTTGTGTTAACCACTGGGCCTGTAGCTTTTGAAGGTTATTTTTGTTAGGTTCGTATCCAAACTTTAGGTAGGTTGTGTGTATCCTTCGATTGGCTGAATAGGGGAACCTTTCGAATCTCAACTGGGAAGAGTTACATTCATGCAATCGAAGGGGAGGACTGGGTACTTTAAACATTCAGAAACAAGTTTACCTTATACCCAATGGAAGCTGCCTTATGAACGGATGAAACGGACCACCCCAGTAGTATCAACAGCGCGCGCGAAAAGTGTTTATGTATAGGGACCTGAGTTCAAACCTTAGCAGGACCAAAAACAATTTTTGCCTTTCTATTTGTGTTCTTTGTATTTTTTTTAACAAACTTCAAACATTTTTTTCAACCAATCAAAACAACTCCTTTTGAGTTGATCTTTTACACACTGTTTATTTACAAGTTTTATTTCATGAATATATAAAAATATTACAAAAAATATTTTATTTTCATAATTACTTTAATTAAACAAAAACCTTTCATAAAAATAAAAGTCAAAACAAAGTTCATCTTCTTTTCATTCCAATTTTGTACATTTATTCATATTTAATATGGTTGTAAGAGATAATTAGAATTTTATTTCTTGCAACCCCCATTTGTACATTTGTATCCCTACCCCCAAGTGATGTAATAGCGTAATACATTTACTTTCTGCAATTTATCGCTTTCATATAAATGCTAAGTAATTAGGGTGTGTATGGCAAGATTAAAACCAATGCTTAGAAAACCTTAAATTCAAGACAAAAATGCATGCAATCAAACACACTTGTACACTTGTACCCCTAGGGTTAACTCCACTTGTTGGCTTACGAAAAATGGTCATGTTATGCACGTGAGATGTCTTAGCAAAAACAATCAAAATACGAGATCATAGTCCCTCGATGAAGCTTCAAATGTTTCCTTACAAGTGATCTTAGTCCCTCAAGAGAAATGCTAAGATATCTCACAACATTGCTATCACGACTATACGATGACCCACGCCCGTCCCTTTACATCCAATGATGGAGCTTCTTACCAAATCAATGGTAAGATAGCAACATCTAAAGGAGGAGGAGAAGAACAAAATACTTTTGAGTAGGTAGAAACGTTATTAGTTGCTTGCTCATTTTCAAAACAAACATATTTTTAAACACACACCAAACACTTTTAAAACATGAAATATTTTCAAAAAGTCCAACACTTTGTATACATTCTTATAGAGACGAGAATCATTACAAAGTTTGCCTAAACGAAGGCGTTTTTCAAAAATACTTTCAAAACCCACTACAAAGCACATTTTCAAACAAAAGCAAGTGATCTAGCAATAAACTAAGAGCCCATAGATAACTATGAATGAAAAGGGTGCTAACACCTTCCCTTTTCATAATCTACCCCCCAAACTCAAAATAACCTCAAAGGTCTTTCCTGTTCTTTTCACCCTTTCCTTTATTGGATAAAAGAAAAGTCGGTGGCGAATCTTGCTAACCGCAACAATTGCGATCAAATGCAAAACATCCCAAGTCAGTTTTACCATCGTGTTACAAAGTGTTTATGGATGATTTTTCGGTTTTCGGATCGTCTTTTGAAAATTGCTTAAAGAAATCATCTCTAGTGTTAGAAAGATGTCAATAGACAAATTTGATTCTGAATTGGGAGAAGTGTCATTTTATGGTGTGTGAAGGTATGGTGTTGGGTCACAAAATTTTCGATAAGGGAATTGAAGTTGACAAAGCCAAAGTGGAGGTAATAGCAAAGTTACTCCCACTAGTGAATGAGAAAAGTATAAGAAGCTTCTTAGGACATGCAGGATTCTACCGTAGGTTCATAAGATATTTCTCCAAGATTGCAAAGCCGTTAACTAGTATTCTTGTGAAGGATACGCCATTTCTTTTTTATGAAATGTGCGGCGAAGATTTCGAGACTTTGAAGAGAAAACTAGTGTCTGCTCCGATTGTGATCTCTCCAGATTGGTCTCTTACTTTTGATATCATGTGTGATGCGAGTGATATGGCAGTAGGAGAAGTGTTAGGATAGAGAAGAGAAAAGATTTTGCATGTGATCTATTATGAAAGTCATGTTTTGAATCCAACCTAGATGAATTATGCTACGATTGAAAAAGAATTATTAACAATGGTGTACACTTTCAACAAGTTCAGATCATACTTGTTGGGTTCAATGGTAGTTATCTATACTGACCATGCAACTTTGAAGCATCTTTTATTTAAACAGGAATCAAAACCAAAGCTGCCAAGGTGGATCATACTCTTGCAAGAGTTTGATCTGGAGATCCGGGACAAAAAGGGATGTGAGAACACTATTGCTGATCATTTGTCCTGGATGTCCTTGATAGAAGAAACTGAGGAGAATCACCCAATCAAGGATGAGTTTGTTGACGAACGAATCCTAGTTGTGATTGGCGTACTGTGGTTTACAGACTACGTGAACTATTTGGTAGGTGGAGTAATACTTGATGATTTTGATTCTAACAAGAGAAAAAAGTTGTTATATGATTGCAACTTTTATTTGTGGGACGGACCATTCTTGTATAAGAAAGGAATCGACAGACTGATTCGAAGATGTGTCCCAGAGGAAGAACAGAGAGATATCTTAAAATCCTGCCATGACTCAGAATATGGAGGATGTTTTAGTCGAGATAAAACAGCAGCAAAAGTCCTCCAATCTAGGCTATATTGGCCCTCACTCTTTAAGGATGCCCAAGGCATAGTTCAAGAGTGCGACAGGTGTCAAAGGACATGAAACATCTCAAAGAGGAACCAAATGCCCTAGAATGCGATGTTAGAAGTAGAATTATTTTATGTGTGGGTGTGATACGGTGGGAGAACTGACTTGAGGTTTTGCGTTTGTGTTTGCAAATGTTTCGGTTGAGCAAGAGTCGCCACCGACTTTTTATTTTATCCTAAGGAAAGGTTAAAAAGCACAGGAAAAACCTTTGAGATGTTTTATTGGGTTCGGGGAGTAGATTATAGAAAGGGAAGGTATTAGCACCCTTTCCATCCATGGTTATCCATGGGCTCTTAGTTACTTGCTTAGATCACTTGCTTTGCATTTTCAATTGTTTGAAATGGTGTTTTCTGTGTGGTTTTGAAAATGTTTTGAAAAAGATGCCTTGTCTAGGCAACCTTTGTAACAATTCGTATTTGAATGTTTTACAAAGGTGTTTGTCTTTTTGAAAAGATGTTTCAATGTTTTTGAAAGTTGTTTTTGTGTTGTGGAGTGTGTTTTTGAAAAGTAGCAAGGATGTTTTTTTGCAAGTTTTGATCAAGTAATTAAGAGCTATCTACCCTAACTTACTCAAAGATCTTTCCTATATTTTAACCCTCTTAACAGTGTTATTTCACCATTGTATTTGGTGAACAACCTTGTGTTAGGATGTTAACGGGACGGGCGCGGGTCATCGTTTAGACCATAGAGGAAATAATGTTAAGTATCTTTGGCAATTTTCTTAAGGGACTTGATCATTTTTATTTAGGCAACTTGATAGCGTCATCGAGGGACTATGATCATTTGATTTGTTTTTGTTTTTCCAAAGACACTTAACATGCAACCATGGCCCATTTTTGAAGGCAACAAGTGGATGTAACCCTATGGGTGTTTGTGTGCAAGTGTGTTTTATTGCATACAAGAGTTTATCTTTGAATTAGGATTTTCTATTTCATTGATTTTATCTTGCCATACACATCTTAATTACTAGAATTTATATTTGAAAGCGATAAAAAGCAGAAATATAAAATCCTACGCTATTACAGCAATTAGGGGGGTGGGGATACATATTTGTACATGGGGTGGTTCAATAAGAAAAATAGATAAGAAAAGAAAATAACAAAGGCAAGATAGAGAGAAAGAGAGAGAGAGCCAGTGCGCTGCTGAGAGGTCATCAGAAGTTCTGACTCAGGTCTGCTGCCAGATTATCAACCTTTTGGTTAAACTGTATGAGTCAGAACTTCTGACTCTGGCACCTGCAAAACATAAACCTGTGAGTGGGAAAATCAAAAGTTCTGACCCCCATGCGCTGCAAGACAAAGTTTGTTAGTGGGGAAATCAGAAGTTCTGATCCTGCTAGAAATACAATAATCTTCAGAAGTTCTGATATTATTGACAGCAAAAACAGGCTTCAGATGTGCTAACGTCAAAGTCAGCACTTGGCTTCTCCCTGTGCTAGTCATAATATCTGCAATTTTGTTATTTTTCCACATAACAGAAAACATGTTTGGGACAACTTCAGCAAATGTCAAAGCGTTTCAGGAGACAGAACCAACAAGGTCACAGGCAGGTTCTACACTGATTTACTTCCTACTCAAACATTCTGAGGTATGAAAATCCTCAGAACGCAAACAGCTGCAACATGATATTTACATTATGTTTACTGAGCATGCAAAGTTGATGATGCTTAGCAGCGTGATGAAGGTCAGCAGGTGCTTACCTGGCTGTTAGAAAAGTCAGAGTGAGAGCTAGCTTTTAGCTCTGATGGTGTTCTGGACAGGTTCCTTTTTTAAAGGGGTAGATGAAGGTGTATGTGTATGTATGGTCAGAGGCTGAAAGGGTGTTCTTTAGTCACAAAGAAAGCTGGGTATTGATGAAGTTTGGAGGTAGGAAGTTCAAATTTATGAAACACTGGGGATTTTGGCAGAGTTTCACAAGGTTTCCTTCACCAGAGTTTTCTGTTTCTTCTAAATTTTTCTGGCTGTTTTTTCACGTCCCCCTTGCGATGGGCAATGATGCTCTATTTATAGGCAAAGCTCTTGTGGATTCTTGAACGTTAAAGGCGCCAATAGAGGTTAAATTGTTTTTTTTGAAAGAAGTTCATGGAAAGTTGTGATAATGGACAGCTTTTCAGCCTAGGCTGGAACAGCAGGCAAGGATTGAGGAGAAGCGACCTCTATAGGTGGAAGGTGGCGCATAGACCCATGCCTAAGCCTGCATAAAGGTGTTTACCAAGCCACACGTGAAGAGACCCTTTGGATGAATGTTCAGGAGTGGTTGGGAGCATTAATAAGCATTAAATGGTGATGAGACTTATCAACACCAAAATTCTTGTAATAGGAGAAAAACCTGAACCAGCAGTTCTGCTTTACCAAAAACAACGTAAACCAAGCTCTGATCTTGGCCCCTTGCTGTCTTAGCAAATTCTGGGGATTCTCCTGACTTTCTAACACGTTCCTTGGATTTGCTTCTGGAAATCCTGGACTTAGAGATTATGTGTCAGTGTAACCCCCACTCTTCTGACCCTTTCATCTTCTGATTCCAGCATGTTCTGAAGGAGCCTTCAGACTTCTTTACTTCCTTTGCATTCCTCTAGCAAACTCTGGATGATCTTGCGTAACTGCTGAAAGAGCCATGTTCTGTTTGAGGCTTACGCGTTGAACCACGTTTGCAACCTTTAATTGAGTTGATGTAGCTGCTGAAGAGCCAACTTCTGACTGCGTTGAGCCAAGCTTGCAACTTCTGACCGTTTCTGTCTGGAGGCTGGTTCAGAAGTTCTGAAGTGCTATTTTCTTCTTAAACACCCATTTTTAGGAAAAAAATTCCAAATGTTTAGAATTTAATTTTTTCAAGGTAAAAGTTTTGCCTTTAGAGCTTGTGTGATCATTTTGCTCTTGTAAATGGTTTGCTTGGGAAGAAATGATAATTCAGGACTTGGATTTGTTTCAGGGAGACTCTGAGAATCCAGGATGATTTCCTGAAGAGTGAGAGGGCAAATTTTGGGGTACAACAGTTGCCCCTGTTCAATCTTCTTGCACCTAGAGAGTTAGATTGGCAAGATTGCCTTTCATGACTCGAAGGTAAAATAGGATTGGACACTAGAGTGCCCGTAAATTTGCACTCGTCATGACATAGATGTGGGAATGAGCTTAAAGATGCCATTTGGAGATGGTAGAATCTTGCTGGAGATGGGCTTAAAGATGCCATCCAAGAGTCTTTGTTGAGTTGCAATGTTGTAGGTCAGAAGAATGAGGATCAAATGGTATTCGTGTCTGGAATGCATTTGAACTGTATCTGGAGACTGAGTTTGTATGAGCAAAAGAATGGCCTCCGCATCTGGGGCGTATCTGAGTTGTGACTGTGTTTGAATGTAGAATGAATATCAGAATGACTGCCGTGTCTGGAGCGTATCTGTATTGTATCCGGATAACAGAGGAATATATGTGTATGAAGCAACTGTGTGCTGGGAATAAGTTCTGAATGAGTGACAGAATGGCAACCGTGTCTGGAGCGTATCCGGACTGTATCTGAAGTTGAGATTTGTATGAGTAGCAGAATGACTTCCGTGTCTGGAGTGTATCTGAAACTGTAACTGAAGTCTGAATAAGTGACAAAATGACAACCGTGTCTGGAGCATATCTGGACTGTATCTTTGAGTTGTAGTCTGAATGAGTAGTAGAATGACCGCCGTGTCTGGGGTGTATCTATACTGTATCTGACTTGAAGTTCTGAATGAGTAATAGAATGACCTCCGTGTCTGGGGTGTATCCATACTGTATCTGAATAATTGTTAATGATAGCCTTTTAATCTTATCCTGTAAGGGTAAAGATGTTAGCTAAAACACAAAGTTATGTTGCATGAGATGTATGATGCAATGAATTGCGTTTCATCAATTTTTATGAATGTAATGATTATGCATGTAAGCTGGATAGCCGTCTTGCTGAGGAAGATAAATCCAGGACTGCTGCAGGGGATTGAAAATCCTTTGATTGTTTGTCGGGGAAAATAAATCCATGACCGAAGTTGGGGATTCCACGGATCTTTTGATTACTGAAAATGAGAAGTCCTGGGACCACTGTTGGGGAATCAGGAGCTTGGGTTGTATGCCAATCTGCTGGGGAGGCCAAAATGAGAATCTTCATTCTGTTAAGGGTCAGGAGGTTGGGAGTATACCAATCTTCTGAGGTTTCAAGGATGAGAATCTTCATTCTGTTAACGGTTAACTGTTATCTGGTTGATCTCCAGGCTTTCACAGAAACTCGTATTGCTATCTGGTCGTAATCCAGGCTTCACAATAACTTGTTGAGCTGTTATCCGGTTGAATCCGGGCTTCACGGCTTGTGTTAAAGATATACCACTATCTGGTCGACTCCAGGCTTCGTAGTATTCTTGGTTGCTATCTGGTCGTAATCCAGGCTTCACAGAAACTTGTATTGCTATCTGGTCGTAATCCAGGCTTCACAATAACTTGTTGAGCTGCTATTCGGTCGAATCCGAGCTTCACGGCTTGTGTTAAATATATACCACTATTTGGTCGACTCCAGGCTTCATAGTATTCTTGGCTGCTATCTGGTCGTAATCCAGGCTTCACAGAAACTTGTATTGCTATCTGGTCGTAATCCAGGCTTCACAATAACTTGTTGAGCTGCTATCCGGTCGAATCCGGGCTTCACGGCTTGTGTTAAAGATATACCACTATCTGGTCGACTCCAGGATTCGTAGTATTCTTGGTTGCTATTTGGTCGTAATCCAGGCTTCACAGAAACTCGTATTGCTATCTGGTCGTAATCCAGGCTTCACGATAACTTGTTGAGCTGTTATTCGGTCGAATTCGGGCTTCACGGCTTGTGTTAAAGATATACCACTATCTGGTCGACTCCAGGCTTCGTAGTATTCTTGGCTGCTATCTGGTCGTAATCCAGGTTTCACAGAAACTTGTATTGCTATCTGGTCGTAATCCAGGCTTCACAATAACTTGTTGAGCTGCTATTCGGTCAAATCCGGGCTTCACGGCTTGTGTTAAAGATATACCACTATTTGGTCGACTTCAGGCTTCATAGTATTCTTTGCTGCTATCTGGTCGTAATCCAGGCTTCACAGAAACTTGTATTGCTATCTGGTCGTAATCCAGGCTTCACAATAAGTTGTTGAGCTGCTATCCGGTCGAATCCGGGCTTCACGGCTTGTGTTAAAGATATACCACTATCTGGTCGACTCCAGGATTCGTAGTATTCTTGGTTGCTATTTGGTCATAATCCAGGCTTCACAGAAACTTGTATTGCTATCTGGTCGTAATCCAGGCTTCACGATAACTTGTTGAGCTGTTATTCGGTCGAATCCGGGCTTCACGGCTTGTGTTAAAGATATACCACTATCTGGTCGACTCCAGGCTTCGTAGTATTCTTGGCTGCTATCTGGTCGTAATCCAGGTTTCACAGAAACTTGTATTGCTATCTGGTCGTAATCCAGGCTTCACAATAACTTGTTGAGCTGTTATTCGGTCGAATCCGGGCTTCACGGCTTGTGTTAAAGATATACCACTATTTGGTCGACTCCAGGCTTCGTAGTATTCTTTGCTGCTATCTGGTCGTAATCCAGGCTTCACAGAAACTTGTATTGTTATCTGGTCGTAATCCAGGCTTCACAATAAGTTGTTGAGCTGCTATTCGGTTGAATCCGGGCTTCACGGCTTGTGTTAAAGATATACCACTATCTGGACGACTCTAGGCTTCGTAGTATTCTTGGCTGCTCTCTGGTCGTAATCCAGGCTTCACAGAAACTTACATTGCTATTTGGTCGTAATCCAGTCTTCACAATAACTTGTTGGGGATTAAACTATTATCCGGTTGAATCCGGGCTTCATAGCTTGCTCCTAGGAGATACCACTATCTGGTCGTAATCCAGGCTTCGCGGTAGTCTGATACTGTTATCCGGTCAAAATCAGGGCTTCACAATATGCTGTAGAGATCAAGATACTATCCGGTCGAATCCGGGCTTCATAACTTGAATTTTGTGAGAATTTGATCTTTGACGACCGTAACTTCCAACAGGTAATGAAGGAACTTTTGATGACGATCATAACTTGCAGCAGGTGATGAAGGAAATTTTGAACGACCGATTAATTTGAAATGTAATTTGTTTTGGAGAATAAATCCTTGACAAATGTTGGGGAAATAAACCCATAACCGAAGCTGGGGATTGAAAATCCTTTGATTATTGAGGGTGAGAAATCCTTGTTGACTGCTGATTGCTGACTGCTTGGGGAACAAGATCTTCAGTTGTTGAGGGATCTTAGGAACGCTGCTGAGGATTGAAAATCCTTGATGACTTGTGGGGAATGAGAATCCTGATGATCTCTACTGGGGAGTTCAGAACCTGAGAGACTCATGTTGGAGGAGTGAGACTGAGAATCTTCAATCTGATGGGAAGCGTCTCTGTGGGGAGGATGTTCACTAATCTGGTTCCGCTGGGGATCGATAGTTAGAAGTTTTAGCTCCGCTGGGGATTAACAGCTTTGACTTCACTGGGGATAGGATTTTCAAATTTTTTAGGGCTCCACTGGGGATACTGAAGCTTAACTCTGAGGGGAATTAAGTTCTGGAAGGCTCTCTTAGCTGGGGAAATCAGTTTTGAGAAAGCTTTTATTCTGCTGAGGGTCTTGAAGTTTAACCCTGTTTGGGGAAAGATATTCCGAATTTTAACTCAGTTGAGGAATTTGGAGTTTAATTCCGCTGGGGGATATCTTCTGAAAGGGCATCAAGATATCTACCTATACCTTCAACCTATCAGCAATCATCTTTTCTTGATTTGTAAGCAAATGATTATGTTCAAATGCATATTCCTATTTAACAAAACATTGGACGTTTCTCAAATAAAACATAAGTGTAAAAAGAAACGGAAGACAAATCAAATTTTTGTACTTGGAAAAGTATTTGTATTAACTTTTTATGAGTATCTTTGTACAAGGAGACAGACATCCTAGTAAGAGAATGTTGTCGTAAATATTGAAAAATTTATACAAAAGAAAGATGGTTATGTGTAACAATTCCATGGGATTCCCATTCTGTTATAGTCTTCACAACTCTGAGTATCTTATCCATTCACTGCTTCGTCCGCCGATGACTGGATTGATCAGAAGCTCGGAGCTTGTTGATGAAGAGATTGTTCTTTAAAGTGATCTGACGAGACATCGTCATACGCTTTAATTCCCTAACTTTTGCCTGAATCACCCTTTCGGGTTTTCGATCCACCGGGAAACCCTTTTTTGCCCAAGTTGCCCTTTCGGGTTTTCAACTCGCCGGGTGTACAGATTTTTTTTTGTTTTATCCCTAATTTTTGCCCGAACCGCCCTTTCGGGTTTTCGGTTCACCGGGATGCCCATTTTTGCCCAAGTCGACATTTGGGTTTTCGACTTGTCGGGTTGTTTCATGCGTAGTATCTTTTGACTATGTCTGTGTTTGCAGGGTGTGGCAAATCTTCGCCATCCATGGTGGTCAGAATCATTGCACCACCAGAAAAGATGCTCTTGATTACAAATGGTCCTTCGTAGGTAGGAGTCCATTTTCCCCTGGGATCACTTTGCGGCGGGATGATCCGCTTGATCACAAGATCTCCGACTTGATATACCTGACGTCTTACTTTCTTGTTGAAAGCCTTTATCATTCGTTTTTGGTACGTCTGACCATGGCAAACAGCAGTGAGTCGCTTCTCGTTGATCAAATTGAGTTGATCAAGTCGGGTTTGAATCCAATCGTCTTTACTCAAACCAGCGTCTTTCATAATCCTTAAGGAAGGAATCTGAACTTCCATAGGTAGGACAGCTTCCATGCCATACACCAAAGAAAATGGGGTTGCCCCTGTTGAAGTACGTGCCGTGGTACGATATCCATGCAGAGCAAACGGTAACATCTCATGTCAGTCCTTATAGGTAACTGTCATTTTCTGAATGATTTTCTTGATGTTTTTGTTTGCAGGTTCAACAGCACCGTTTATCTTCGACTGATAGGGAGATGAATTGTGATGATAAATCTTGAACTGTTCGCATAGAGCGGTGATCATAGTATTGTTCAGATTTGTACCGTTGTCTGTGATGATCCTGTCGGGGACACCATATCGGCATATGAGGTTCTGCTTGATGAAGCGGGCAACCACATTTTTCGTAACAGAGGCAAAGGAAGCTGCTTCGACCCATTTGGTGAAATAGTCAATAGAGACCAAGATGAAGCAATGTCCATTGGACGCTGTGGGCTTGATCTCTCCAATCATGTCAATGCCCCACATTGCGAATGGCCAAGGAGTTGTCAGAACGTTGATAGGGACAGGAGGAATATGAACCTTGTCGGCGTAGACTTGGCATTTGTGGCAAGTACGGGAATGTTGATGGCAATCAGCTTCCATGGTAGACCAGTAATAGCCTGCTCTTAGAATCTTCTTAGCCATCGTATATCCTCTCAAGTGGGTGCCAAATGTGCCACTGTGTATCTCAGTCATGATTAACTCTGCTTCAGCTTTGTCTAGACATCGGAGTAAAACGCAATCATGGTTGCGCTTATAAAGGATGCCATTGCTTAGGAAGAACTTGGCCACAAATCTCCTTAAGAATTTCTTGTCATTGACTGAAGCTTTTTCAGGATATTCTCTAGTTTGGAGATACCTTTTGATTTCATGGAACCAGGGTTGTTCCACTACTTCTTCGGTATTAATCTCATGACAATATGCAGGTTCATCCATTCGCTTGATGGTGATTTGGGGAGCCTCGTTATCCCAGTTAAGTTTAAACATGGAAGACATTGTAGCCAGAGCATCTGCTAACTGATTTTCTTCTCGCGGGAAATGCTCGAAGGTGATCTGCTCGAAATGAGGCAACAACGTCAGGACATGTTCTTTGTATGGGATAAGATTAGGATGTTTAGTGTCCCACTCTCCTCTGACTTAACTGATGACCAAAGCCGAGTCCCCAAATACGATCAAAGATTTGATTCCCAAATCTATAGCAGCCTTGAGACCAAAGATGCAAGCTTCATATTCGGCCATGTTGTTAGTACAGCTGAAACAAAGTCGGGCCGTGAAAGGTGTATGGCAACCTTCTGGAGAAATGAGTATCGCACCAATACCATTTCCAAGTGCATTTGAAGCACCATCAAAGTACAGGGTCCATCGGGATCCATTTTCAGGTCCGTCATACGGTCCGCTGCCTTCAATGTTGTCCAATGTCATGATGTCCTCGTCCGGGAAGTCGAATCTCATGGATTGATAATCTTCGATAGCTTGATGAGCTAGATGGTCAGCTAGTACACTCCCTTTTGTAGCTTTTTGGGTAGTATACTGGATGTCATATTCAGTCAGGATCATTTTCCATCTAGAGATTCTTCCAGATAAAGCAGGCTTCTCGAAAATATACTTGATAGGATCCATTTTGGAAATCAGCAAAGTGGTATGAGTCAACATATACTGCCTTAGTCGGCGAGCAGCCCATACCAAAGCGCAACAAGTTTTCTCGAGCAGTGAGTAGCGAGTCTCACAGTCAGTAAACTTTTTGCTAAGGTAATAAATGGCATGCTCTTTTCGACCAGACTCATCATGTTGGCCCAGTACGCACCCCATTGAGTTATCCAAAACAGTCAGATACATGATTAACGACCTTCCTTCGACGGGTGGCATCAGAATAGGAGGTTCTAGCAAATACTCCTTGATCTTATCAAAAGCAAATTGACAATCATCATTCCATTCGACTACCTGATCTTTCTTTAATAGTTTGAAAATTGGCTCAAAGGTAGACGTCAGGTGAGAGATGAACCTGGCGATATAGTTCAAGCGTCCCAAGAATCCTCTAACCTCCTTTTCAGTACGGGGGGCAGGCATTTCTCGTATAGCCTTTACTTTTGCTGGATCGACCTCAATGCCTTTGTTGCTGACAATAAATCCCAGAAGTTTACCAGACCTAACTCCAAAAGTGCACTTACTTGGATTCAGCCTGAGTTTGTACTCCTTCAACCTGGCAAACAGCTTCTGCAAATGTTCAAGATGTTCCTCTTCCGTTTGTGATCGAGCTATCATGTCGTCTACGTAAACTTCAATCTCATGATGTATCATATCATGAAACAAAGCTACCATGGCGCGTTGATAAGTTGCCCCTGCGTTCTTCAGTCCGAACGGCATCACCTTGTAGCAGAAGGTACCCCATTGTGTAACAAAGGTTGTTTTCTCCATGTCCTCGGGGGCCATTTTAATCTGGTTGTAGCCCGAGAATCCGTCCATGAAGGAAAAAACCTTGTTCTGAGCTGTGTTGTCAATCAAAATGTCGATATGTGGTAGCGGAAAATCATCTTTAGGGCTGGCTCTGTTCAAATCTCAGTAGTCCACACACATTCTGACCTTGCCTTCTTTTTTGGGAACGGGCACAATGATAGCAACCCATTGTGGATAGGATGTAACAGCCAGAAAGCCAGCGTTGAATTGCTTCATTACTTCAGCTTTAATCTTCTCAGACATGTCGGGCCTCATTCGGCGGACTTTTTGCTTGATCGGTGGACAATCTTCTCTTGTAGGGAGACGATGAACCACGATATATGTGTCTAACCCTGGCATGTCTTCATAAGACCAGGCAAAGATTTCAACGTATTCATTCAACAACTGTATTAAGCGTTCCTTGACACTTGGTTCCAGATTGGCACCACTTTGACTTCTTTCCTGTCTTCCTCTGTTCCTAAGTTGACAGTTTCCAACAACTCTTCATGAGGCAAGATGGCCCTCTCTTCTTATTGTAGAAGTCTGGCTAACTCTCCTGGTACTTCACAATCTTCGTCGTCTTCGCACTCAGCCTGATTGACCAACTCTTCAGAGTTTTTGAAGGATAAAACATAATAGTCACCCATGGAATCCGGAGTGGATGGGTACCTGCATTTGTGAGTGTAGGTGTGTGTATGGGATAGCCATCCTTAAACAAACAAAAATGCAAAAGGAAAGAAAATGAACACAGCAGTTTATAAATGAAAAACGTCCAATGATTCATTAAACATGGCATATGATTATGAAGAGAAGCAAGCCCTTACAAATGGACCTACATGCCCCGGGCAAGGCATGAGGTGAAAAACAGTGTGCGGATTGTTTCAGAGTAATTATTACAGACCAACAGGAAATGTTCAAAAGACAAAATTACTGTTTGATGAAAGTAATGGGAACGAAGTCTTTCGCCTCCCAGTTGTGCAGTCCCCCTTCAATGGTTGGGAAGATCCAATCTTCAACGTTACCCTCTTCGTCTTCGTCTTCTAAAGCATTGATTTCATGAGGAGAAATCTTGATGGGTGTCTTTTCAATTTTGGAGCGACGCATAGCCTTTTGCCCCACAGCAGTAAATCCCAATCCAAACTTGTCTGTTTTGTGAGGAAAATCAGGCAACTGTCCCCAAACTGTGCTCTTTCCCTCTTTCATTGCAGCCCTTGCGTCTTTCAGAGATGCCATCCTAGCCATCTGCTTGGGTACCTCAGCTACTGCCTTTGCTACTGCAACCTCGGGAGAAACTTCCTCGAAGTGTTGGAACGGTGTTTCGATGAATTCTCCATCCACTTCCACATACCGAAAGGAATTCAGATGACTGATCATGTACTCCTCCTCACCGTGTACAGTTATGATTTTACCCTTAACAGGGTACTTCAGCATCTGATGTAGAGAGGAAGTGACTGCCCCAGCATTATGAATCCACGGTCTTCCTAGCAAGCAAGAGTATGATGGACGGATGTCCATCACGTAGAAGGTTGAGTGGAACACTTCAGTGCCTACCTTGATGGGAATGTCGACCTCCCCATGCACCATCCTTTTAGACCCGCCAAAGGCCCTGACAATGATATTACTTGGTTTCAGCTCCAAGCCTTCCCAATCCAACCGGTCCAGAGCTTTCTTAGGCAGCACATTTAGGGAAGAACCAGTGTCGACCAAGACATGGGCGAGAGTGGTTCCTCGACATTCAACTGACACATGCAGTGTGTCATTGTGCTTTCTTCCCTTAGGAGTCAGGTCAGCATCAGAGAAACCCAGGCCGTTGTCGGCGGTAAGGCTGGCTACACAATCCTGGAATTGATCGGCTGAGGTTTCTTTGGGCACATGGGCCGTCTTCAGAAATCTTATCAAGGCTTTGGCATGATCCTCCGAACAAAGCAATAGGGCAAACATGGATATCTTTGAGGGGGTTTGCCCTAGTTGCTCTACCACATCATAATCACTCTTTTTGATTATTCTCAGAATCTCCTCCATTTCTTTCTTAGAGGTTTCGGGGATGACCAATGGTCGAGCCCTCGTCCTGACGAGCTCTTCTTGGATCCCTTTCCCCTTATCAGCAGCAGCAGGAGGGACAACCACAGGAGTAACAGCTTCTTCAATCATTGGCGTTCTTGCAGATAGTTTTACCAGTGCAGGGGTAACCTTGGGAGCAGCTGAGGGTCTAAAGATTTCCTTTGGAGGGGCAATCTCTGGAGAGAAAATTCTTCCACTTCGGGTAATTTTGCTCGTACTGGTAATGTTTCCAATGTCGGCAGTTTCTTCGTCAGAGCTCTCTTCAGTTATCTCAATTTGTTTAACACTGTGGTAGTAGATTTCTCCACCATAATTCCATGGTATTGATTTGTCAGATGTGTATGGGACGGGCCCAGGCATGGTTATCTTCAACGGTACAGTCTTAGGAGCGGATGTAATCTTAACAGGTCTTTTGGGGACCTTGGAAAGATTGGCGGAAATGGTTATTATTGAAACTTCATTGATAGGAGTTGGAGTAACAGGAGTCTTTTCGAAAAGAATTTATTGGTTGTCCATTAGGCGTTGCACGCCTATCTTCAGCAATGGACAGTCGGTTGGTAGGGAGGAACAAAGGTAGCAGTCCTCTTTACAACCTGGGAAAATCCCAGCTTTTAATAGATTCAACTTGATTGTCAGTAATGGGGTTATCAGATCATCAACAGCAGAAACAAACAGATCCTCTTCCACAGCATGGACGTTGTGACCATGCTTTGGCATTGGAGCGGAGATTACATTCGGCTTCTCAGGGGCGTCGAACTCAACCTCTTTAGCATCTATCAAATCTTGAATTTTATTCTTAAACACCCAGCAATCGTTGGTGTCATGCCCGGCGCTGTCAGAATGATAGGCACATTTTGCGTTGGGATGATAATGTGGGGAAGTGATATTCACATTCTTTGGCGCCTCTCTAATATTGGTGAGATTTAGCTTCAACAAATGGGGAAGAACTTGTGCAGGCGTCATGTTGATGCGGGTGAACTGCCGTTGTGGCTGTTCTACCCGTTTCTGATTAGGTCTGGACTGATGATTACGAGGCTGATCATTTAACGAATTTTGACTCATCACGGCCCCCACAGTCGGCCGGCGCTCAGTTCTTCCCAATCCTTTCTGAGAGTATACAACAGCTGCTTCCTTCTTTGCTGGGAACGGTTTTTTAACAGCTGTGGACGTAGAGGCATCCCTTTGAATCTTCCCACTCTTAATACCAGCTTCCACCTGTTCGCCAGTCAGAATTAGTTCAGTAAACCCTGCAGAAGAGCTCCCGATCAAATGGTTGAAGAAAGGGCCAGACTGGGTCCCCAAGAACATATCAACTATCTTCCTATCTGAAAGCGGTGGTTATACCCTTCCGGCCAAGTCGCGCCATTTCTGGGCGTATCCTTTGAATCCCTCATTTGAGGCCATCCCCATACTTTGTAACTGAGTACGGGTTGGCGCCAAGTCAGCATTGTATTGATACTGGCGATAGAAGGCAGCTGCCAAGTCTTCCCAGTTATGCACTTCTGACCTCTCAAGCTGGTAAAACCAATCTAGCTGAGTACCGAACAAGTTGTCCTGGAAGAAGTGTACCCAAAGGTTTTTATCGGATGAATGAGGTTGAATTTTTCTGACATACGACCTCAGGTGCATCTTTGGGCAAGACAGACCATCATATTTGGCGAAAGTTGGCACCTTGAACTTGGGAGGGATAACAATCCCAGCAATCAATCCCAATTCTTCGAAATCTAGCTCGGGAACCCATTGCAACTCCATAGCTGCCAGTCTATCCTCCAGGTTTTTATATCTGTCGTCCGCTGGTGGGTATTGCTGCTCTGAATAATCTTCATCTTCCTCACCCTCTTCTTCTTCAGCCTCAGACTCAGAAGGTAGTGCAGCTCCTTTTCCTTTATCGGTCCCCTCTTCAGATGTGGAGGGGAATTCAAGAACTCTCCTAGCTTCATTCTCAAATCTTCTTCCCAGTGTAGCTTCCCTAACTCTTTTCTTTTTCTTTTTTCCTTTTTCTTGCTCTTTATTCCCTAACAGTTCTTTAAGATCCTCCTGACCCTTTGCCAAGGTCATAAGGAGCTGTTGAAACTACGAGTTTTGTGCCTGCAGATCTTTGATCGTCTGCTCAATATCCATCTTACTGAAATAAACAGCAGAAAGATAAGGAAACCTGGTGTAAAGACCTGTTTATGCATATGATGAATGATATGTTTATTCATGTAATGCATTCAAGGATTTAGAAATTCAAAATTGTTGCAGACAAAAAGAACACACGTCATATTAATAAGAAGAAATTTTGTCAGTACATAAATGCCCCATGGGCCAAATATTACAAAAACTTCTTAGGGTAAAAAGACGTTGCGCATCCTCTTTGGTGCGATGTAAGTGTTGAGGGTCTCCTCCTCGTGAAGTCGGCGGGTAAGCTCCAAAACCTTCTTCTCACTGGCGTAGAAGCTGGCTTCAAAAGTATCCCTTTCTTCCTTGAGTTGGATCCAACTCTTCTGCATTTCCTCCCATGATGTGGGCATGTCAGGATGTAGGATGGTCTATGGAACCTCTCCTTCCTTAACAGGCTCTTTGATCAAAGGGAGAATGTGAGGGTAAGGCATCATAAGACTCTGGGCGCGGGTTCGTACCCACTTGAGGTAAGGCTCAAGAGGGATGGAGTTCTTGTGTCCCAGTGTCTTGTTATCTACCTTGTTAGGCATCCTCCAAGCTCTGATGAATCTTTGGCGAAGTCCTTGCGCATTGTTGTCGAAGTCAAAAACTAGGTCAGGAATCAGCATGTCATGAGGGCCATCCCTCCGAGCGTATCCAAATTGTCTCAAAGCTAGACAAGGGTTGTAGGTAATGCCTCCTCTAATGCCAAGTAATAGAACATTAGGGAACTCACCACAGCGATCGATGATGATGACATTTTCTCTGGACCGAGAACACCAATGTACATCAGAATGTGTGAGGGTCATCAATCGTTGTGACCACCTTAAGCCTTGTTCATTCTTCAAAATTGATTGTGGAAGGTGAGAAATAAACCACCTTGCAAGGAGAGGAGTACAACACATGAGAACACCTCTCTTCCTCATTGTTCGTGTGTAAAATGAGTGGAGGATGCCCCCAAGCAATGTAGGTATGGGATTCCTGGATATGAAGATCTTGACAGCATTCACATCTATAAGTTGGTCATGATTTGGGAACAAGACCAACCTATAAATAAGGAGTTCCACAATCTCTTCAAAAGCTTGCAGATCCAGGGAATTCCAACACTCTTGTGCCTTCTCAAACAAGAACTTTTCCAAGAAGCCTTTGACACCACTTCTAGTTTCCCAATGCCCCTTGATGTCAGATGATTGCAAGTGTAGTGCTTGAGCAATATCTTCGGGTTTTGGTTCTTTTTTCGTACCGTTGTAGGGTAGTTGATCAAGAATAGGAATTCTCAGGAGTTGAGAAAATTCCTCCAAAGTAGGCACCAATTGGTAGTCGGGGAATGTGAAACAGTGGTGAAGGGGGTCAAAGAATTGGAACAACACTTTCACCATGTCCTCTTCAATGCTGGTGTTGACTAGGTTGAGAAGTCTACCATGTCTTTCACTGAAGAGAGAGCTTTCTGGAATTCTGGATGTAAGTTCCTTGAGTTGAGGAGGGATTCTCACAAGGTTAACTTGGATAGTTTTCCTGCGAAGAATTTCCATGACCTACAAAACAAGAAAAAAATGAAGATCCAAACCCTTGAAATGGTTAGTGGATGCATATGATGCTCTATGATGTTCATGATGTATGCACAAACACATGTACAAGCAAATCACACAAAAAACCCTAGTTTTAGGCTTGCATGGGGTTTCATAGGTAAGTACCCTCTTGAGTTTAGTTGGCTTAAAACCTGTCCTAAATAGTAACCGGGTTCTAAGGAGATCAATATCATTGGATTGTTTTCCATGTTCATTGTTTTGGTTTAGCCACTTAACTAGCGACCAAAATATTCCAGGAAAACAACCCTCAATGAGTGTAGTATCGAGGATCTACCAACTTTGGACTGCACCAAAGCCGGTCATCTCACTACCCCTAATAAAAGGCCAAGATGGTCAAGTAAGGTTCTAGGTCATTAGTGCTTAGTGACATCACTCAGCGGCCCCGTACTCTCCTTGATTGAACTCAAGGGTTACCGGTACTCACAAATATGTCGCACTAATATAGCTATTGCTTCAACCATGTCGGTATACCCCGCACAGTTTCCATAACGTATTGCTATCTATGAATGTTTCCCAAATCCGGGTGGAGGATTTCAAGCCCAAACAAGAGAACCAAAATGTAAAGCAATCAAAACAAACAATTAATCATGCAAAAGGGTGATCTAGGCCCTAAGGTTACTTCACTTAAAAAGTAGTCCCCAGCAGAGTCGCATGTTCTGTGATACGGTGGGAGAACTGACTTGAGGTTTTGCGTTTGTGTTCGCAAATGTTTCGGTTGAGCAAGAGTCGCTACCGACTTTTTATTTTATCCTAAGGAAAGGTTAAAAAGCACAGGAAAAACCTTTGAGATGTTTTCTTGGGTTCGGGGAGTAGATTATAGAAAGAGAAGGTATTAGCACCCTTTCTATCCATGGTTATCCATGGGCTCTTAGTTACTTGCTTAGATCACTTGCTTTGCATTTTCAATTGTTTGAAATGGTGTTATGTGTGTGGTTTTGAAAATGTTTTGAAAAAGATGCCTTGTCTAGGCAACCTTTGTAACAATTCGTATTTGAATGTTTTACAAAGGTGTTTGTCTTTTTGAAAAGATGTTTCAATGTTTTTGAAAGTTGTTTTTGTGTTGTGGAGTGTGTTTTTGAAAAATAGAAAGTATGTTTTTTTGCAAGTTTTGATCAAGTAACTAAGAGCTATCTACCCTAACTTACTCAAAGATCTTTCCTATATTTTAACCCTTTTAACAGTGTTGTTTCACCATTGTATTTGGCGAACAACCTTGTGTTAGGATGTTAACGGGATGGGCGCGGGTCATCGTTTAGACCATAGAGGCAATAGTGTCAAGTATCTTTGGCAATTTTCTTAAGGGACTTGATCATTTTTATTTAGGCAACTTGATAGCGTCATCGAGGGACTATGATCATTTGATTTGTTTTTGTTTTGCCAAAGACACTTAACATGCAACCATGGCCCATTTTTGAAGGCAACAAGTGGATGTAACCCTATGGGTGTTTGTGTGCAAGTTTGTTTTATTGCATACAAGAGTTTATCTTTGAATTAGGATTTTCTATTTCATTGATTTTATCTTGCCATACACATCCTAATTACTAGCATTTATATTTGAAAGCGATAAAAAGCATAAATATAAAATCCTACGCTATTACAGCAATTAGGGGGGTGGGGATACATATTTGTACATGGGGTGGTTCAATGAGAAAAATAGATAAGAAAATAAAATAACAAAGGCAAGATAGAGAGAAAGAGAGAGAGAGCCAGCGCGCTGCTGAGAGGTCATCAGAAGTTCTGACTCAGGTCTGCTGCCAGATTATCAACCTTTTGGTTAAACTGTATGAGTCAGAACTTCTGACTCTGGCACCTGCAAAACAGAAACCTGTTAGTGGGAAAATCAGAAGTTCTAACCCCCATGCGCTGCAAGACAAAGTTTGTTAGTGGGGAAATTAGAAGTTCTGATCCTGCTAGAAATACAATAATCTTCAGAAGTTCTGGTATTATTGACAGCAAAAACAGGCTTCAGATGTGCTAACGTCAAAGTCAACACTTGGCTTCTCCCTGTGCTAGTCATAATACCTACAATTTTGTTATTTTTCCATAGAACAGAAAACATGTTTGGGACAACTTCAGCAAATGTCAAAGCGTTTCAGGAGACAGAACCAACAAGGTCACAGGCAGGTTCTACACTGATTTACTTCCTACTCAAACATTCTGAGGTATGAAAATCCTCAGAACGCAAACAGCAGCAACATGATATTTACATTATGTTTACTGAGAATGCAAAGCTGATGATGCTTAGCAGCGTGATGAAGGTCAGCAGGTGCTTACCTGGCTGTTAGAAAAGTCTGTGAGTGAGAGCTAGCTTTTAGCTCTGATGGTGTTCTGGACAGGTTCCTTTTTTAAAGGGGTAGATGAAGGTGTATGTGTATGTATGGTCAGAGGCTGAAAGGGTGTTCTTTAGTCACAAAGAAAGCTGGGTATTAATGAAGTTTGGAGGTAGGAAGTTCAAAGTTATGAAACACTGGGGATTTTGGCAGAGTTTCAAAAGGTTTCCTTCACCATAATTTTCTGTTTCTTCTAAATTTTTCTGGCTGTTTTTTCACGTCCCCCTTGTGATGGACAATGGTGCTCTATTTATAGGCAAAGCTCTTGTGGATTCTTGAACGTTAAAGGCGCCAATAGAGGTTAAATTGTTTTTTTTAAAGAAGTTCATGGAAAGTTGTGATAATGGACAGCTTTTCAGCCTAGGCTGGAACAGCAGGCAAGGATTGAGGAGAAGCGACCTCTATAGGTGGAAGGTGGCGCATAGACCCATGCCTAAGCCTGCATAAAGGTGTTTACCAAGCCACACGTGAAGAGACCCTTTGGATGAATGTTCAGGAGTGGTTGGGAGCATTAATGAGCATTAAATTGTGATGAGACTTATCAACACCAAAATTCTTGTAATAGGAGAAAAACCTGAACCAGCAGTTCCGCTTTACCAAAAACAACGTAAACCAAGCTTTGATCTTGGCCCCTTGCTGTCTCAGCAAATTCTGGGGATTCTCCTGACTTTCTAACACGTTCCTTGGATTTGCTTCTGGAAATCCTGGACTTAGAGATTCTGTGTCAGTGTAACACCCACTCTTCTGACCCTTTCATCTTATGATTCCAGCATGTTCTGAAGGAGCCTTCAGACTTCTTTACTTCCTTTGCACTCCTATAGCAAACTCTGGCTGATCTTGCGTAACTGCTGAAAGAGCCATGTTCTGTTTGAGGCTTACGCGTTGAACCACGTTTGCAACCTTTAATTGAGTTGATGTAGCTGCTAAAGAGCCAACTTCTGACTGCGTTGAGCCAAGCTTGCAACTTCTGACCGTTTCTGTCTGGAGGCTGGTTCAGAAGTTCTGAAGTGCTATTTTCTTCTTAAACACCCATTTTTAGGAAAAAAATTCCAAATGTTTAGAATCTAATTTTTTCAAGGTAAAAGTTTTTCCTTTAGAGCTTGTGTGATCATTTTGCTCTTGTAAATGGTTTGCTTGGGAAGAAATGATGATTCAGGACTTGGATTTGTTTCAGGGAGACTCTGAGAATCCAGGATGGTTTCCTGAAGAGTGAGAGGGCAAATTTTGGGGTACAACAGTGGGGAATAGACTTCATGGGGCCATTCCCACCCTCATTTGGGAAAAATTACATCTTAGTGGCAATGGACTATGTCTCAAAGTGGGTTGAAGTGGTAGCATTACCAACTAACGACACCAAGGTTGTAGTCAATTTCCTAAAAAATAATATTTTCTCGAGGTTTGGGGTTCCTAGAGCTCTAATTTCCTGTAAAACACAAAATCTCCACTCAGTATCATCCTCAAACGAGTGGTCAAGTTGAATTCTCAAACAGGAAGATAAAGCAGATTCATGAGAAGACTGTCAGTGCATCACAAAAAGACTGGTCAGTGAAACTGGAGGATGCATTATGGGCATACAGAACAACATTCAAAATTCCAATTGGTATGTATCCTTATCATTTAGTCTATGGTAAAGCTTGTCATATTCCACTCAAACTCGAGCATAACGCATTTTGGGCTTCCAAATTCCTTAACTATAATCTGATGAAAGCTGGTAAATCCTGAATTCATCAACTCCACGAGTTAGAAGAGTTCAGGAATCACGCTTATGTGAATTCCAAAATCTATAAAGAGAAAACAAAGAAATGGCATGACCAGAAGATCCAAAGAAAGGAATTTTGGGAAGGACAATTAATTCTCCTCTTCAACTCAAGATTGAGATTGTTCCCTGGAAAGCTGAAGTCGAGATGGTCAGGACCATTTGTTGTTCATCGAGTATTTCCCCATGGAGCGATCAAATTAAAAAATCAAGCCAATGGGGATATATTTAAGGTGAATGGACAAAGGTTGAAGCCTTATTACACCGGGAAGAAGAAGGGTCTTGTTGATAACGTTCGTCTTACAGGGTAAGATGGATGATCATTGAGCCATGTGACATTAAACGAAGCGCTTTGTGGGAGGAAACCCACAAGTCTTATTTCTAGTTGTTTCTTGTGTTTTGTTTTCATGATGTACTTCAGGTTTTCTGTTCCTAAAAAGAGTGAGCTATTTGAGTGTCGATTGACATAGATATGTGATAAAGAAAAAGGAAAAAGTGGATTAATCAGGGTCTAACACGACCGTGCAACAGGACACGGTCCGTGTCAACTCATTTGGAACAAGGAAGGAGGAAGAAGCAGAGCCTGACACGGCCAGCCGTGTCACGAGACACGGCCCATGTCAGGAAGGCTGGACGAATGAATGATACAATGAGGCAGAGCCTGACACAGCCAGTCGTGTCACAGGACACGGCCCGTGTCAAGAAAGTTGGAATTGAATGATAATTGATAACAAAGAGGAAGAGCCTGACATGGCCCGTGTCAGGCCATCTGGGTAGAAACAAAATGTTTCAATTTGTGGGCCCCACGTGGAATTTTGTTTTTTTTAAATAACCCTATTTCACTATTTCTTTTTTTCTCTCACTTAAAACCTAATCCCCCATCTTCTTACTTCTTTCTCTACAAAACTCTATAGCCACCATCTCTATAAGCTTCACTTATCCACCACCACGCTACATCTATCACCATACCGTCTTCATAAAAAGTGTGCCAAATTCCATCCTCTAACACTCCACGATAGCATTTTCTCTAATTCTTCTGTTTAATTTTGTGTGATTTTTTAGGTACCCAAAATGCCCCCAAGCGTAGTACAAGAGGCAATCAACCTACTGCTGAACCATCAAAGGCTCGACCAAGTAGAAATTCCATTCCGATGGGACAACCTAATGCTCATGGAATCATCTTTGAAAACCCCACACATGAGGTGCGCTACTCGTGCTATATTCAACGTAATATGACGCTAACAAGGTACATGTGTTTTAACACTCTATCGACACTGGGTTTATCTGATGAGATAAATTGCATGTTTCATATCTTAGGAGTGTTAGAATTTATGCATTGTGAAGCGCCAACTTTTGAGCGCATAACCCTTGAATTTTTAAGTTCTGTAGATTTTAAGTTGCCGAAATTTGGGAAGGTACCAACAGATGCCATTCAGGTACTATGACTTTTAGGTTATATAATGCTGACCATCAATTGACGGTGGAGTAATTGGGAGGAATCCTCTGACTCCCCATTTATGGACCCGGAGTCGTTCCGAAAATGTTTAGTGCAAGGTAGTTCTGGTTGAATATCACGAGTTTGAGTGGTTATGTTGCTAAGGGCGCTAAGGCATCCCGTATCCAAAACCCCTATTTTTGGTATGCTCATAAATGTTTAGCCTATTCTTTGTTCAGCTGAGGGGATAGTACGGGGGTGGAAACGAAGCTAGAGCTTTATTTGCTGCATTCCATAGCCAACATAATTCTGGTTAATGTGGCCGCTTTTGCAGCGGGTCATTTAGGTAAGGTGGGTCGTGGAGAAGCTGGTGGTATTTTGGTGGGAGGAATGATTACCCAGATAACCAAGTATTTTGGTTATGATCCTGCGGCGCTGAATGAGGCGCCCATTGCAGGTATGACTAAGCTAGATGTGAGCACCCTTGTCAACCAAGGCATGATTCAGATATAGGGAAGCCATTTTGGTGTAATCAGTCAGAAGAGAGTTATTCTTACACTTCCTGACCCTGCCAAATTTTCTATTTCAGAGCGACATAATTGGTGGTATGTGAATGATGTTCAGGAAGATTAGGATGAATATGAGGAGGATAATCTGGCTGAGGAGGATCAAAGGGAGGAAGATGATCGGGAAGATGAACCAACATGTAACCCTCCAAAGATGCCTACCAAAGAAGGTGGAAGGTTATCATCTTTCACCCAATAAGAGTGGGCCTGGATACAAACTGAGTTTGGTGACCTCCATGCTGAACAGGCACGCCAGGGTGTCAAAAAGGTCCGTCAAGGAAATGAGCTGATCTTCCAGAGAGAAATGTTAAATGACATGCACCGGATGATGCAACATTTGATGTTGCAATTCCCTCCTCCTTAGCAGTAAATCACTGTGAGTTCACCCTCGCTTTCTTGAATTCAAAACATTGAGGTCAATGTTCGGTTCAAGTGTGGGGGGTTTTTATTGTTTTATTATTATTTTTGGTTTTGCATTTTTGTTTTATTTTTACTTCGTGTTAGCTTGTATGGTTCTATTTTATTTATCGATGTATTGCAGATTGATTGTATTTTTTCAGATGAAGGACATACGAGTAGCTAAGTGGATGAAAGATGCAACCAAGACTTGCTCCTCAGGCACCCCGGGAATTTGATACAACTGAAGAACAAAAGAGTAAGAGTTGGACGCAACTTGGTAACACTGGACTAAGATAGTAGTATGGTATACCCGAACCAAAAAAGAAGCCGAATTATATGAGGAGTGCTTTGGAACCTGTAAGCTTACCCAACATGGTGAGCATACATAAAGCCAAACACAAGAAGATCATAATGATATTTCATTCAGGTATGTCTCTATCACTCTGATTTTGCGTGTGTTCTACCAGAACAACACAACATGATAACACACACTAAGGCACGTTGTTTGTTTTACCTCTGAGCCTTTCTAGCCATCCCATTATGTTATGTTTATCCTTTGTTAACCACATTTGAGCCGTATCCATTTGTTTGTGATAACCACATATGTTAACCCAGGACCAAACACTTCCTACCCTTTCTTGGCATAAGTGTGTAAATTATGAAACTGTGCAAAGTTCAAAGTTTAGGGTTGTTGTCTATATAGGAAAAAAAACTATAAAAAAAAAGAAGAAAAGCGAAAAAGAATGGAGACACTTGAATGTCCCGAAAAAAAGAGAGGGAATTTATAAATCAAAATACTCAGGTAACAATGAAACACTCAAAGCAAAAATTGAGTGAAGAAAAAGAGTCGAGAGAATAAAATCTCATTGAAATAAATTGAGCACGAAGACAAGAAAGACAACATGAATGCCGATCCAAAAACCCTTTGTGTATCCCTTTTCTTTGTTTATCCCACCGTACCCAAGCCCCGTTACATCCTAAAGACCTCCAAAAGTGTGTGGAATCTGTTTGTGTAGTGAAGGTAGAATTCATTCAAAGTTAAGAGTCGATATTGCATACATTGAATGCCGAGTGCAAAAAACTTTAACCCTGATAGATTTATTGAGAAATGTGAAAAATCTTATAGGTAAAGAAGTATTCCTATGTGGAAGTGTAGCCGATAGTTTGGAATTGGGAACCAATATCTGGACCGGGAAGGTGGAAAGCAAGTTGCAAATAACATCAGTTGTAATGTGATAAGAAGTAATTTTGGGGTGACTTTGTTATTGTCTAGTACATCGCTTGAGAACAAGCAATGAGATAAGTTTGGGGTTATGATCGGTCACCATTTCTACTTCGTTTTCGTCACTCATTTGGTGCAAATTCATCAAATTTGTAACACTTTGGTTTATCTTTTTATAGTTTAATTTAAGTTATTTTATATTTTGCAAATTTATCTTTGTATGGTTTTTATTTTAATTTTATGCCTTCTAGATGCTTTTGATGGTTTGGTTTGGTAGTTGTTGGTAATCTAAGGTGCAGGTAAAGACCTCCAGAAAATTTGTGCAAAGACGAAGAAAATACAGAAGTGCAGGGGCCCTAACACGGGCTGTGTCAAGAGAAGAGGAGAACATGTGCGTTGACACCGGGAAGAGGGGGAAACAGGCGCCCATGTCATACGACACAGATCGTTTCAATTCACTTGAACATCAAAGGGTGAAAAGGACTTCATAGGCACTGACACAGGTGATTGTGTCTGGTGACACGGCCTGTGTCAGCTTAGGCGCTAGAAATTCCAATTTTTGGGATTTTTAAGTGTTTGAAGAATTAAGGGTATTCTGGACCTTTGGCACTGCTGAGAGATAATCTAATACTTTAAAGACTTGATTGAGAGAAAGAAAGAATGACTTTTTGAACGATTGCAGAATTAACACGATAGAATAGTGGAGATTCAAGAGTTTGGGAAACAGAGAATTCTTCATGCGCGAGAGCAATTAGAGATCGACGAATCCATAATTCTTGTAATGTATAAATCTAATATGTGTGTTGTTTTTCTTTTGAACACTATGAGAGGATAAACCCCTCAATCCAAGGGGGGTGTCCCTAATTTGTCATGATAAGAATACTGATCTCTTTGTTTTATTCAACATAATAGTTCTTCTGCATTGATTTTATTGTTCAGAATAATTTATTGTTTTTCCCTATCAGACCAATAGGGTTTCACTTTTCTTGACACAATAGAACTGGACAGTCTTGTTAAGTATTTATAAACAATAATATTATAGCAGGTTTCACCTAGGACTAGGGAAATCCTATAATAACCAGTACAATTCTTGATAATCACATGCTTGCCTTTTTCACTAATTTGAATGGACATTGAAATTAGGGTAGAAGATCAAAGGTTTTTTCACTAAGGACTTAGAGAAAGACGCACTTAAGAAATGGTAATTGATTTGATGATGAACTTGTTGAAAAGACCAAAGAGTAAAAGTTATATTATTGCAAATCATACATTCACCCCTAGCATATTTTAATTAAATAGTCAAAAGTCATATTTTACTTTCTGTTATTTTACACATTATCAAGGATTTATCCAACCAAACTAAAATGATAGTTTTTGTTCAATTGAATTAATAATAAGACTTGGTATTTGCTACGCAGTCCTCCTGATTGATACTTGGGGCAAAACGCATTATTACTACATTGGTAAAAATAGTACACTTGCTATTTTTTCAATCAGCGCCCTACAAGGAAGATATATTTTGGATATAAAAGAGAAAGAGTCCAGCGTACTAATGTACCTACTGTAAGAAAATTGTACACTTAAAATATTTTTGTTTTAAACTAAAAGGATCTAAAGGTAAAAAACTTAGATCCTCTGTGACTAATGCACCTGGGTCCAAGAAGATGATATGTGCACCAAAGGTGAAACCTTAAATATTTTGTAGGTTATGTTTTGCAGTCTCAAAGTTCTAAGAAGAGATCATTTGAAGAAGTTGTATAAAGCCTAAGTATACTCTAGAATTATACATGTTTCAAGTCTTTGATATTGAAGAAGAACTATGAAGACGAATGTCAACCGTTGTGATCAAAGCAACACTTTTTGGGTATTTCTCATAGATTAATGATCTGAGATGATCAGTAGAATGAATAAGCATGTGATAAACTTATTCATTATTGAAATTTTACCAACTCGTGCATCCAATGATGTGTGGATAAAAAACACCATTGAGTTGTTTTTCTTAAGGAATTTTCATCAAAACATTTCTTGATAAAATAGGTAAAATTATGTTAGGGTTGAAATAATCAGTTAAATCTGATTAAAACCTTAAAATAATTATTTTAAATATTTTTGCTCGTGCTTTAAAATTATTTTTCAATTGAATTATTTCCAACCCATAAAAATGAGTTTTCCCAAGTATCTTAAGCTTAAGGGTACTAAAAGCATTAATTGGAGGTGTCAAGAAAGCAACAAAGCCCAACAAACCAACCAAAACACCAAGAAGGCTTGAACGAATGGTTATAACCGATTAACACATATTTCTAACCAATTACAATTGTTTGAAACGCACAATGTCAAATCAAATCCAAGTTAGCCTAGCACACCTAGAAGATCAAATCTCAACATTAATGAAAATCTCATCAAAATCTGAAAGATTGAGAAAACCAGTCGGTTAACAAAAAATCTAACCGATTAGTAGACCCAAATTTGGATAATTTGGATATGATTTTTGGACAGCACAATCCTCATTCAATGCTTGCTCCGAGTACAAGCCCAAATCTATCAGAATGCACGCTATAAAAATGTACCACATCTCTCACTTTTCTTGCATCTCATGCTTTCTTGCATTTTCTCTTATGTATAAAACTTCACTATGATCTCTTTAAACCAAAAACCTATAAACACTTTCCTTCCCACAAAACCATCCAAATAAAAGCAAGATGAGAAAATAACAACCCTCTCTAGATTTGTCATTCAACCTTGGTATCTAGATCCAAACATTCTAAAAAGTCACAAACATACCACCAAATCTATCAGGCCTCGGTGAAAGAATTCTTTACAGGAATACCAGATAAAATCTTTCCAAAATTAGTATGAGAATTCTACTTAAACCTAAAAATCATAGGATCCTCTCTAATAACATCTATGAAAGGAGTAGAAATTTTCATTCATAAAGACCACTTTGGAAGAACCTTTGAGCTACCCTTTGATGAGATGCCTTACACCCATGATAAAAATTTTGTCATCAAACACGTCATTGTCATAAATCACCCAGTCATCAATCCAATGGAAAAGAAGAAATTACCTTTTAGAGCCACTCACCATAAACCAAAATTCAGAACCCTCCACTATCTACTTACCATAATCCTTTTTCCCCAGAATGATAAATAACAACTATGTAATCTGAGAAGATGTAGTACCCTTATGGTTGTTGACCCAAGAAATTCCTACAATCTCGGTGAAAAACATATTCAAACATATGATCCGCTGTAAGGAAAATCCAGCTGCAAAACCACCCTATGTGCCACTAGTCATAAAACTTCTCACTATCTCCAATGTTGATACATCCAATGAGGTAGAAGACAATCATAGAATTAGACTTAACACTCTTAGCGAAATAAGAGTCCACATCATACATAGAGAAATAGAAGAAGACTCACACTTCAAAGAAGAAGAAGAAGAATAACCAAATGGAAATGAGAACACCAAAATAAATAAAATCCCAAATCTCTGTCAAAGGATAGCCGAAAATATACAAAAACTCATAACTAAGAGTGGTAAAGATCTCGCTGTAGAATAAACACTACTAGACTCAAATATTTTTATTCATGCACTTTCTACCTCTGCACTTTCAAATTTCGTAATTTCATTTTCCTTGCATTTTCCTTTTGTACTTAAAATTTAATAATATATTTTCTCTTCCTAAATGTGTTTTAGTGCCTTTGTTTATATAAACCATCAAAAAACTACTCTTGAATTGCATAAACTGATAAATATGATATATTATACATAACTTAAATATAATATTAATCTCTTTCTTAAAGACGTGTAAAAAAACCTTGTTTTACATGATTAACCTTTACATATTTTGAATAAGATCAAGGATATATGTACGATCAAAAATATATGTACGATCAACGATTAAACAATATAAAGCATATGCAAGACAAACAGTCAAAAGGTCAACAAGCCTAAGATAGGGCTTGAAATATTATAAGAAAAAAAGAAAGAAACAAATAAGTTATCTAAGCATTACAAAATTTATCCTCGGAGGATGATAAAACAATTGTGAGTCGATAAAGAGTGAACTATGACTTTAATCATGCTAGAAGACCTTCGGGGTCATGTGAAAAGTGAAGCAATGTCTACTCAATAGTTGCCAACTTATGAACATCTAAAGTCTTCCATGATTTGACCGACATTGACTGGTGGAGAACCCACTAGGGCTCTCCGACCTCTCCATGTCTAAAACATATTGAGTTTTGCAACGTCAGCTGGTCGAGAACCACTAGGGCTTTATGACCTTTCTATGTCTAGAATATACTGAGTTCGTCAATTGGTCGAGAACCCACTGGGGATCTCCAGCTCTTCTATGTTTAAAACCTACTTGTTTTTTAACGCCAATAGGTCGGGATCCCATTTGGGCTCTCTGACTTCTCTAGGTCTGGAACCCACCGAGTTTTATGACGATTAGAGGCCAAGAATACACTAGATCTCTCTGATTTCTCTACCTTGCAAAACTACTCAGAATCTCCACTTTCTTTTCTAAACTTGTAGTTATTTTCATTACTTCATTAAAAATGAAAGTCCTCTCATTATATGACAGAGTAAATCCCTCAGAAATAGGTCCATCATCGAAAGCTGCAAATTTATGGAAAGTTTACATGATCTGAGATAAATTAAAAACACTTTTCTCCTACATGCCTCGCACCCTTACGGGTCTCATGCTTTGGGGGTTTATGTATATCCCACATTTGTTTAGAACCTGGATAAGGCCGACTTTTTACATCGACATAGCCTGAGTATGTTCCAAGTTATTCCAGAGACCAACAAAAGCAGATATAAAGACATGACATTTACAAAGGGTCGGCCATATATTCATGAAACCGTCACGGGAACTTATTAAATATGTTACAAATGATTAAATGGGTGGTTATGTTTATTATGGTCATAAAGCCTACTAATCACGACTGTTCAGGGAGGACAAAAATTGATATTATAAAAGGGTCTTGAGACCAAATAAAAATGGGAGAGGAAAGCACATTGTGACACGGTGGGAGAACTGACTTGAGGTTTTGCATTTTGATCGCATTTGTGCGGATAGCAAGAGTCGCCACTGACTTTTCTTTTATTCAAAAAAGGAAAGGTGAAAAAGCACAGGAAAGACCTTTAGAGATGTTTTTGAGTTCGGGGGATAGATTATGAAAAGGGAAGGTATTAGCACCCTTTTCATCCATGGTTTTCCATGGGCTCTTAGTTACTTTGCTAGATCACTTGCTTTTGTTTGAATGTGCTCGTGGTGTGTTTTTTGAAAGCATTTTGAAAATGTAACTTTGTAATGATTCTCGTTTCTATAAGAATGCATACAAAGTTTCATTTTGAAAATAGTTCAAAGAGGTGTTTGTGGGATGTGTTTTTGAAAGTGATTTTAAAAAAGGTTTTCTTTGTACTGGCTCTCGTCTCTATAAGTACGCGTACAAAGTGTTTGTCTTTTTTTAAAAAAAATGTTTCAAAATGAGAGTGTTGGTGTATAAGATGTTTTGTTGTGAGCAAGCGAGCAACTAAGAATGGACCTACCTACTCGAAAGGTCTTAGGTGTGCTTTTCCTTCTCCTTTAGATGTGGCTATCTTACCATTGATTTGGTAAGAAGCCTCATCATTGGATATGAAGGGATGGGTGTAGGGACGTTTGTATAGTCATAGAAGGAAACTCATGGAACGTTTTAGCAATGTCGTTTTAGGGACTAGATCGTTTACCGAAGGCAACATCGAGGGTCATCGAGGGACTACGATCTTTTATCGAGGGTCTTTGCTAAAACGCCCATGTTCGAGGGACATGACTATTTTTTCGATAGGCAACAAAATGGGATTACCCTAAGGGTGCATGTGTGAATAGTGTGATTGATTGCATGCATTTTAATCTTGATTAGGGTTGTCTATTTTGTTGTTTTCATGTCTTGTCATACATCCTATTTACTAGCAATATATGAAAAGCAAGTAAAATGCGAAAAAATAAAATCTAAGCTATTACGTCGCTTTTAGGGGGATGGGGGTACATATTTATGAATGGGGTTGCAAGTAAAATTAAATCCTAAGTTATTATTACAACCATATCGAAATGGATCAGAATGTGCAAGAATAGTAAATTGCTTATTTATTTAAGAAAAGAAATAAGTTTTGTTTAAGGAAATATTTTTTGGTCTTTTGTTTTAAGAAATAAAATAAAGCATGGAAAAAAATGTTTTTGGTGTTTGTTGATTAATGAAATAGAAAGTGATAGCAAAGATAGTGATAAAAAGTAAAAATAGAATCAGCGTGTTACGGATTACGGGAGGTCAGAAGTTCTGACTCTGGCGCACTGCAAAATAGAATTCCTGTTAGTAAACAAAAAAATAAGTAGATTCAGAAGTTCTGAGTCCACTGGGAGCACATTAGCTTTCAGAAGTTCTGATACCACCGGCAACAGAGCAGGTTTCAGAATTTCTGATACCATTAGTAACAAAGTGGATTTCATAAGTTCTTACACCACTGGTAGAACTTGGTATCTCTTTCCATGCTAGTCATAACATCTGCAACTTAGTCATTTCTTCACAAAATAGAAGATGTGCATATGACAGTTATGGAAGGTGTCATAGTGTTTCAGAAATAAGAAATATCAGAACTACAAATCAGAGGCAAGTATGAAAACTAATCATAATTCTGAGTTCTAATTTCTTCTTGAAGTTCTGAACTGATTTATTCCATACTTAGGCAGGAAAATACGTGAAGCCTCAGAATATGTATAACATCATAAACATGATATCTACATTATATTTTTTAACATGCAAATCTGATAATGCTTAAACAACGTGATAAGAGTCAGCAGAAGCTTACCTTGCAGCTGGAAGAGATTTTGTAAACTGGAGGTTGGTCCTGGACTCTGGTGACATTCTGAGCAACTTCTTCATGTACTCAACAGGATGGAGGTTTTCAACTTCTGGAACAGCCAAGGGGTGATACTCTGACTTCTTTGAGGTGGAGGTGAATGGAGAGTGTATGGAAGTATGAATACAAAAGTTAAAATAGCTTCTAGTATGTGAATTAGCAACCGTGGGGATGGTTTTAGTTAAGGAACAATGGAGTTTTGATGCTAGAATCAAGTGTTAAGGTTTTGGTATTTTGGTGTTTACAGCTTTTCGGATTCTTGGAATTTGGCAAAGATTCAAGGCTTTTTATTTCTTTTGGTGATTCTCTCTCTCTCCAAAAACTAACTCTTTGAACGTGCGATGGAACAAACTATTTATAGATGGATTTGTTGTGGTTTAGGGGGGGGGGAAACAAATGAGTTTTTAAAAACTTTTGGCATACTGTCGCTTTGTTTTTAAATCACAGTTCTTGTAGGCTAATTTGGTGCAAGAAAAACGCAGGCGTGGACTGGATCAGCAGCACCTTGGAGTGTTGTGGAAGCTGGTTGCAGGACTGTGCCATAGCAGGGCAGCAGGTTACTTAAACGAGGTTTTGGTGATGTTCTGATCGCAGAATATCAGAAGCGTAACCTCCAAATGCTGAAGGGGCATCTTCTGACCGGAGCGTTGAACATAGCCTCCATATGCTGAAGAATGATGTTCTGACTGAAGAGAAACGCTTCTGTATGTTCTGATTGAAGCGTTATGTTCTGACCGTGTTTGCAACTTCTGACAACACTTGCATAGAGGCTGGCTCAGAAGTTCTGAAGTATCCCATTCTCTAGACACTTAGAAAATTTGTTTTTTTTTCAAAGTAACTTCTGACTTCTGATTTTTGACGAACCAATTTCATGCCTTAATGGAATATGATTCTTGGAACTTGATTTTGATTTAAAAGTCAAGGCTTGACTTTTTCAATGTACTTTTGACCATTTTGCCCTTATGGATGATTTCCTTGAAAAGTGATGATTCAAGACTTGGAACTTGATAGAAGCAAAACTGAGAGTCCGGGATGAATCTCTGATAAATGGGAGGGCAAATTTTGGGGTACAGCAGTTGCCCCTGTTCAATCTTCTTAAGCTTGAGGATATAGATTGGCTAATCTGCCTTTCGTAATCTGAAGGCGGAAGATGATTGAACACTAGAGTGCCTAGAAATTTGCACTCACATGAAGTTATACTGATTGGTGATGTCGGGAATGGGCTTACGGATGCCATTTGGAAGGTGACAAGAAATCATACGAGATGGGCTTAAAGATGCCATCCAGAAACGATTGGTTGCATAAGATATTCCTGGGTGAAAATTCCTGTACCTGCTGTCAAGGGGGAATTTTCCGGGGAATGTTGATTTATGAACTGGGAAGTGAAGTCTAGGAGCTTTTGGTTGTCCATTACTCTATTGGGGAATTAACTCTTGATTGAAGAGGTGAAGTACACTGCATACCTGGTCAGGGTCTCGGCTGTACAGCAACTCGCTGGGGAAATGTGAAATCGACCGTATTTGATTGGGTCCAGGCTTTACAGTGTTGTAACCTATTGTCTGGAGATAAGGGAGAAGGAATCTGGATAGTAAGGTTGTGAGAAGGAACCTGGATAGTAGGGTTACTTCGGAATGAAAGCCTGGATAGTAGGGCTGCTTCGGAATGAAATCTTGGATAGTAGGGTTGTGAGAAGGAACCTGGATAGTAGGGTTACTTCGGAATGAAAGCCTGGATAGTAGGGCTGTGAGAAGGAACCTTGATAGTAGGGTTACTTCGGAATGAAAGCCTGGATAGTAGGGTTGCTTCGGAATGAAAGCCTGGATAGTAGGGCTGTAAGAAGGAACCTGGATAGTAGGGTTACTTCGGAATGAAAGCCTGAATAGTAGGGTTGTGAGAAGGATCCTTGATAGTAGGGTTACTTCAGAACGAAAGCCTGGATAGTAGGTGATCGGGACTTTATAAGTCTGTCGGGATACTAACTGCAAGTGTACAGTTCAGTCGTTCTAGTTTTAAAAGATTATCGAACCCACAGAGACTGAGGATCAATCGCATACAATCTAATGCTACAGTTTGTTTAACTAAGCGATGAATATTCGATTTTTATGGGGAAACAGTTTAATTAAAATAATAGTAATAGTTATACCAGTATGTGATAGTCGGACTTCGGGAATTCGGTGAATCGCTTGGCCTATAAAGTATTTCGGTAAAAACTAATTGTTTAAAAACCTGAGACATACACTCTCGTGTTCATGAAATAAGTTATGCTACTAAGCCTAGTGGATGCACTTTAAATTTAATAACACTTTTTGAAAACAATTTGAGTTTAATTAATTTATTAAAACACTCTCGTGTATTTAAAAATTAATGTTTCGTTACCACTATCTGGGTTGAACCCCAGCTCTCGCATGCAGGTTCTTGCCTTAATTAATTTCCCACTCTTGTGGCAAAATCGTGTTAATTAACCTCTCACTCTCGTGACAAGGGTAGTTAAATTAATCTTGGAAATTGGAAACCAGAAATTGTTTTATAAATAAATATTTTTGGCCAAGGTATCACTGAATTCTTTCGGTTCTTAAGAGTCATATACCGGTACAAATAATTTAGCCGGACATAATAGATTTAACAACAATGCAATTCAAAATATAATTCATAAAAATAATTGGCATAATACAAAAAATGAATAAATATTAATTGCAATAAAAACCTGGAATTAAAGTTGCTATGGTAATCTTGAAGTGTTACAATATTCCTTGCAGCTTGATTGAAGTAAATAAATTGTGTTAATTCTTGAATGAAGAATTAACACCTAAAACTAAAACTTGAAATAGAAATTACAGCAATGTAGAAAAAAAAAGTCTAAAACAAGGAAATAGAAATAATTGCAAAAAATAATAAATTTGTTCTGAGAAAATTCCTTCGACCCCTGCAGCTTTGCACTACCACACATATATATAGCAGAAGAAATAGCAGTTGAAACTGTCTTGAGAAAAGGTTGAGTGGAGGAAATATAGGGAGCATAGTTACTGAGTGGAGGGAAAATAGGAGAACAAGTCTGCCCTTGTGTTGCCCATGTGTCCACCCATTTACAACGTCCATCTTCACGCGCGTGACGGTCGTCACAGGTGGGTGACGGTCGTAACGCGCTTAAATAGCGCATTACGCTCGTCAGTGATGCGTGACGAGCGTTATTCCAAGTTGGGGGGCGTTACGCCCGTCACAAGGGTGTGACGACCGTCACTGCTCCAAAAATCCAAACTTTGCATTTTTAGTTCTTTTTCTCTTTGTTTATTGTCTAGCCTTCTTCAAGTTGTCCTTTTCCATTGGTTTGAGTTGACAGATGTTATACCTGTAAAAAGAAAAATAAACTCGGAATAATCGAGGGTTAGACGACTTAATGTAATATAAAATCGGTAAAAAGCATATTAATTATATGATACGTTTTCTCGTTATCAGTAGGGTTGCTTCGGAATGAAAGCCTGGATAGTAGGGTTGTGAGAAGGAACCTGGATAGTAGGGTTACTTCGGAATGGAAGCCTGGATAGTAGGGATGTGAGAAGGAACCTAGATAGTAGGGTTACTTCGGAATGAAAGCCTGAATAGTAGGGCGGTGAGAAGGAACTTGGATAGTAGGTTTACTTCGGAATGAAAGCCTGGATAGTAGGGCTTTGAGAAGGAACCTTGATAGTAGGGTTACTTCGGAATGAAAGTCTAGATAGTATAGCTGCTTCTGAATGAAATCCTGGATAGTAGGGCTGTGAGAAGGAACCTGGATAGTAGGGTTGTTGCACCCCAAAATTTACCCTCTTGATTTAGGCTTATGTTTCATCATGAGCATCATAATGCATTACATTCATACATTGTGACAGGGTCAAAGTACTTTGATGACCAAGTTTTCCTCAAGCCTTGAAAGTTGTTTGCATTGACAAGTTGCTCAAGAAATATCTTACCATCCAAATCTATGGATCTTTTGAGCTCAAAGGTTATGGCATATCTTAAGATGTTTTCACCCAGCTCTTTGGGTTATCTGGGGATTGAAGTTTGTGTCTGATCACAAGGAGAATCACCCTTTGGATTCACCAGTCAAATTTGGGTTTTGTTTGATCAAGGCTATTGACGCATGTTAAAATCTTGATTTGGAAGCAAAAATATTCCTTTGATATTTGAAAGGTCTTTGTACAAGAAATTGGTCAGGATGCCCAGAGGATTTGAAGTTTTGAAGATGATTCATCAGTCTCCTAATGTGTTGACCAAAATACAGGTTTTGGTTTTCATCAGGTTTTCTTGAGAATTTTGAAGTTAAACTTTGCACATGGACTTTATATGTTTGGAAGATCATATGTTTGAAGTTTTGATCATCAATTTTGAAGGAAAGTGGATCATTTGATTCAGAGGGGCAAAATGGTCGTTTTGGTCAAAATCAGTCAAAGTCAAAGTTGACCAAGTGAATTTTTGGCCAACCATCATTTCAAGGATGTACTTTTCATATTTCAAGTCCATTTTGGTCATTGGACTAAAGAGATTGAAGTTTGGATTGAAACTTGTTCTTGAAGAAACCCTAAAAGTTTCTAATTTTGGAAAATAAGGACTTAATTTCAAAAAATCATATTTTATTCATCCTTGATCAAGAAGATGCAAATGAAATATGCTTGGAAATCTAAGAGAATTATCTTTCACCTCCTTTTGGTCTCATAATTAAATTGGAAAGGAATCAAGAGTTATGGTCTTTTGAAGTTACAAAATTATAGGTCATTTTTCAAAATTAGTGAATTTCAAGCCAAAATTTAGGGATCTTAATGGATTAATTTGCAAAAACTATAAGCTATGGGTTTGTATACATTTTCAATACCTTTCCAAATTGTACTCATTTGTGTCAAAACTCAAAAGTATGAGCAAGTTATGAGTTTTGGAATTTCGTGGCATTTTATTGAAATTTGGCCAAAATGCAAAATGGCCATTTCTTGCAAACTCAAGTTTTAGCCATTCCTCATGCTTCTAATCAAGCCCATTGGTAATTTGTGACATGCTGAGGCCCGTTACACTTGATATTTCGTGCCCCATATGGTATTGCACATGTTGCATTGAAAAAGTGACAAAATTGCTCAGAATGGCCAATTCACCAACACTCTCTCATTTCAAATGATCATGGGTTGGCCTTTTAAGCATGCATTGTTGACTTCATTTGGCTCAAAAAATGCATAAGAAGCAAGGGAATGCACGAGAAAAAGGCCTGATTCAGTATGCACCTGATTTTTGGCCAAAATTCCCAATCTTGCCCTCCAACGGATTTAAGGACAAACTTCGACTTCTATCTTTCTCTACACACTCTATATAAGTGAAAGCAAGCAAAGAGAGAGAGAGAGAGGGAACGCGCCATTTACAAGAATTCCAGATCTGAAAATTTCCTTCCTCTTCTGCATTTAGATTCGATTCTCTCAATTCCTTGGTGCTTTCTTCAAATCTCTTGTGGATTTCAGCAAAGCAAGTAGATCAAGCCAGCACCATTTGTTTGCATCTGGAGTGAAGGAGACAGTAGATCACTTTTCACCTTGAGGTAATGATTCCAAACTTCGATTCTTGAGATGCACTTGTTTATTGAGATGTTTGAGCTTGAATTCATGTTCAATGATGTTAATGGAATGTGTCTGGAGCTTTTTTGCGTTTAATTTGATGAATTATGCATGTTTGGATGTTCTGAAACTCGCGATTCATAAGGTTTTTATTCATGTTCGTGACTTGATTGTGGATAATGTGGTTAATGATTTCATTTGATTCGAATTGCTATGTATTCCTTGCCATGCTAGCTTTGATTTGCCTTTGATTTCATGAAAAATGATGCAAAATTGAGCATGTTGTGTTGATCTGAAAGTGAGCCCTAATGCTGAGTTATACGCGCGCTTTTTGGATGTTCAGAGGTTGAAGATGATGTGGTGGCACATCCTGATTGGTTCATTTGAAATGTTTGGATTATTTGAATTTTTATTTTATAATTTGATTTCCATGATTTTATTTCTTGCTCAAAAATGATTGAACAATTCTGAAAAAATTATCATAAATTCAAAATAATATTTCTGACTTTGTTTTTTTTTTTTTGATAATTTTTTGAAAATATTTTTATTGGTTAAAAAATTGTTATATTTAATTAATTAATTGATCAAAGATAATTTTTATTTTAATAGTTCCTTTGACCTAAAAAATCCACAAAAATTATTTGAGACTCCCAAAATAATGTGAAAATTGATTCTAACTTTGGTTCATCATTTTTCTTTTTTTTGATTAAAAATTTAATTTCAAAAGGATATTTGTAATATTTGTTTATTTTTTCTATTTTAATACTTCTATTAATTCAAAAATTCCAAAAAAAATCATGTAATCTTGTTTTTGATCATAGAATCTGATCATATTTTTTGTTTTGCATTTTTTGGTTATGGATTGCATTTTCTTGCCCTTAAATAATAATTCAATTATTAATTGTTTGATTTCTTATTTTTAATATTTTCCTTTTGTCCAAAAATTCACAAAAAAATTCAGGGGTGTATGTTTTTAGCCATAATATTTGAATTTAATGTTAGTTGGCCATTTTTTTGACTTTTTGATTTTAATATCATTTTGACATGTGAATATTTGTTAATTACATAATTGTTCGAATATTAATTTCTTTCTTGACTTTTCTTAATTCAAAAAAATATGAAAAATGTATATTCTGACTTTTAGGGTTCGTTGATATTTTTTGCATGACCTTGTTTGATTTGTTTGAGTTTTGATCCTATTTAATTAATATTTAGGATTAAAAGTCAAAATCTAGGGTTTTGTTGTTTATAGTGCAAGTTTCATGTTCAAAACCCTAGTGCCTTGGACTTTTATTAGATTTCAGGTCTTGATCATGGTTCATGAATGTATTGGGAATTTGAAAATCATTTTTCTTGAATTATTTGACTTGGTTTGACATTTTCCCACAAATAATTTTGAAAACTTGTCTAGTTTGGTGGTTTTGCCAACTAATCTTAAACTTTGCACTTCATTTGATCTCCTTCCCAATCATTCATGAACTAAGGGCTTGAAATATGACTTCTAAACACTTCCAAGATGTTAAGATATTTTTGGTATGAATTATGGGTCTTTATTTCTATTTTTGATGTAATTTTGAAGTGAAGGTACCCAATTATGTTTGCATGACTTGTTGCAACTTGTTTGATGGCCAATGAACTTGAGTAAGGCCTATAATTAGGAACCTAATGATCATGTTGGTTATGACTTATCCATGTAGCATCAAACCATTTTGACTTAATGTCCCATCCTTGAATATTTTAAACCATCTAATGCATTATGTAGGTTTCATTTCCTATTGTATTCATGAAGTTGTGATTGAATTAATTATGCATGATTAAAATATGTTTGCTACTGACCTTTATGGTTCTTTATCATATTATTCTCAAGCTCTTATGATCCTTGATTGACACTCAATTGTCAATTCAGCATGGTGATAGGAAAGAGCAACATTCCTCTGATTCTTTTGACCTAATATGTGCATATGCTTGTCTCTTCTTATTTATAATGTCCAATATTTGGTAATTGCCACTATGACTTGTTCTTACTTCTTCACCTTTTGGAATACTAACTTGGTTGTTGAATATGCGAGGTACTCTGAGAAAGATACAACTTTTGGCTTAAGGCTCTTGTGTACCACTTTATTTGTGGAACACAGTTTATTATATTGGCAATGTTTTTGTGTTTGGCATGCTTGATGGTTTATGCAGGATACACACATCTTTGATTGTGAATGTCACACTTTGCCCATGGGATTTGTACATATATGATAATTTTCTTACATCTTGATGGTGCAATTGCTGACTCAATTTGTCTACTGATGCCAGCTTGCTTGAAGTTTCTCTGGGTTTCTTTTATTCTTGCTTGATTGCTACAGATAGTTATCTGTTTGGTATTGTACTACCTCCTTTCACCCATTTTCATTTTTTATAACTCTCTGATTGCATGACGGGACCTCTGTTGCTGATATATGTCAGGAGGCCCTCTGGTTTTTATTTGATGCATGTGTTGTGATTGTTGATTGATGAGTCACTCAATTTAGATATTGAGATCACGACTTCGCTCTCATTGCATGTTCCCTATAGGATCTTTATTACTTTTCCTCTTTAATTGTTGATCGATGAGTCACTCAATTTATATATTGAGATCACGACTTCGCTCTCATTGCATGTTCCCTATAGGATCTTTATTGCTTTTCCTCTTTAATTGTTGATCGATGAGTCACTCAATTTAGATATTGAGATCACGACTTCGCTCTCATTGCATGTTCCCTATAGGATAGTTTTAGTGAGTTCCCTTTAACATGTAAATTAAGATAGGATCTTCCCTTTATCCTCAACCTTAGGGTCAACCACTGTATGATAACACTAGGGATAGTACTAGGCTAGTTTCCCTTAGTTGTTTTTTTTCTTTCTTTGCATTTTTGCATCTTAAAACAAAAACCTCTTTTCTTGGAAAATCATAAGACATTTCTAATGAACCCAAAGTCTTCTTCAAAGTAAAAGATACAAACCAATCTTACTTTGTATGTGTTATCTTGAAGCCTATGTTTCGCCATCTCACATGTTTGTTATCCTACCTTGATTCTTAATATCATTGTTAGGTGTGATGTTTCGTCATCTTATTTTATTGATGTTTTGCCATCTTTGCCATGATATCTTGCTACCTTTTAGCCGATGTTTCGCCATCGCACATTTGTTTGAAGCTGATGTTTCGCCATCGCACATGTTTGTTATCCTACTTTGACTCTCAATATCATTGTTAGGTGTGATGTTTTGTCATCCAATCTATTGATGTCTCGCCATCTTTGCCATGATATCTTGCTACCTTTTAGTCGATGTTTCGCCATCGCACATTTTTTTGAAGCCGATGTTTCGCCATCGCACATGTTTGTTATCCTGCTTTGACTCTCAATATCATTGTTAGGTGTGATGTTTTGTCTTCCAATCTATTGATGTCTCGCCATCTTTACCATGATATCTTGCTACCTTTTAGCCGATGTTTCGCCATCGCACATTTGTTTGAAGCCGATGTTTCTCCATCACACATGTTTGTTATCCTACTTTGACTCTCAATGTCATTTGTTGGGTGTGATGTTTATCATTTGATGTTTCGTCATCTTTGATATGTCGCCATGCTACTATTTAGTCAATGTTTTATCATCTCATTTGTTTTTTGTTTTACTTGATGTTTTACCATCTCGACTATCTTTGTTTGTCTTAATTAAAAAACACAAACCAACCAAAACACATAAGCCGAACTACAGCTGCTCTGATTCCTTAAAAGGGATACGTAGGCATTGGGGTAGGGCCCAACCAAGCACAACCTTTATTTTCCCTACATTATTTTCTTTTTCTTCCGCATGCATTCCCTTTTTAGTTGTAAACCATAGACATAGGATTTGACCAAACCCATTAGATTAGACAACAAGAGTGGATACCGTAGAGTACTACGGGCGTGTGGGGTGCTAACACCTTCCCCTCGCGTAACAGACTCCCTTACCCGATCTCTCGGTCGCAAGACTGTGATTTCTCCCTTTCCAGGTTTTCTCGATGTTTACCTTTCCCTTTCGGCGGGATAAAAGACGTTCGATGACGACTTCATAGTTCGATGATTTCCAGCCGGTGGTTTCAGCTGGCGACTTCATTGGGGACAGATTTACCTTTTAATGGTCCATCCCGGAGTAGATCCTAGATCTTGTTTGTTTTCCTTTTGCGTGTTTATTTACCGCTTTGCATGTTTATCTGTTAGCATTGCATCCTACGTGTGCTTTACTTTCTGCATACTGGATTTGGTTGGACTGTTTGGTTTCTGGATTTTCTTGGTGGGTGGGTTGTTCCATGAGGTAAAAGGCCTTGTACCCAGGCTATGAGTGAAATCCATAGGAACTAGGAATATAGTGGCCATGGCAGCTATGAGGCGGATGCTTTGTAGACCTGACCATGAGACCCATGACTTCGGAGGTAGTTCGGATAGGTGTCATCGTATGATGATACCGACATTCGAGCTCTCGTACTCTGATTCGGCTTTTAACCTTACCTTGACCTAGACTACACCCGTGAGAGGGGCAGGAAAACTTTTCTTACAGGTACAAGTACTGTTGGTGACTTTGTGTTGCGAAGATAACTCAGGTTCCCAGTTTTGAAGCCTCGAGATTCTGTTGTGATCTTGAGTGATGTTGTGCTGTAATGGTCTAACCACGATCCAGTGTGAACTTTGATCCTGTCATATTGCATCATAGCATGTTTATATCTAAAAAAATGATGTAAAAAAAATAACTAGCATGCGCATGTCATTTTCCAGGGACATTCAAGAGTCTTCTTTCCATCAGAAATGGTCGGTCTCCCTCCAGTTGAGTGTGATTCAGTTCATGTTAAAGAGCTCACTAGGCATACTTTCTCTTATCAGATTCCTACCGTTGATGTGGCCGAATTGAAGAGGTTGAGTTCTTATTTGAAGGATTATGTTCTGAACAACTTCAACAAAAGTTATGGCAACTTGTTACTGGTCCTTAATACTCCAGTTGACCCGATGGCTTTGATCACTCTCTTCCAGTTCTATGACAAAGAATTACGGTGCTTTACTTTCCAAGATTATCAACTGGTTCCTACCTTAGAAGAGTACGCGTACCTGCTTAATATCAAGTTGTCTGATGAAGTTCCTTTTGTCCAAGTGCCGTAGAAGCCGAAGTTCGAAGTTATTGCTGAAATTCTTCATTTGAGTTGGAAAGAGGTGAAAGACAATTGGAAGTCCAGTGAGGATATTGCAGGGTTTTATCTGGATTTCTTAGTGAAGAAAGCTAAAGACTGGGCAAAGAAAGGCAATTGGAATGACTTCAGTTCTCTGTTTTCTCTTATAATATATGGGACCTTCCTTTTCCCCTTGCAAGAGAAATTTTGTGGATTTGGAGGCTATTTGTGTTTTCAGAAACAAGAACCCGATACCGACACTCTTGGCAGATACTCTCTATACCATCCATTCCAGGCACGGAAAGGGTGGTAATGTAGGTTTATGTCATTCGATATTGTATCAATGGCTTATGTTGCACCTACCAGTAAGTGGTCCTTTCGTGGATACTAGGCTTTCTCTCTGATGGTCATCAAGGCTCGTCAACCTTACTTCTTTCGATATCCGGTGGAATTATGATATGGGGGAAGTGCAAAGTGTTGTCACTAGTTGCGGAGATTTCCCTAATGTTCCCCTCATAGGAACTAAGGGATGTATCAACTACAATCATGTGCTTGCTTATCGACAATTGGGATATGCAATGGATGGACCGCCAAAGGTTGAGGAGGTGTCTGAATCAGTTTATTTCGCTAGAGGAAGTGATCCTGAGATGTTAAAAAGAGTGTCAAGTGCTTGGAAGGGAGTTCATAAGAAGGATATAACTACTTTGGGCAAGAAGGTTCCTATTGTTAGGGTTCCTTACATGGAGTTAGTTAAAACCAGGGTTAAGATCTTACGGTTACCATTCGCAAGGTCGGCTCCTCTATACGAGCAACCTCCTGTTGTTCTAAGTAGTACGGTGCCTACTGAGATGTTTACCCAAATTCATGTTGAGAACATTCAGCTTCGTGCAAAAGACCGTGAAGCGGGGATGAAACTGTATTGGGCAGATCAAGAAAGGGCCGACTTAGCTCGTAAACTCAAGGAAGATCAAGGGGAAACTTCGGATGCAACCGGTTCTAGGAATAGGTCTCATGCCGAAATGGGAGAAGAATTGAGTAAGATTGAGCAAGAGTGTCAGAAGCTTCAGGCCTCAAAAAATAGTTACAAGAAGAAGATTCAGAACTTAGAAATACAGCTCAAAGACAAAGAGGCTCAGCTTGAGAGAGAAGTAGCCCAGAAGCATGTCGCAGAAGATCGGTTCCAAGAGAGTAAAATGGTCGCATCTCAACTCTTGAAGGAGAAAGCCAGACTTGAAGATTACTGTCAACATCTTGATGCATGTTTAGTTCCGGAGATTTAGTTCTGTTATTTACTTTTAGTATGTTTGGTCACCCCCAGAATTGTTGGAAGGGACCAATTGTTTGTTGTTATTATTCAGTTCTTTTTTCTTTATTTGTTAAGACATGTATTCAGTTGTTTATCATTTTACTCTTAATTGACCAAAGTCACTTGGGCATCATTTCTTTTGTTTGTAAATAATTGAAATGTTCGTCCTATTATGTTTTATCTTTCGATTGTATGGTTGCACACCGTGACTGATGAATAAAAGGACTCTTGGATACTTGGGAATGACAAACATATCATGCATATCATGCATTTCATAACATTACAGGTTATCTCAAGACGGTTTTCTTATTCTGCTTCTTTTCTTATTCAGAATTCAAGACGACTACTCATCGGTATTCCACCAGAAACAACTTACCAAGACAGATGGAACAGGTTCAAGCTGAACTGGCTGAAATGAGGGCCCAGATGGCTACTCAGATGACTCAGTTCATGGAGGTCATCACCAATGTGAATCGCCGGCAAGAGGAGCTAGCTGCCATTGTCAACAACTAGCGCCTCCATCCAGGGGATGGTGGAAATCAAGGGCTTTATCAAGACATTTCTGTAGGAATGGGGGATGTGCAAGATCATCCTGCTGGAAGTTTTCATGGGATTCCAGGAAACCCGTTCATGCGCAACGTAGGGAAGTTCCCTCCGTCTCCTGGACCTCGTCTTGTAGGGAACAGGAGAGCTAATCAGGGTGGTGTAAGGAATTATCAGGATCAGGATTTTGACTTTTACCAGGATGAAGATCAGTTTTCTGTGCGGTGTTCAGAGTCGGGGGTTCAGATTGAGGATGTGAAGTATCATTTATTGGAAGAGCGTCTGAAGGCTGTGTAAGGGCAAGGAATCCTTGGTATGGATGCTAATGATCTTGGGTTGGTGTCCGGGGTAAAGGTTCCTCCGAAGTTCAAGCCTCCTATATTTGAGAAGTACAACGGAACGTCGTGTCCTATTACCCATGCCACTGCTTATTTCCGGAAGATGTCGGTGCATACCGAGGATCAAGGGATTTTGATTCACTTTTTCCAAGATAGCCTGTCTGGGGCATCCCTGGAATGGTACATGAAGCTGGATAAAACTCATATTCATTGCTGGAATGATCTTGCTCGGGCTTTTGTCAAACATTATCAGTACAATGTGGATATGGCGCCCAATCGCACTCAGTTACAAAATATGTCGCAAGGACCAAAAGAATCTTTCAAGGAATACGCTCAGAAGTGGCGTGAGTTGGCTGCGAGGGTTCAACCTCCACTCATGGAGAGAGAACTCATTGATATGTTTATGAGTACCCTGCAAGGGCCATTCTATGAGAACATGATAGGAAGTACTTCGGCAGGATTTGCAGACTTAGTCATGGCTGGTGAAAGAATTGAAGTGGGTTTGAAATTGGGAAAAATTCATATTGGAGGATCTAGCAGCTCATCAGGGGGCGGTAAGAAACCATTCAACAATTACCCTAAGAAAAGGGGAGGCGATGCAAATGTAGTTTATTCTCATAGAGGACGAAGAGAGGATCGCCAGCATCAACAAATCAATGTTGTTTCTATTCCTGTTAATGCTCCTCTGCTGCAGAGACCGACTACAGTGTCGCAACAACAAAGACAGCAAGATGCTCCCCGTCAGTATAATAATCAGCAACAAAGACAACCCAAAAATTTTGATCCCTTACCAGTAACTCTTACTGAAGCGCTCCACCATTTGCTTGATTTGAAGTTGATCAGTCTGAGAAATATGCCACCACCACCCGCAAGACTCCCTGTTAACTATGATGCTAATGCAAGATGTGAATTCCATTCAGGTGGAGTGGGTCATTCTACTGACAACTGTTTTGCGTTGAAGTGCAAGGTACAAGATTCGCTGGATTCTAAGGCAATTGAGTTTACTCCAGTAACCGGTCTGAATGTTACTCAGAACCTGATGCCTAGGCATGGAGGGGGCGTTGTCAATATGGTTGATAATAATGGGGAAGTGTTGAATTTAATCATGAATGTGGAATAAGTAACTACTCCGTTGAGCTTTGTTAAGAGGTATTTGCTTGACAATTCTGTTTTCCCAGTTTGTACTTCAGAATGTGCCAAGTGTAAAGAGCAACCGAAGGGCTGTGATGATTTGAAAGCAGGCATCCAGTTGTTAATGAATGAGGGTTCCCTGCAGTTTGATAGAAAACCGAGCTACCACAAGATTATTGAAGAAGACATTGCTATGATATCTATTCCTTACACCCCTGCACGCATTCCTGCCCCGTCAAGGGAACCCCCTCTAATGATTACGGTACCCGGACCTATGCCGTATATCAGCGAGAAGGTTGTCCCGTGGCATTACGGTGCCGATTTTTATTACCACGGGGTGAAGCAAGAGGTTAATGCTAGTTTGTCTGAGGAAGAACGTGCTGAAGGTGATGAAGAGGAGGTCCATAACTTTTCTAGTGTGGGTCGAATGACTAGAAGTGGGAGAGTATTTGGTCCTTCTAATGTGAAAGATGCGGCAGATGCTTCTGCAAGATAAAAAGGAAGACAACAGGTAATGATTGGTAATCCAAGGGTTACGCCAGCCAATGTGACTCAACCAATTCCTATACCAGAAGCTTCTTCAGTTCCCGATGAAGTTGAAGAGTTAATGCGAATTATCAGAAAGAGTGAGTATACCATAATTGATCATTTGAGCTATACTCCTTCTAAGATGTCTATCTTGTCTCTGTTGATTTATTCAGAGCCTCACATAAATGCTTTGATGAAGTTGTTGAAGAATGCGTTTGTGCCACATGAAATAACAGTCAATCAGTTCGAAAATGTTTGTGCTAATATATCCGTCGGGAAAGGTTTGGGCTTCACCGATTTTGATCTTCCTCCAGAGGGACCAGACCATAACAAAGTGTTGCATATTTTGATAGAGTGCATAGGCACTACTTTATCTCGAGTTTTGGTAGACATAGGATCATCTTTAAATGTATTGCCCAAGTCAGCATTGATGAAGATTGATTATTCTGGACTAGAGTTGCTCCCTAGTGATTTGATGGTGAAGGCGTTTGACGGGTCTCGAAGGTTGGTATTTGGGGAAGTGGAGCTACCAATCAAGGTTGGTCCTTGCACCTTCACGGCCATGTTTTTTGTGATGGATATACAGCCAGCATATTGTTGCTTATTAGGGAGGCTGTGGATTCATAGAGCAAGAGCAGTCACTTCTACTCTTCATCAGAAACTCAAGTATCCTACAGAAGGAAAGGTGATAAATGGGTGTGGTTAGGAAGAGTACATTGTAAGTCATTTGACATCATTCCTCTATGTTGAAGTTGAAGACGAAATACACGAAACTCCATTTCAGGCATTTGAGACAGTTCATGCTGTCAACTTTCCTCCTCCAGAGCAGAAAAAGAAATCGGAAATTGTTATGTCTTCTCTTAAAGATGCAAAGGTTGTAGTGGAAGGTGGTAACCCTGAAGGTTGGGGTCGGGTGCTGGACATTACTCTGATGTTTGATAAATTTGGTCTTGGTTTTAGCCCAGGTCAGAAGAGTGCAGCTCCCAGAGCATCCAGTTTATCTACTCCTGTGAAGTTTTCCCGTCCTTGTGCTACTCAAGAAGGACACGTCAATGCAATTGGCGATGGTAGAGTTAATGGTTACAATGTTGAAGATTGGATTCGTCCGAGTATTCCAGGCCAGACACTCAACAATTGGACTTCTGTGGATGTTATCTAAGTTTCAAGCGCTGATGAGTAATTTTCTTGTTTCTTTTATTCGTCATATCATAATTCCTACGCTCTTCCCAAGGCGTAGTGGATCATTTGTGTAGGGCGACCATGTTTATTTTGCAAGTTTATCATGAAATAAAGGACGTTTTTGCATTCAAAATTTTGCTTCTCCTCTTTTTCTTTTTCTTTAAATGGAAATGTTTCTCTTTCCACACACTGTCTCTAAAAAACGCAAAAATGTCATTCATGCAGATGCACTTCCACCACTGATTCTATCGATAACAACTCTTCTATGGCTCATTATGAATTTGATACTCCTATTTATCAAGCTGAAGAAGAAGCATATGAGGAGTGTGATCTACCTGAGGAGCTAGCAAGATTGTTAAAACAAGAGGAGAAGGCTATTCAACCGAATTAGGATTCGATTGAGCTTGTTAATATTGGCACAGAAGAGGTAAGAAGAGAAGTCAAGATAGGGGCAGATCTTGAAGAAAGTGTAAAAGCCAGATTGATTGAGCTACTCCGTGAGTATTCTGATATCTTCGCCTGGCCTTATGAGGATATGCCTTGGTTGGATACAGACATAGTGGTGCATCGGCTACCTCTCAAAGAAGGTTGTTCTCATGTCAAGCAAAAGCTGTGAAGAAATCATCCTGAGATATCCAAAAAGATCAAGGAGGAGGTCCAGAAGCAGTTGGACGCAAATTTCTTAAAAGTTGTCAATTATTTGCCATGGATTGCAAATATTGTGCTTGTGCCTAAGAAAGATGGTAAAGTCAGGATGTGCCTGGATTATAGGGATTTGAACAGGGCCAGCCCTAAAGATGATTTCCCCCTTCTGCATATTGATGTGTTGGTCGATAATACTGCTCATTCCAAAGTGTTTTCGTTCATGGATGGCTTTTCGGGTTACAATCAGATTAAGATGGCCCCGGAGGATATGGAGAAGACAACATTCATCACGCCTTGGGGAACTTTCTGTTATAAAGTGATGCTGTTTGGTTTGAAAAATGTCGGGGCAACATATCAGCGCGCCATGGTCACTCTCTTTCATGATTTGATTCACAAAGAGATTGAGGTTTATGTGGACGATATGATTGCTAAGTCTGACACGGAAGAGGAACACCTGGTTCATCTGGAAAAATTGTTCGGGAGACTGAGGCAGTTCTTGCTAAGGTTGAATCCGAATAAGTGCACCTTCAGGGTGAGATCCAGCAAGTTATTGGGCTTTATTGTAAGTGAAAAAGGTATCGAGGTGGACCTGGCCAAAGTCAAAGCGATACAGGAAATGCCTGAGCCAAAGACAAATAAGGGAATACGTGGCTTCTTGTGAAGGTTAAACTATATTTCCAGATTTATTTCTCATCTCACAGCCACATGTGAACCTATGTTCAAGTTGTTGAAGAAAAGTCAAACAGTGAAATGGAATGAGGATTGTCAGAAGGCCTTTGACAAGATAAAGGAATATTTGCAGAAACCTCCGATACGCATGTCGCCAGTGGAAGGAAGGCCACTAATCATGTATTTAACTGTGTTGGAGACCTCAATGGGTTGCGTCCTCGGTCAGCACGACGAGACGGGGAAGAAGGAACAGGCTATTTACTACTTGAGTAAGAAGTTTACGGAATGCGAGTCAAGGTATTCATTGCTGGAAAAGACTTGTTGTGTGCTTGCCTAGGCCACCAAACGTCTGAGGAAGTACATGCTAACTCACACCACTTACTTGATATCCAAAATAGATCCAATCAAGTACATTTTTGAGAAGCCAGCTCTTATAGGTAGGGTCGCCCGTTGGCAGATGATACTCACTGAATATGATATCCAATACACTACTCAAAAAGCAATTAAGGGTAGTGTACTAGCCGACCATCTTGCTCACCAGCCCGTGAATGATTATGAACCGATGAAGTTTAATTTTCCAGATGAGGAAATTGTGTATATTCGGGATTGTAACATACCAGACCCAGACGAAGGACCCGAGCCGAGATCACGTTGGACGCTTATTTTTGATGGTGCCTCTAATGCCATGGGCAACGGCATCAGAGCTATTATCACTTCCTCTGAGGGATATCACATTCCTTTCACAGCTCGTATTTGTTTCGATTGCACTAACAACATGGCCGAATATGAGGCATGCATCTACGGCATTGAAGCCGCGATTGACCCGCGCATCAAATTTTTGAAAGTTTACGGGGATTCCAATCTTGTTATCTGTCAGATTAATGGAGATTGGGAGACTCGCCATCAGAACTTAATCCCCTATCGTGAGCATGTTATGAATCTGATTCCGTACTTCGAAGAGATCACGTTTGAGCATATTCCCAGAGAAAAAAACAATCTAGTTGATGCACTGGAAACTTTGTCCTCCATGTTCAAGGTTAAGTGGGCAAATGAGGCACCTTCCATTACCATCAGAAGTTTGAGTGAGCCAGCTTTCTGTTTTGAGGACAGTTTGGAGCCAGATGGTAACCCTTGGTTTTATGACGTTAAACGATATCTGGAAACACAAGAGTACCCTGAAGAGGCATCCGTCACAGATAAGAAGTTATTAAGAAGATTTTCAGCCAAGTTCTTTCTCAATGGTGGTATGTTTTACAGAAGGCATCATGATTGTTTACTGCTCAGATGTGTTGACAAGAAAGAAGCGGCTAGAATCATTAAGGAGATACATGAAGGTGATTTCGAGACCCATTCCAATGGGCACACCATGGATAAAAAGATCTTGCGAGCAGGTTATTATTGGTCCACCATGGAGACTGACTGTTATAATCATGCACGGGTTTGCCACAAGTATCAAGTCTATGCTGACAAGGTGCATGTTCTGCCAGTACCTTTGAATGTCTTGACTTCCCCTTGGCTGTTTGTGATGTGGGGAATTGATATGATCGGCAAAATTGAACCGACTGCATCCAACGGGAACCGTTTCATTCTGGTTTCCATCGATTATTTTACAAAATGGGTCGAAGCTGCATCCTATGCCAATGTCACCAAGCAGGTGGTAACTTGGTTCATTAAGCACAACATTATCTGTCGCTACGGATTTCCTGAGAAGATAATTATTGATAATGGGTCTAATCTGAACAACAAGATGCTGAAGGAGCTTTGTGAGTCCTTCAAAATCAAGCATCATAACTCTTCCTCATAAAGACCAAAGATGAACGGTGCTGTCGAAGCGGATAATAAAAACATCAAGAAAATCGTGCAGAAGATGGTGGTAACCTATAAATATTTGCATGAGATGCTTCCTTTCGCTTTGCATGATTATTGTACCACTGTGCGTACTTCGACTAGGGCAACCCAATTTTCATTGGTTTACGGCATGGAGGCAGTGTTGCCGGTAGAAGTCGAGATTCCCTCTCTTAGGGTCATGAGAGATGTTGAGCTAGATGAAAGTGAATGGGTACAGAATCGGCTGGATCAGTTGGAACTTATTGATGAAAAAAGATTGACGGCCGTATGTCACGGTCAGGTATATCAGCAAAGGATGAGAAAAGCTTTTAATAAGAGGGTACGACCTCAGTGTTACAAACCAGGCGACCTTGTGCTCAAGAGGATAATTCTTCCCCAGGGAGATCCCAAGGGCAAGTGGGTTCCAACTTATGAAGGTACTTTCGTGGTCATAAAAGTTTTCTCTGGAGGGGCAATGATGCTCACGACTATTGATGGAGAGTACTTTCCTCTCCCTGTGAATGCTGATGTAGTTAAAAAATACTTTGCATAATAAAAAAATAAAAATCCGCTAAACTGAAAACCCGAAAGGGCGGTTTAGGCAAAAAGAGGGTGTCCTGGTGAATCGAAAACCCGAAAGGGCGATTCAGGAAAAATTTAGGGACTTAGAGCAAATGACTACATTCAGCATGAGATCCTTTGTTACTTTCCTTCGTTCCGTCGCCTGGCATAAGCTCGGAGCTAATCTAAGATTGATCTGTCTGAAGGCAGGAAGATGAGAGTCATCAGAGTCATAGCAGAGTCGAGACTTGATGGATGTTCACATTCACATTGCCATCTGTAAACACTTGTTTGTTTTAGTTTTGTAATTTCTTGCCTCCCAATTTAAATGCCTTTTCACAGGCATATTTCTCAAAATCAATAGAATATCTTCTTTCGAGTATACGTATGCTTTTCTTTTCTTTTTTTTTATTTTGTTTGCAAAAACGTCCAATATTTTTTATAAGCATGTGCATATAAACTTTGTGGACCTTACACGAAAATGGTAATACAAGTCATGGTTGGTCGATTGCTTGAAATGCGGATAACAAACACCACTACTACTATGCAAGGGGCATGTTTGTTTCTCTTTTTGGTGGACTTCCCTTTCACTCTTTTAGGCATTTCGCCTTGCGGTTTTGTTTCATAGCTCCGGGCTATTGGTAAAAATTATGGGTCAGGGTAATATCAGGATTACGGCAGGTTGGCGAGATCGGCGAACTTGGTTGGAGACATTGCTTCCCTATAACGACTTTTATTACGTTTATTTGCCATGCTTTCATGTGTCATCTTGATTGATTGTTTTAAGCGTTGTCTGCATACAGGATTTTGCTTATAGCTGAATGTCAGTCTTGATGCGTTGAATGTTTTTTCCTAAAAAGTTCTTTTTACAAAATCACTCTTTAATTGTTTTCCGGGCATTTTGATACCAACTGTGTCATTGTTTTTGCATGACCAAGAATTTGGAGGAGGAAGTTTAGCTAAAACAATGATTGTAGTGGTATGCTTTTGAGTAGAACCCTGTTGACGATGTACAAGCATTGTTTCAATCCCCAAACACTGGAGATATAAGGGAGTTAGAACCTCGTTAACCCCTCTGAGCCTTCGAAGTAGGAGTTTCCTTTTCGTTTGAAAAAAAAAACTTTTTTAACCAGGGGCAGAGTAGATGTTCAGTTGATTTGCCCAAGCATTCAAATTTCAGAAGGAATGTCCCCTTTGAGGATCACTGCATTTTATCTGAACCGTGATTTTCATTTTTCTCACGGAATCCTGAGGTCGAGATCGAATCGATACAATAATGGATATCCCTCGCCGAACAAGGAATGAGGCATTTGTGTTCTTCAAAAAAAGACAAAGAAAGAAAAAGTTCAAAAGTCACATTGACTTGTTCAAAATGGAAAGCATGAATAAGAAAGAAACAAAAAGCCCCGCTAAGCCGAAACTTGAAAATAAGTCGCTTAGGCAAAAGTTAGGGCATCCCGCTAGACTCCCAAAATGGAGATTCAAAAGATTTTGTCCAGGCAAAAGTTAGGGAAAAGAGAGCCTAAAAGGCCAAAAAAAAAAAAGAAGAAAGATTGTTCAAATAAAACATTCATCAAAAAGAAGAGGAACAATAATATCAAAAAGAGATAAACAAAAGCAGCAGAAGTTAAACGACAATCATGTCGGAGGATTTGTCTTGATCACTCAGCCATTATGAGTCCTTTTGAAAGGTGAATGCTTGTGAAAAGTCAATTGAATTTAGGACAGGAGAATATCACGAAGGGGGTGGGCACCAAATAATTTGAGCCTTAAAAAAAACTTTTTTTTCAAAAGAACCTTGAACCAGGCCACATTATAACCTTTAAAAGTCCTAACTGAAACATGAATTTAACTCGAAAGCATACTACAACAGGATAACATCTCCTAAACTCCCAAAATATGTGTTGCATAGTCGTGTTGCTATCTTATCACCTGCATTTTAATTCGCTTTTCAAAAAGGGGAAAGAGAAGTTTTAAAACCTTTTTTTTTGCACTCTAGCCAGTGATTCATTCACAACAGAGATGCGACATTTTGTTAAAATTTTCAACTTCAAGGCTTAAATAATTATCGCATCAGGTCTATCACTCTCAATAAACATTCTTCCTGTATGCAAAATAGCTGTTAGACATAAAAAAGTTTGCACGTTGAATACCTGTAAAGATCTTAATGATGGTTAAAAAGGGAATGTTCGGCTTTCTTCTTCTGCTTATCCCCTGTGAAGTTTCGTTTCCCCAGTGAAGTTTCGTTTCCCCGGTAAAGTTTCATTTCAGCAGCAAAGTTTTGTTACTCTAGGGATTTTCTTTCAGAAAGTTTCGTTCTAAGACTTCAAGATTGGGATATGTTGCCTATCCCCAGTAAAGTCGTTAAGCAGGAACCCACATTCTGAAGAAGTTTCAATTCCCCTTTCAGATTTGCCAGTCGGGATCCCTCGCTTTGATCTCTCAGTTCCCAGCTGATCTATTAACCGGGGCATCCTTTGTTAAGGATCTCCTCTTGTTCCCCAGTAAGGTTTTGATACCGTGTGACTATCTGCAGGATTCGTCCTTTGGTTGCATTCCAAGAGAATATCTCTCCAGTAAGATAATCTTCAGCAGAGTTCTATCTCTTCAGTGAAGTCCCACCTCTTCAGTAGAGTTTTGTTCCCCCAGCAAAAGGTTTTCGTCCTTTTCCAGAAATTTCAGTGTCAACCTGATCTTCCCCGAGAATTTGCAATTTATTTTTGCAGTTCCTCTCTTGGTTTGTGGCCCGTTTCTGCTGGTTGCTCGTTTGTTTCTCTGTGAAGCTCCATCACTTCGAGGTTCCCTCTCTAGCGGTTCCCCATATCTTCTCCTCTCCTTTGGATTTTGCAATTTATTTTTGCAAGTCATGTCAGATTCTGACTTCTTGGTTATTGGCTTCTCAATTGGCCATTCCCCAGTGGAACTTTTAAACATGCATCATTACATTGCATCTACCAAAACGCATAGCATTTCCATCATATGGAGCATTGCGCTATATAAAAAGAATTCAAACATGCATCGAAACATAAGCCATTATTATTTCTGTCATCCCCAGTGATTTGCTAATACTTCGGGTTTAATCCCCAGTGAGGTCTTCGTCCTTATTATCCACCTCATACCAATATCCTTCTGACGTTAATCTTTTGTTTGTTTAAATGTCTACTCTTGAATGTAGTCAGTTTTGCCCTGGCGCAGTCTTCTTGGGTATAGTCTTCACTACCCTCTCTGGTTCATTCCAATGGTTGTTGATGCACCTTTTGAATACCAGTTTCGTCCTGATATTCTCTTTCAGCAGGTTTTTAGGTGTACGCCCTAATTTCCTTGCTTTGGGTTGAGCTCATAGTTTCATCTCCTCACCTTGTGCATGAAATCCGGTTTCGTCCTGGTACTCATCTAGTTTAGTTTTGCCTAACTAGTTATTGAGTTGAGTTTCGTCTCGTTTTTGCTTTCATACCTTGGACTCTTTGACGGTGTTCATTTACCGAGTGCAGTGTTCGTGCTGCGCCCCTGGTTTGAAATCAGTCTCTTTTTGTTCCTTGGATTCTCCTATCAGTTTTCGTCACTGTTTATCCTTTGATCTGAGACCAGAAAGTGCTTTGAGAAACATGCACTCTTATCACTTTGCTTTGGGTCGAGTTTCGCCTTGTTACCCGTGCGTGAAATCCAGTTTCGTCCTGGTACTCATCTAGTTTAGTTTCGTCTACTGGTCTTTGAGTCGAGTTTCGTCTCGCTTTTGTTCCTCATTTCTGAGATTCTTTCAGTTCCTTCATACTGTCTATCTTAGTTGAGATTAGCAAGTGTTCCTAGAATCACACACTCTAGCCACTTTACCTTGGGTCGAGCTCCGAGTTTCGTCTCCTCACCCGCGTACATTTTCTGTTACAGGGCTTAGTTTCGTCTATGCTCTGTTGGTTGAGTTTTGCCTCACCCCTCCCTTTTGAAGCCCAGTTTTTCCCTGGCAGGTTTGTCCGGAAGTTTAGTTGCGTCTAATCTTCTTCGTTTTTGCTCTGTTTCAACCTGAATTTTGGCTTCATTCTGACACATGTCTTGGGAGTTTTGTCTCCGTTTCTTTCAAGAGTGTAAATTTTTGGGTTCTTTCGTATTCAAACATCGTCAACCCTGAACGCTCGAAAGTTGTCACTTTTCTCACTCATCATGTTGAAGATATTTGAATAGGGGCAGCTGTTGCACCCCAAAATTTACCCTCTTGATTTAGGCTTATGTTTCATCATGAGCATCATAATGCATTACATTCATACATTGTGACAGGGTCAAAGTACTTTGATGACCAAGTTTTCCTCAAACCTTGAAGGTTGTTTGCATTGACAAGTTGCTCAAGAAATATCTTACCATCCAAATCTCTGGATCTTTTGAGCTTAAAGTTTATGGCATATCTCAAGATGTTTTCACCCATCTCTTTGGATTATTAGAGGATTGAAGTTTGTGTCTGATCACAAGGAGAATCACCCTTTGGATTCACCAGTCAAATTAGGGTTTTGTTTGATCAAGGCTATTGATGCATGTTCAAATCTTGATTTGGAAGCAACAACATTCCTTTGATATTTGAAAGGTCTTTGTACAAGAAATTGGTCAGGATGCCCAGAGGATTTGAAGTTTTGAAGATAATTCATTAGTCTTCTAATGTGTTGACCAAAATTAGGGTTTTGGTTTTCATCATGTTTTCTTGAGAATTTTGATGTGAAACTTTGCACATGGTCTTTATATGTTTGGAAGTTCATATGTTTGAAGTTTTGATCATCAATTTTGAAGGAAAATGGATCATTTAATTCAGAGGGGCAAAATGGTCATTTTGGTCAAAATCAGTCAAAGTCAAAGTTGACCAAGTGAATTTTTGGCCAACCATCATTTCAAGGATGTACTTTTCATATTTCAAGTCCATTTTGGTCATTGGACTAAAGAGATTGAAGTTTGGATTGAAAGTTGTTCTTGAAGAAACCCTAAAAGTTTCTAATTTGGGAAAATAAGGACTTAATTTCAAAAAATCATATTTTCTTCATCCTTGATCAAGAAGATGCAAATGAAATATGCTTGGAAATCTAAGAGAATGATATTTCACCTCCTTTTGGTCTCATATTCAAATTGGCAAGGAATCAAGAGTTATGGTCTTTTGAAGTTACAAAATTATAGGTCATTTTTCAAAATTAGTGAATTTCAAGCCATATTTTTGGGACCTTAATTGATTAATTTGCAAAAACTATAAACTAAGGGTTTGTAAATCTTTTCAAGACCTTTCCAAATTGTACTCATTTGTGTCAAAACTCAAAAGTATGAGAAAGTTATGAGTTTTGGAATTTCGTGGCATTTTATTGAAATTTGGCCAAAATGCAAAATGGCCATTTCTTGCAAACTCAAGTTTTAGCCATTCCTCATACTTCTAATCAAGCCCATTGGTAATTTGTGACATGCTGAGGCCCGTTACACTTGCTATTTCGTTCCCCATATGGTATTGCACATGTTGCATTGAAAAAATGACAAAATTGCTCAAAATGGCCAATTCACCAACACTCGCTCATTTCAAATGATCATGGGCTGGCCTTTTAAGCATGCATTGCTGACTTCGTTTGACTCAAAAAATGCATAAGAAGCAAGGGAACACACGAGCAAAAGGCCTGGTTCAGTATGCACCTCATTTTTGGCCAAAATTCCCAATCTTGCCCTCCAACGGATTTAAGGACAAACTTCCACTTCTATCTTTCTCTACACACTCTATATAAGTGAAAGCAAGAAAAGATAGATGGAGGGAACACGCCATTTGCAAGAATTCCAGATCTGAAATTTTCCTTCCTCTTCTGCATTTTGATTCGATTCTCTCAATTCCTTGGTGCTTTCTTCAAAATTCTTGTGGATTATGCTTCAGCAAAGCAAGTAGATCAAGCCAACACCATTTGTTTGCATCTGGAGTGAAGGAAACAGTAGATCACTTTTCACCTTGAGGTAATGATTCCAAACTTTGATTCTTGATATGCACTTGTTTATTGAGATGTTTGAGCTTGAATTCATGTTCAATGATGTTAATGGAATGTGTCTGGAGCTTTATAGCGTTTAATTTGATGAATTATGCATGTTTGGATGTTCTGAAACTTGTGATTCAGAAGGTTTTTGTTCATGTTCATGACTTGATTGTGGATAATGTGGTTGATGATTTCATTTGATTCGAATTGCTATGTATTCCTTGCCATGCTAGCTTTGATTTGCCTTTGATTTCATGAAAAATGATGCAAAATTGAGCATGTTTTGTTGATTTGAAAGTGAGCCCTAATCCTGAGTTATACGCGCGCTTTTTGGATGTTCAGAGGTTGAAGATGATGTGGTGGCACATCCTGATTGGTTCATTTGAAATGTTTGGATTATTTGAATTTTTATTTTATAATTTGATTTCCATGATTTTATTTCTTGCTCAAAAATGATTGAAAAATTCTGAAAAAATTATCATAAATTCAAAATAATATTTCTGACTTTGTGTTTTTTTTTATAATTTTTCGAAAATATTTTGATTGGTTCAAAAATTGTTATATTTAATTAATTAATTGATTAAAGATAATTTTTATTTTAATAGTTCCTTTGACCTAAAAAATCCACAAAAATTATTTGAGACTTCTAAAATAATGTGAAAATTGATTCTGACTTTAATTCATCATTTTTCTTATTTTTGATTAAAAATTTAATTTCAAAAGGATATTTGTAATATTTGTTTGTTTTTTCTATTTTAATACTTCTATTAATTCAAAAATTCCAAAAAAAAAAATCATCTAATCTTGTTTTTGATCCAAGAATCTGATCATATTTTTTGTTTTGCATTTTTTGTGATTTTTTGGTTATGGATTGCATTTTCTTGCCCTTAAATAATAATTCAATTATTAATTGTTTGATTTCTTATTTTTAATATTTTACTTTTGTCCAAAAATTCACAAAAAAAATTCAGGGGTGTATGTTTTTAGCCATAATATTTGAATTTAATGTTAGTTGGCCATTTTTTTGACTTTTTGATTTAAATATCATTTTGACATGTGAATATTTGTTAATTACATAATTGTTTGAATATTAATTTCTTTCTTGACTTTTCTTAATTCAAAAAAATATGAAAAATGTGTATTCTGACTTTTTGGGTTCCTTGATATTTTTTGCATGACCTTGGTTTGATTTGTTTGAGTTTTGATCCTATTTAATTAATATTTAGGATTAAAAGTCAAAATCTAGGGTTTTGTTGTTTATAGTGCAAGTTTCATGTTCAAAACCCTAGTGCCTTGGACTTTTATTGGATTTCAGGTCTTGATCATGGTTCATGAATGTATTGAGAATTTGAAAATCATTTTTCTTGAATTATTTGACTTGGTTTGACATTTTCCCACAAATAATTTTGAAAACTTGTCTAGTTTAGTGGTTTTGCCAACTAGTCTTAAACTTTGCACTTCATTTGATCTCCTTCCCAATCATTCATGAACTAAGGGCTTGCATTCTGACTTCTAAACACTTCCAAGATGTTAAGATATTTTTGGTTTGAATTATGGGTCTTTATTTCTATTTTTGATGTAATTTTGAAGTGAAGGTACCCAATTATGTTTGCATGACTTGTTGCAATTTGTATGATGGCCAATGAACTTGAGTGAGCCCTATAATTGGGAACCTAATGATCATGTTGGTTCTAACTGGTCCATGTAGCATCAAACCATTTTGACTTAATGTCCCATCCTTTAATATTTTGAACCATCTAATGCATTATGTAGGTTTCATTTTCTATTGTATTCATGAAGTTGTGATTGAATTAATTGTGCATGATTGAAATATGTTTGCTACTGACCTTTATGGTTCTTATTCATATTATTTTCAAGCTCTTATGATCCTTGATTGACACTCAATTATCAATTCAGCATGGTGATATGAAAGAGCAATATTCCTCTGATTCTTTTGACCTAATTTATGCATATGCTTGTCTCTTCTTGTTTATAATGTCCAATATTTGGTAATTGCCACTATGACTTGTTCTCACTTCTTCACCTTTTGGAATACTAACTTGGTTTTTGAATATGCGAGGTACTCTGAGAAAGTTGCACCTTTTGGCTTAAGGCTCTTGTGTCCCACTTTATTTGTGAAACACAGTTTATTATATTGGCACTGTTTTTGTGTTTGGCATGCTTGATGGTTTATGCATGATACACACATCTTTGATTGTGAATGTCACACTTTGCCAATGGGATTTGTACATATATGATAATTTGCTTACATCTTGATGGTGTAATTGCTGAATCAATTTGTCTACTGATGCCAGCTTGCTTGAAGTTTCTCTGGGTTTCTTTTATTCTTGCTTGATTGCTACAGATAGTTATCTGTTTGGTATTGTACTACCTCCTTTCACCCATTTTCATTTTGCATAACTCTCTGATTGCATGACGGGTCCTCTGTTGCTGATATATGTCAGGAGGCCCTCTGGTTTTTATCTGATGCATGTGTTGTGATTGTTGATCGATGAGTCACTCAATTTAGATATTGAGATCACAACTTCGCTCTCATTGCATGTTCCCTATAGGATCTTTATTGCTTTTCCTCTTTAATTTTTTATCGATGAGTCACTCAATTTAGATATTGAGATCACGACTTCACTCTCATTGCATGTTCCCTATAGGATCTTTATTGCTTTTCCTCTTTAATTGTTGATCAATGAGTCACTCATTTTAGATATTGAGATCACGACTTCGGTCTCATTGCATGTTCCCTATAGGATATTTTTTGTGAGTTCCCTTTAACATGTAAATTAGGATAGGATCTTCCCTTTATCCTCAACCTTAGGATCAACCATTGTATGATAACACTAGGGATAGTACCAGGCTAGTTTCCCTTAGTTGTTTTTTTTCTTTCTTTTCATTTTTGCATCTTAAAACAAAAACCTGTTTTCTTGGAAAATCATAAGACATTTCTAATGAACCCAAACTCTTCTTCAAAGTAAAAGATACAAACCAATCTTAGTTTGTCTATGTTATCTTGAAGCCGATGTTTCGCCATCGCACTTGTTTGTTATCCTACCTTGATTCTCAATATCATTGTTAGGTGTGATGTTTTGTCATCTTATTTTATTGATGTTTTGCCATCTTTGCCATGATATCTTTCTACCTTTTAGCCGATGTTTCGCAATCGCACATTTGTTTGAAGTCGATGTTTCGCCATCGCACATGTTTGTTATCCTGCTTTGACTCTCAATATCATTGTTAGGTGTGATGTTTTGTCATCCAATCTATTGATGTCTCTCCATCTTTTCCATGATATCTTGCTACCTTTTAGCCGATGTTTCGCCATCGCACATTTGTTTGAAGCCGATGTTTCGCCACCGCACATGTTTGTTATCCTACTTTGACTCTCAATATCATTGTTAGGTGTGATGTTTTGTCATCCAATCTATTGATGTCTCGCCGTCTTTACCATGATATCTTGCTACCTTTTAGCCGATGTTTCGCCATCACACATTTGTTTGAAGCCGATGTTTCGCCATCACACATGTTTGTTATCCTACTTTGACTCTCAATGTCATTTGTTGGGTGTGATGTTTATCATTTGATGTTTCGTCATCTTTGATATGTCGCCATGCTACTATTTAGTCAATGTTTTATCATCTCATCTGTTTGTTGTTTTACTTGATGTTTTACCATCTCGACTATCTTTGGTTGTCTTAATTAAAAACTCAAACCAACCAAAACACATAAGCCGAACTACGGCTGCTCTGATTCCTTAAAAGGGATACGTAGGCATTGGGGTAGGGCCCAACTTAGCACAACTTTTATTTTCCCTACATTATTTTCTTTTTCTTCCGCATGCATTCCCTTTTTAGTTGTAAACCATAGACATAGGATTTGACCATACCCATTAGATTAGACAACAAGAATGGATACTGTAGAGTACTACGGACGTGTGGGGTGCTAACAACTTCCCCTCGCGTAACAGACTCCCTTACCCGATCTCTCGGTCGCAAGACCGTGATTTCTCCCTTTATAGGTTTTCCCGATGTTTACCTTTCCCTTTCGGCGGGATAAAAGACGTTCGATGGCGACTTCATTGTTCGATGATTTCCAGCCGGTGGTTTCAAGGGTTACTTTGGAATGAAAGCCTAGATAGTAGGGCTGCTTCGGAATGAAAGCCTGGATAGTAGAGCTGTGAGAAGGAACCTGGATAGTAGGGTTACTTAGGAATGAAAGCCTGGATAGTAGGGTTGTGAGAAGGAACCTGGATAGTAGGTTTACTTCGGAATGAAAGCCTGGATAGTAAGGCTGTGAGAAGGAACCTTGATAGTAGGGTTACTTCAGAATGAAAGCCTGGATAGTAGGGTTGTGAGAAGGAACCTGGATAGTAGGGTTACTTCGGAATGAAAGTCTGGATAGTAGGATTACTTCATTTGATCATGTAGATTAGTTGACCCGTTTGGGTTTCGGGAACTGATTTTTCCTTTGTTGCCTGTAGATATGACATGTATAATTGCTGGTATTGTTGGTGATAACTGTCTTTCCTGAAAAGATAATAGGGTTATTCATATGCGATGTATGAAATGCGTTGTGAGATGATGTTCTTAAAATAAACGAGATTATGATGTATGTGATATGTATGCGTATGTCATGATGTATGAGCATGGTAGTTGTGACATATCCGAGTCTGGGAAAATAAATCCCTGACTGCTGCTGGGGAAAATAGCATTCCTGACTGTTGTAGAGAACCGTGGCTCTTGTACTTCCGATGGGGATGATGAATGGAAGTGTCTATCCTGGGGATTTTCTCCTTATTTAAGGATGTTCTATCAAGGAGAGACTCTGCTTGAAAATAACTCTGCGGGGAACCACTTGAAAGGAGAATTTCCGATAACTGAAGTAATGGCCTCTGTCGGAGGTTGAGCTTCTGTATCCAGAGAAACTCTGCTTGGGGAATCAGAAATTTGTTATGATCCACTCGTGATTATGAGATCCAACTGGGGGACATAGGTGTCAGGTTTCTGTAGGATCATGGCTAGGGAGATCACTTCCCGTTCTGAGAGAACTGATACTTTGATTACTTCTGCTCTGTAGGGAATGCAGATATTACAAGGTCATATGTACTGATGACTGTACTCCAAAGTTTTCTCTCCTGGTACCTGCTTGGAATGAGTAACTATTGGGTTTGACATTTCCTATTTTTTCCCCCTGTTTCCGGAGTTACGAGTAATTGTCTTTGGTCTCTTTATGCAAATATTTGTGAACAACAATATATTCAAATGCACATGTCAAGAATAAATCATTGGACGTTATTTGCAAAAACAAAATAGAAAAAGAGAAATAAATAGTTTTGTAAAAATGACTTGTATTAATTTTGAAGTTGGCCTATAACAGGCGCTTTTTGTACAAGGAAGTTGACGCTCTAGTAAGAGAACACCGCCGTAAAAGTGAAAGATATACAGTATTATGTATAGTGAAAAGAAAACAGCTATGTGCAATAATCCCATTGGGTTTCAAATCTGCTATTGCCACTATGCCTTCGAGCGTCTCCTCACCTTGTTGCTTGTCCAAAGCTAATTAGATTGATTGATGTTGTTTGATCTTGATAGTTGATACTGAGGTCAGACTGCAGGGTGATCCAATGGGACATAGTGATACGCTTTCCATCCCTAACTTTTGCCTGGACCACCCTTTCGGGTTTTTGGTCCACCGGGATACCCTTTTTTGCCCAAGTCGCCTTTTCAGGTTTTCAACTTTTCGGTTGTACATATTTTCATTTTCATCCCTTATTTTTGCCCGAACCCTTTTGGTTCGTCGGGAAGCCCTTATTTTTTCCTAGGCCAGTCAACCTAGCGGGCCTTTTATCATGCGTAGTATCTTTTCACTATGTCTTCATTGACAGGGTGAGAAAGGTCGTCACCGTCCATGGTGGTCAGGATCATGGCTCCACTTGAGAAAATGTTTTGAACCACAAATGGCCCTTCGTATATGGGAGTCCATTTGCCCCTGGGGTCACCTTGCGGCAGTATGATGCGCTTGATACTAGATCTCCAACTCGATATTCTTGACGCCTGACTTTCTTGTTAAAATCCTTGATCATCCGCTTTTGATACATCTGACCATGGCATATAGCAGTAAGTCTCTTTTCATCGATTATATTTAACTGATCAAGTCGGGTTTGGATCCAGTCGTCTTCGTTTAGGCCTGAATCTCTCATAATCCTTAGGGGAGGAATCTGAATCTCAATGGGTAGGACTGCCTCCATGCCATATACCAGAGAGTAGGGTGTTGCTCCTGTCGATGTCCGTGCTGAGGTACGGTACCCATGAAGAGCGAATGGTAGCAACTCATGCCAGTCTTTGTATGTCACTGTCATCTTCTGTACAATCTTCTTGATGTTTTTGTTAACTGCTTCGACAATGCCATTCATCTTCGGCCGGTAGGGAGAAGAGTTGTAATGCTGTATCTTGAATAGTTTATAGAGCTCGGTGATCATTGTGTTGTTGAGATTCGTACCATTGTCTGTAATGATCCTCTCTGGCACACCATATCGACAGATCAGATTATGTCGGATAAACTGCGCCACCACATTCTTGGTTACTGTGGCAAAAGAGGCTGCTTCAACCCACTTCGTGAAGTAATCAATGGCTACTAGGATGAAGCGATGCCCATTAGAGGCGGTGGCCTTGATTTCTCCAATTATATCGATGCCCCACATTGCAAAGGGCCACGGGACTGTCAAGACGTTCAGAGGAACCGGAGGTATATGCACCTTATCATCATAGATTTGGCATTTATGACAAGTTCGAGAGTGCTGATAACAATCGGCTTCCATGGTGGATCAGTAGTATCATACCCGTAGGATCTTCTTAGCCATGGTGTGTCCACTGGAATGGGTTCCGAATGTATCTTCATGTAGATCTGTCATAATCCTTTCTGCTTCGCTCTTGTCTACACACTGTAGTAAGATAGAGTCATGGTTGCGTTTATAGAGGATTCCATTACTGAGGAAGAACTTTGCAGCGAATCTCCTCAGAAACTTCTTATCATTGACAGATGCCCCTTCGGGATACTCTTGAGCCTCGAGATACCTTTTGACTTCGTGAAACCAGGGTTTGTCTCTTACCTCTTCGGTATCGATTTCACAGCAGTGTGCCGGTTTATCCAACCTTTCCATGGTGATTCGGGGAGCTTCGTTGTCCCATTTGACTTTGAACATGGAAGACATGGTGGCTAACGCGTCCGCCAACTGATTCTCCTCTCGTGGGAAATGTTCAAAGGTCACCTCCTCGAAGTGTGGGAGCAACGTCAGTACATGCTCTCTATACGGGATGAGATTCAGATGTTTTGTATCTCACTCGCCTTTGATCTGACTTATCACCAAAGCGGAATCCCCGAATACACTCAAGAACTTAATCCTTAAGTCAATGGAAGCTCGAAGACCCATGATGCAGGCTTCATACTTCGCCATATTGTTGGTGCAGTTGAAACATAATCGGGCAGTGAAAGGAGTATGACAATCCTCGGGAGATATGATTACAGCACCAATGTCGTTACCCAGTGCGTTTGAGGCTCCATCAAAGTACATAGACCATCGGGATCCTTCCTCAAGTCCTTCATCCGATCCAGGTTCTTCACAGTTGGTTACTAACATGATATTCTCATCCGGGAACTCAAAATTCATGGACTGATAGTCATCCACGGCCTATTGCTTTTTGAATTGTATATTGTATGTCGTATACTTTTTGGAGAACTAGACATAATTTATTTTGAAACAATTTAATGATGTTGAAGAAACTTAAAAAATACATTAGGTGCTTGTCCACTCTCAATGTACCGACCATAGTATTCCTCTCATTGGTCTTATCTCACAATTTGTAGTTTATTTCCATATTGGGTTTCAACTTGAATTTTATAGAATTTGAAGGCATCTAATGCTACAGTTTTATTATGGAGGAAATAAACATTCATATATCATGAATATTCATTTATAAAGGTGATAAAATACTTTTTACAATGTGCATCAATGTCTGAACAACATATGTCTGTGTGAATTATTTCTAATAAGTTTTAACTTCTATTGACACCTTTTTTATACATTGTAGTAGCCATAAGTACAATGTCTATGACCTTGATGTGTCAGATGATCAAAGCCTCAATTTGGGAGATATGTGAATAAGTTATGAATTTATGTAACCTTTTATTTACATACTTATAGTCGTTATGGGTTACTTTGGCCACCTAGAACTTCATTACTTAGTTACTTTTCTTTACTATCTTGTTACTCTCCTATTTGGAACTTGACAGAGTGACATACTTTCATGGCCTTTATTATTATGACAGTTAAGCTAAATATAGGAAGAAGTAGAAAGCATGCATATGCAAAGTTTTATCTTGTGTTGTCTAAAAAATGGTATAATAAAATACACTGAATCAGTGTTGTATGTAATATGTATATCTCTCTAATCAACCATAAAGAGAAAGAAAAAAGACTATAAAACATGAAAACATAAACTTAGTCAGTAATTGAAAGGCTTGAACTGGATCGGTGGCGACCGTGGCGAACCATCTTCAGGGGGAAAAAATTCGGACGGTTTTACAAAGGCGTTATTCTCCGGCCAAACGTCATTATAAGACAACACCGTCTGCGAGTGCCGGCCTAAAACCGGTGAAAAAACTCCGATCGGTTTTTGTTGTAATGTCTCAGGCGTCCGAGACCCTGACGGAATCATCGGAAATGTGTCTTGCAAGAAAGTATCGGTTGGTGTGAGTGGCCACGTTATCTGCGAGAAAAAATCAGACGGTAACGGCGGCCAATTGTTGGGCGTGAGAATATCTGATGGTGTCTGTGGCAAATTCAAGGGTGTTATCGGCGGCAATGTCGCCGGTAAAAAATTCTCAGAATGAAATGACGGCAATATCGCCGGCTCTGGCGATAAGATTCCTGGAAATGGACTCATTTGCACCCCATTATCCAACATCCGCATCATGTCATCGTCCGCATTACTCCAAGAAGACCTTTCTTTCTTCTCCGAACTCGTTCTTTCAGTCGAAGCAAGCCTTGCTGCAGGCGAAACTTCACTCAACCCGGTAGGTTGTTCTATACCGGTGAGGCTTTGGACAACGTCTTTGAAGTTCTGGGTAGAGACATTGATGACTCTTTGAGGCACGGAATAGATCATGCCATCCCGTATCAGCTGGGTCGGTTTCAACGGTTTTGGCAATGGCGTGTTCTTGATGATCTTACGAGATTCTTTATTGACTTTGAGAGAATTTTGAGGTGAAAATGGACGCTCATTGTTCATGGTGAAATCAAAAGTAAGAATGGGACTGTGTGAGATAGAGAAGCTTGGAGTGAGTCCCAAACAAAATAACTAATTTAATATTCGATTACTAGTCACCAATGACTAAATAGGTATAGTCATTTCTGGTTCTTTTGTTGTTCTCTATAGTCAATAAGAACATAAATCAACTGTCATTTTTTGTCAATTCTTAAAAACTAATTTTGAGAAAAGAATAAAGTGAATAAATTTTTTTAACTGAATAATTTATTTATCATAATTATTTTAATTACTTATGCACTACTTTAATATATACCATTATTTTAGTGTGTAGCCAATAGGGATCAAACCTCTCACCTTAGGTTAGTATGATTAATGCAGCACTTTAAAATTTATTCAGTTTTTAATATTTTAAACTATTAAAATTATTTTATCATTTTTATAATCAAACTATTGTTATATATTATACTTGTCAAATATTTATTTTGAAAATAAATTTATCAAATAAGTATTTTTAATTTCTCGTTTCTAAACAATTTTTAAAATTAAGGGTGGATAACACTACCACTTCCACCCACTTGGACACATAATCAACTACAATCAAGATATAATTCTTTTCAAATGAGGGTGGAAACGGTCCCATGAAATCTATACCCCACACATCAAATAATTCTACCTTCAACATAGTATTTTGAGGCATCTGATTTCTCTTTGAAATATTACTTGTCCTTTGAACCTGTCACATTCCTTCACGATGCCTTGAGCATCCTTGAAAAGTATCGGCCAGTACAAACCTGAGTGGAAGACTTTTGTTGTTGTTCTATCTCCACTAAAGTGTCCTCCATAGTCTGAGTCATGACAAACATTTAGGATATCCCTCTGTTCTTCCTCTGGGACAAATCTTTGAACCAACCAGTCTATTCTTTTTTTATACAAGAATGGTTCGTCTCACAAATAAAATCTACAATCATGCAAAAAATTTCTCTTTTTGTTAGAATCAAAATCGTCAGGTATTGTAACACTCCGTACATATATGTCTAGAATAATTTGCAGTGATGTTAATTATGGTACAAAGAAACATACAATTAGCTGGAAAAGACAAGAAATATAATCCGTATACAACACAATTCTAAAATCGAACATATACAATAAGCTTGTCTTCAACATTGCATAGCGGAATGATAACTTCTATAAGGTCTTCCTGCCATCTGCTCGTCTGCAGTCTTCAAAATTGTCCATCTAGCAATTCAACCTTTTAAACTTGTTCCTGAAAATAATAAGAGGATTGGGGTGAGATTACTAAATCTCAATGAGTTTCTCTATCTTACGGGTTCACTCAATTCTTCAGGGTACATACATTAAAACAGATTCATCACAAATCTGGGTTTTCTCTCACGGCTGGATACAAGTACACAACAATGATACACCACCATTTGAAGTTCCATAACTTCCCAATGAGACAAAAACAAACACATAATTAAAAGCAACTAAGTATGCAAACCCGTACGCGTGTATGAGGAATCCATGAGTAAGTTTACATGCCCTTACTCAGGTTACACTATCACACCCTCGATGGTTTCCACCCGTGCATCACATCAAAAGACTTGCCCCGGTCATAGCACGAGGATCCGGATCATTCCTAACTGGAATTTCATCTGTGATAAGTCCAAGAGTGACATCATCGATAAGGCATCACAACTCTTCCATCATCTAAGCGCATATGATTAACTGCTGGTGCAAAAATGTCATTTCGACAACACGAGTCCATCAGACAACAACCTAATGATCTTTCCTATATGGCACCATTAGAGGTGAGTTTAATCGCGCAGTAATATTGCCTACATGGCGTTAAAAATCCACCATACCAAGCACGCGATGCAATTAAGAACTGGTGGAATGCTGCACAAGGACCCATACAAGCACATCACAATGGTAGTTAAGGTGTATGACATACCGAATACGCAGATGGAATTAACAGCTGGTGGAACGCTGCACAAGGACCCTCATAAGCACATCGCAACAATATAAATGACACACAAGGTCTAAGTCACGAGTGATTTACGTCCTAGTATCTGAGCCTACTCCGATTCAAGCATACATCAAAATCACAACACCGAACATTCAACTGGAACAACGGGAAATCGCAATTTCTTCATAAGATATCACATATTGCATAACGCATACAACATTCCATCCGAACATTCAACCGGAAGGACGTGCAATCACAAATATTCATACGATACCTTATAATGCATAACACACACAACAAATCATGTTATAGAATTTTATCATATAATATAAATTCAACATATTCAGGCATATACACTCATGCCATAAGGGTAATCTATCACTAGGTAAGAGGCGTCTGAATACCTACCATAATACGGGACTGCACTCTAGGGGTTTAAAGTAATTTAGTTCTGTCCAGGAGGACGCGCTAAGCAAAGCCTCCTGCGCTAAGTGCGCTCTGCAAAATATTAAAATTTTCAAGCTTCAGTAAGGCACGCTAAGCGGCAACGTCACGCTAAGCACGATTTGTAATTTCTCAAAAATTTAACTCCCAGTAGGGCGCGCTGAGCGCGGCCCCGCGCACTAAGCACGGTCTTCACCAAACAGAAAACACAAAACTCTATCAGCTCTGTCATGGGGCCTTCAAACCCCAATTCTATCCTCTAATTCAAGTGCCCACCGTATACAAACATGTAATTCATATTAGGAACATGTTATCATCCATAAAATCGACATGCATTAAGGAATTATGTAGTAACTATATCACATAACCCACAATCCCAACATAAACTCCAACATGAAATTGCTTAATTCTACCCCAAGTTTTAGATAAGGAACTCACCTTGGATCACTATAGGTTAAGATGACATCCAAGAATCAATTGAATTCTTCTCTTTCCCAAAACTTCATCTCCATCAACAAGAAATCTGTAACCCCTTCAAAACCTATTTCAGCAAGTATGTTCCAACTTCAAACTCAATTTTCTCCTTCAATACATAAGCTATGATCACAAAATTATACATTAAAATGAAGGGAATGTTGTGAAGATTTTAGAACTTCAAGAATTACCTGAAATGGAGTTATGAGTAAAAAGTTATGGCTTGTTGATTGAAGGTTGTCCCAAGAACTCGTACTGTAAACTCAACTTTAGACCCCTAATTTCAAATGTGATTATCTCTCTGATCATAAACATGCATAAGACAAATCTTATATTCATGTTATATAGAATTTTGTGAGCCTTTTGAAAAGTCTGGAACCATCCTGACCGGAGTTGCAAGCTAAGATATATGGTCTAATTTGTGAGGGCTCTCAAAGTTACAAAAATGGAGTTTAGAAAGGAGAAACATCACTCCTTCTTTCTCTCTCTCTATTCTCTTTGAGTTATAATTTTTACAATCCAAACAAGTCCTTAAGGTTCATGAAATCATGTTTAAAGTCCAATATGCCCTTCAACTTAAGTGTTATTTACAAAGATGCCATCTTATCTAATGCTAACTAGATCAATTTTATTATATTTCCAAATACAATATACTTATACTAATAGAATAGGGATGTTTCATTCTCTCCACCTTAAATAGAATTCTCCCTCTAATTCCTTCTAATCACAGTGATAACAGGTTCCTCGCACCTCCTTCTAACAAGGGGACAAATGTCCTTTACACTTCTCCTTGGCTAAACCTTGCGACTTCATCTGAAAATTGTCTTATCCAAGAAAACACAGTTCTTTGCTACGCTTGCATCCTAACAATCCTGACTTGAATCCTTAATCCTCACATAACATGTCTCTCCCGACATCTTGCCCTAACATACTTGAGAAATAGTCCGTTCAAGGTTCCCGATCTTTACTTACTCTCACCGAGTCTTCATGGTTTCTGAATTCCTGGAAATCCATTTAGTCAGATATTCCTATTCCTCCTTGTTTGCCAAGCTCATCTTTGTTCAGCATAATTACCGATTCCACTTCTTCTTCTTCTTCTTTGGCTTACTTGTATCACCTCAAATCTATACATTTCTACAGCAGCGTCTCTTTCTAATGACAATATTTCTGATTGACTTCCACATGCGTCCAAACAACATCGTATAACCGCTTGTTGAATCCCTTGTCTTGACTTCTACTTCCCAGACATTCAATCGACTTGCTTCCAGTTATCTCCTTCATACTACAAAACTTCTTACTTCAATCCATACTTCAATTCTTGGTTGTAACACTGATACCGAGAATCACAAGGGTGTACAATTTCCTAACTTACAGTCCTTACGCCTGACAATTTCATACAACATCCTATTAGTGAAGAGTAATCCTCACGGTTACCCCACAACTACCGTCTTGATATCTAACAGCTTCACACGAGGTTCTACAAACAAAAGGTGAATTATAACAGTCAAACTACAACCATTGTCCAAGTCCTTATATACGCTCATATGTGTACAAGACACAATCATGAAGATCCTACTCCAAGGAGAATCCTTCATTCTCTTTTCTCAATACTCACAAGTTCGACCATTGTCCCAAGAATATCTTATAACATATAAACTAGAGTCTTTTCCATGTTGGTCTATCGACAAAACTTCTCTAGACTATGGTGGATTCTTGAGAGACTAGGATGAATAAAATATTGCTCTATGGGTTTATATTAGGAAGGTTCCTCCACTCAACAGTGGTTAAAAGTAATTTGTTTGCTCCTACTACAAGCTTATCTGGTTCTTCTTTTATCCGTCGTGCTACTCTGATCTCAACCCGTCATACATCTCTTGAAACCTACTAAGTCACACTTTCTCCATTATCCACTTAGTTTCATTACTCTACTATACTTGGTTCGATCTATTAAACAACAAAAGTCCTTTGTCAGAATTCGTCCAATCTCAATATTCGCTGGAGTATTGAACACACTCAACAAAGACCACTCCTTGATGTTGAGAAATTCCAAAATAAGGCAACTAATGGTTCCATCAGTCTTGGCTAGGTTCATGAATACAACTTTGGTTCAGGATGTCTAAGTCAAACGCTTACTGAAAACAAGTTCATTCTATCCCACCGGCTTCCACCTTGTACAACAACTATGGCAACATTGACAACTTCCTATAGTTCCTTCCTTACCATACAACTCCATACTCTTAGTGTGATAACACCTTTGATGACTCATGTATCTTAAGCAGTGCAATAATCCTTTCACAACTACACTTCGCCTAAGTAGTCGACTAATACCGTTTAGAACGCCTCAGATTACCTTCGGGATTATCGACTGATCCATCAAACTAATACAACCTCATACGCCTTCGTTTAACCATGCAGTACCATACTTGTATAGCCCCAGGATCCTTCTTATACCTGATGTAGTTTCATTTTCATACTTAAATCTTTTAGGATTTTCTTAATGCCATGCCCCGTCGTTTTCGAAAAGATTACTAAAATGACTACCTTGACTGTGTTCCCAAATGCAGTGTTTCCAATGCCTAATGCACGATCCAAATGCAAGGAATCACAATTCATGCTTCGAACATTCCACTTTGGAATTTATCAGCATTCTGAATCCAAAGTGTCTTTGTTCACTGAGACTGACATTTCCTCACTCCTGAGAGTCTATAGATACTCCCCTAGCCACATCTCATATCGGGTTAACCCAAGATATACTTCGTCTATTCTAACCCTAATCACCTACATTATAGGATACCAACACTGCACGCCGACCAAGATATGACAACCTCACAACACTTCTACCCTTGGAATCATGCACACTCATTACTTACCACTTCACGATACAAAAGGTATCCATAAGGTATCACATGATATCATTCACACAACCACAACCATTCGGGGTCCTTATAAAATTAGTATCGGAACTTGATCGATCCTACTATCGCCTGATAGTTTCCCTACTATCCAGCCCGACATATGGATCCTTGTTACACCTACTTCATGAGAATTTGGGTCCGCGTCTCACAAATACCAAATCATAAACTTATCTTATGTTCCAGATCATCAATGTCCCACATCCGTCAGATTCGTGCACGTTAGCGATACAATGGCGTTATACCTGTCTGGTAGTACCAACATGGTGGTCCAACTCTGAGGCCATGATCTCAGGTAACCTACCCTGTAGCGTATAGCGATCTCCACCTGTATCCTATGGTCACATCTGTCAGATGTATGAACAGCTCTCTACCGAGGTCACCTCCTCTCAAAACCTTTCATCCACACTCCTTATAATTCTAAAACCTAAGAGTGTCATACGTTCAGAGTTTACTTACTGGGAAGAAACAAGCTAGATAAGACTGGTTAAGAATTTAGTTCAAATTACTATGTCATGCGCGTACTCACACGTATAATGCATGCATAATAAATTCTAAGGATAACTCCACAGATAGGAATACCAGGGTTCTAAACAACCGAGACAACTTTGGTCGTCCCGCTGATAATTCGAATAGAAACTAGTTTCCATTCATCTAGTTAGCCAACACCAAGTTTAGTTCTATGGCATCACTCGGGGTTAGATGAATCATAACTAGCAGGAAACTTAGTCCACTGTACTTCCCGCTTCCTCTCCCTTCGGCTGCCGCCGAGCGTAGTTCTAGGGCTCAATCGTAGATTGGCAAGAACGGAGATACAGTAGTCCCTTCACTAATTGGGTGTCCAAGACCTTCCCAATTAGGGATCACCACTTCCCTTACTTCTACCAATCCTTTATTGGGTAATCCACACACATATTATGGCATACCAAAATGAGTCGGAGTGTGGTAACTTGTCCGTGCCAGTACTATCTAATTCAGAGTAACCAATGAATCTTACTTCTTCGCTCAAGTCTCAAAAGTCCTCCATCCAAAAGGTTCTCAAAGTCATGTTCGCCATTGGCTCCAGGATTGAGCGGTGAACTCTCAATAGTCTCAAACTCTGCTCCATCTCGGAATTCCCTTATCATAATCCTACTCAAGCGCCTCATGAATCTCCTTCACTATTACTGGAATCCAAAGAAAGTTTCACTTTTTCCAATCGAATCTTGGAAACTCCGGTAGTCTTAAATCTTACTACGACATTTAGGCTACCAATTATTCTGCGTCAACTGCTCCATTTACATTTAACGATCCCATCACTCTATCAACTCAACAAGTCTCTACCACTTCAGCTTGAGTCACTTAAGATCTTACGCATCCTCATGGTGGCTTCACCGTGACCCTATCCATCGCATATGCATTCAGTGAGGTGATCAAGCTCAACGACTGCATACTACAGTGGTGGAATTCAGGCTATCAACACACACATGTGAAGGAGAAGAGAATTGCTAGTGATGTTTCATGGTAGGGACAAGAATCGACTTTCTCTGATACCAACTTGTTGTACCCCAAAATTTTCCCTCCCATTTCTTCTCAAGACAATCTTCCAAGGCTCCTCAAAATTCAAGCTACTCAAGGGTTGACCAGTCAAGGCTCCTCCTAAACTAAAGGTCTACAACTAGGGTTTTGAGTTTCACAAGGAAATTTGGTTTGCAAAGGTCTCAAATTGTTTTCATGTCTTATCATAGGTCTCCAACAATGTTCATGTCAAGTTTCAAGTCCTACATCACAAGTCTGCTCAGTCAATGACTCAGATGATTGAAAATTAATTGTATTGAGCAAAAAGTCAACTATGGTCAACATACAGTCAAACCTCAAGATTTTCAGTCAACATCAACATTTTGAAGTGATATTCATCATTTGATCAAGTTTTGATCACGATTCTCCAAGGAAATCTCTCAAATCATTAAAAGTTAAGAATTGTCAAATTAGGGTTTCCTTAGGAGAAGTCAACTGAACTTTGACCAGACATAACTTTCACATGCTTCATCAAATTTTCTCCAACTAAAGCTCATTTTGAAGAAAATTCAATTCTCTACAACTCTCTTATTATTCTCAAGTCCAAAAAATGCTTCATTTGAAAGATATGAGCTAAAACATTATAGGTCATTTTCAAAAGTCAACAAAAGACACTTTTTGTCAAGGCAACTTACATCAAGATAAATTCTTAAAAATAAAAAATAATCAACATAGAGGTGTAAATTGAGAAAGATCATCTTGGCCAAGATCATCTTCAAAAGATGCAAATTAAGCAAGTTATGAGTTGCACAAGTTGGGAAATTTTGAGGAAATTCATGACGTGCAAGATGAGCAAAATTGAAGTTCTGAACCAATGGACCTAGTTTTTGATGTTCAAACATATTCATAACACCTTAGAGGATCTCTAAGTCCATCCATACATTGCTTTGACTTTTATTTATAATTACCTTGATTTTATTTAATTTAAAAACAAGGTAAATTAAATAAAATCACAAAAAATCACGGGCTAATGAATATGGGCTTGGTTTGGCCAACTTTGAAGTCCAATAATTCGTGCAACCCAGCCATAACATGTCCAGGTTCATGCAGATTCAAAAGAGAAAGAAATCATGCAAAAAGGGAAGTTTTTAATTTTTTTTTGATTTTGGCTTTATTAGGGCCATCATGTCTTGATCCCTTGCCATGTTTATCAACTCACTTTCTTTCTCTATATATATTGAGCCAAGGCAACTCAAAAGGGACCACGAAATCATTGCGTAACAAACCACTCAAAACTCTAAAAAATTCAAAGCTTAGGGTTAGCATCCACCTTGTGCCTCAAAAATCTTCAAGGTGATCTAGGAATTCCATCATTCTCCTAAGGCTTCTAGGAGTTGAACCAAGCTCATAATCAAGTGCTTCCACGTCCAGAACGACCATTACAGTCACCATTGACTTGGTATTTTTTTTTTAATTCAATATGTTAAAATAGACATTGTTAAACAATCTAATGCATGCATACATGTTTATAGAAATGTTTAGAATAGGTTGGACGTGACACATACGAGGTTTAATGCTTAAATCGTAGGATTCCATTTTTATCCTCGATCATACGTTTTGCTTCAGAGCGTATAAATCAGGGCGTTTGAGCCAAAAATAATCCTTGATTCAGACTCAAGGGGATTTTTTAAGGGGGGGTAGGCTTGATTTGAATCCTTGATCTTTGTTGTTTTGCAAGATTAGATTTTGAGCCAACCAGAGAAGACAACTGAAAAGTTGAATTCGGTGGGCTAACTCCGGTGGCATGTGTGTCGTCCTTTAAGTGGCCTATTCAAGTCCATCAGCACGCGCGTGTTTTGATATCCAAATGATCTAGTTTCATAATATATGTATTTGTTTGTATTTGAAATAACGAATGAACAACTGGCCCAGTGGTAGCATGCATACTCTTAAGGCACATCCTTGGCAGGTCTTGAGTTCGACCCAGGCAAGGAACAATTTTCTTGTTTTCTTTTCTAAAGTTCATTTCAGATCTAGTGCGTATAAGGGCTAACACGCGCATGATATGGCTCAAATCTGGGCCACCAGATCTCAAGGTATTTGTTGTACCCCAAAATTTTCCCTCTCACTTATCAAGAGTTTGCTAAAAAGACCTCCTTTGGCTCAAGACTGCACTAGGGTTGATCAAGTCAAGACACCACCTTAAGCACTGATGACCAAAATTAGGGTTTGAGATTGCACAAGGATATTTAAACTTCCAATTCCCCATGTGACTTTCATAGATCATTATGGACCCTCAAGATTACTCATGTCATGTTTCAAGCTTTGGATCACACTTTTGCTCAGTCAATTGAGCAGTTGACCTAAAAATCAGTTGTATTGGGGAAAAAGTCAATTGTGGCCAATTTACAGTCAAACTCAATAATTTTTTATCCACGTCAACATTTTAAACTCATATGAAAAGTCAAACTTTGACTTTTTGGTCAAAATCATATGTCAAAGATCACAGTTCACCAAAGCATGTCAAAATATGAAACTTATTCATCAAGAAATAAAAAATTCAAGATTTCATTTTGAAAAGTTAAAATTTCTAAACTTAGAAATTTTTCAAAGTGTTGGAAATTTCTTATTTTTTCACAACTTTGAGCAAAATTTTCACCATGATGCAAGATGATTCAAAAGAAACTTTCAACATGAAAGTTGTATATCTCCATGAAATCTACAACATTTCTTTACACAACTCCTTCCAAAAGTGCTTGGATCTGAAGTTATAATTTTAAGAACACATGGTCATGAAACAAAACACTTAGTGAAATTTTGCCCTAATTTGGTCAGGATTTTGACCTAACTTCATGTAAATTTTTCATATAGTTCCAAGGGGAACTTTCAAAAGTGATTCAAAAAGGGGTTCTAAAGCACATTACAAGCTTTCCAAAATGTCCAATAACTCCTTGAGATCATTTTTGAGTAAGGAGAATCGAAGAGATGAAGTTAGGGTTTTCACACTTGAATTACAAGTCATTTTGTGATGAACAAGATTCAAATTTCAAACCTATACTGCATAATCTCTACTTTACAGGCCTCAAAATTGTTAGGCACTCCATAATTAATTGCTTGCACAACTGTTAGAGGTATCAATTCAAGCATTCAATGCAAGACCATGCTTTATATCCATTTTGGGAAGAAAGTGCACAATGTTATTTTGATAAAGTAGCTTTTTGCACAAAACTTGTTCTTGAGCCTTGCAATTGCTTTCTTCTGATGATACAAGTCCCAGAACTCAAGAGAAGCTTATCTAGACACTTACAATCACTCATCCCATGCTTGTACTTCCTCTTGAAACTTGTTTTCCCACTTTTCTTGAAAATCAAGTAACATAGCAATTAGCTTGTAACTTGTACTTCTGACTCTCAAAAGCACTCAAGCTTTTTGCTGATACATACATAAGTAATTTTCCACAAATCCCGCGCATGCTTGAGCCCTGAAAACACCAAGAACACAGAATCACCAAAATCACCTCAAAACTTTCCATTTCTGAGTTTTGAATCCAATCTCCAAATTTGCTTGTGCGTTTCTTATTCTTTTACTTTTAAAAGCTTCTAAATAACATACACAAACAATTCCAACACCTGCAACACCACTGTAACACCTCCATCATTATCCACCATTTTCAAAAACAACACCTTGCACCTTGACTTCTCTAGAACTCCTCAGGCACTTTCAGCTCAAGCTAAGCATCGTATTAGCTTCCTGGGAACTTGAGGAAGCTAATCCAATCATTGGAACTCGCTAAAAGCTACTCAAACTCAAAACACGATACCCTCTTTCAAGGTGAGTTTTCTGACTTTTGAACTCTTCAAACAAGCATCATTAATGGTTTATTTGTGAATAAGAAATGTATGTATCATTGTCCTGAAGCTAACCATGTCCATAGTTCTCATTTATGTTGCTTGAGTTTAGATACTTTTAAGATTGAAGTTTCTAAATTTTTTAGGGTTCAGATTATGGCCATTAAAATTCATGCTTGTCTTTGATCTATAACTTTATTGCTTTGCATTTCTAAAATCGTGAGGATATTTGCCACAAGTTTCATGTTTACATTTTTCATTTTTGTTGAGAATTGAATAAGATACAGAGGTTCAGGCTAGGTGTGACGTTGAAGATGAAGTTGTCTTCAGGAACATGTTTACCGTATATATTTTTGGTTTGATATTAATAAACAGATGTATAGCCACCCCAGTGGTAGAAACACGCGTCTGTGACTATAGGGACCTGGGTTCGAGCACCAGTGGTACCCTTTTGGGATTTTTTTCATATTTTTCACATATTCTGACCTTTTTTGGCAGCACTGGGCCTCATCCCCTTGGGCTTTATTTTTTTACTTCTGACCCCCTTGCTGGCTATTCACACCCTGGCTCATTTTATTTTCTTTTTTTTCTCATTTTTATTTATTTGTTTTCTTAAATATATTATCTAACACTAAAAAAATCAGAAAAAATATAAAAATATTAGATTTCTATTTTGATATAGTTTATTTATTTTTTTACACAAAAATTATTTTTATTTAATCATACTTTATTTACTTCACTAATTGATTTGTAAATTTAATTATAAACTAGGTTTTTTTAGTTATTTTCTTTTACACAATTTAAACATATTATTTTAAAATATAAAAAGACCAAAAATATTTTATAATACTATAAATTATTTTTAAGACAAAAATACCAAAAATATTCTTTTTATAAACTTAATTTCTTTTTTAATCAATTAATAGATTAGGGTTTTATTTTAAATTCTTTTCTTAAGTAAATTTAGGTTACTTTTTTACTATTTTAATTATTTATTTTTCCTTTTAGTTAATTTGGTTAAAACAAAATCCCCTTTTCCCTAAAAAATCCAAATAAAAGTCTATTTTATTTCCATTTTACATTGTTGTATGTTTACTCATTTTTGTATATTATTTATCCAAATTCAATATGATTGTAATAGATAATTAGGTTTATTTTCTAGAAATCCCCATTTGTAATTTGTACACCCCCCTCCCACAAGCATTGTAATAGTGTATTAATTTTAAATTCCACAATTTACCGCTTTATATACAAATGTTAGTAATTAGGGTTTGTATGGAAAGACTAAAACCAATCAATTAGAAAACCCTAATCAAAGACAAAACCAAGCATGAAAAACAATACACTTGCACACAAGCACACAAGCACCCCTTGGGTAAAATCCACTTGGTTGCCTTACAAAATGGCCATATTATGCATGTGAGGTATCTTAGCAAAAACAAGCAAAATATAAGATCATAGGCCCTCGATGACTCTATCTACGTTGCCTTTCAAATGATCTTAGTCCCTAAAAGAGAATGCTAAGATACCTTGTAACATTTCTAATCATGTTTATACGATGACCCACGCCCATCCCGTTTACATCCAAAGATAGGGTTACTTACCAAATCAATGGTAAGATAACAGCGTCAAAGGAAAGATGAAATGAACATGAAATACTTTTGATTAGGTAGAATGCTCCTAATTACTTGCTCCATTTCAAAACAAAACATCCTTTCTACTTTAAAAACAAACACCAACACTTTAAAAAACATCTATCAAACTTGAAAACATTTTCAAAAGATCAAACACTTTGTATACATTCTTACGAACGAGAATCATTACAAAGTTTGCCTAAACAATGACCTCTTTACAAAATACTTTCAAAAACCACAAAAAGCATAATTTCAAACAAAAGCAAGTGATCTAGCAAGTAACTAAGAGCCCATGGAAAACCATGGATGAAAAGGGTGCTAATACCTTCCCTTTTTATAGTCTACCCCCCGAACTCAAGAAACAATCTCAAAGGTATTTCCTGTTCTTTTTCACCTTTCCTTTTGGATAAAAGAAAAGTCGGTGGCGACTCTTGCTAACCGCAACATTTACGACAAAATGCAAAACACCCAAGTCAGTTCTCCCACCGTATCACAAAACTGGCGACTCTGTTGGGGAAATTTATAAAAGTGGGGTTACCTTAGGGCTAGGTCACATTTATTTGCTTTCTTTGTTTGACTTGTATGCTTTACATTATGGTTCTTTGTTTAGGTTTGAATCCTCTACCTGGATTTGGGATTCCTTTTAGGTAAGTAGCAATACGTTGTGGAAACTGTGCGGGGTATACCGACATGGTCTAAGCAATAGCTATGTTAGTGCGACATATTTATGGGTACCGATAGCCCTTGAGTTAATCAAGGAGAATACGGTGCCGCTGAGTGATATCATAAAGCACTAATGAACTTTTAGAACCTTTACTTGACCAACTTGGCCATTAGGATGTAGTGAGATGACCGGCTTTGGTGCAGTCCGAAGTTGGTAGATACTCGATACTACACTCATTGAGGTTTGGTTTTTTGGGATATTTCGGTCTCCATTAAAGAGGCTTGTGCTGAAACAATGACCAAGGAAACAAACCAGTGATATTGAGCTCCTTAGAACCCGGTTACTATTACTAGAACAGGTTTGAGCCAACTAAACTTCAAAAGGGTACTTACCTATGAGACTCCATGCAAGCCTAAACCTAAGGACTTGTTTGCTTTGTTTGTGTATATTTACTTGTACATAACATCATAAACATCATAACATCATACTCATATTCACTAACCATTTCAAGGATCTTGAGATTTATCTTTGTTCTGTTTTGTAGGACATGGATTATATCTGCAGGAAAACTATTCAAGTCAATCTTGTAAGGATCCCTCCACAACTTAAAGAGATAGCTTCAAGGATTCCTGAAAATTCTCCATTCACCAAAAGACATGGTCGCCTACTAAACTTGGTCACCTCCAAAACTGATGAAGACATGATGAAGGTTCTCTTTCAGTTCTTTGATCCCTTACACCATTGCTTCACATTTCCCGATTATCAACTTGTGTCAACTTTGGAAGAATTCTCCCAACTCTTGAGGATTCCCATTCTCAATCAATTACCTTTCAATGGTACGGAAAGAGATCCAAAGCCAGAAGATATTGCTCAAGCTCTACATTTGCAACCATCTGATATCACAACTAATTGGGAAACAAGGAGTGGTGTCAAAGGTTTCCTAGAAAAGTTCTTGTTTGAGAAAGCCCAAAACTGTTGGAACTCTTTGGATTTGCAAGCTTTTGAGGAAATTGTGTCTCTCCTTATCTATGGGATGGTTTTGTTTCCAAATCCTGACCAACTCATAGATGTGAACGTCGTTAAAATCTTCATGTCTCGTAACCTGGTGCCTACTTTGCTAGGGGACAACCAACATTCCTTTCACACTCGCACTATGAGGAAAAGAGGTATCCTTATGTGTTGTACTACTCTCTTGGCAAGGTAGTTTACTTCGCATCTTCCCCAATCTGTATTAAAGAACGAGCAAGGTTCAAGGTGGTCACATAGGTTGATGACGCTCAAATATTCAGACATTCATTGGTGTTCCCGATCCATAGAGAATGTTACTATTGTCGATCGTTATGGAGAACTCCATAATTTCCCTTTACTTGGAACTAGAGGAGGTATCACCTACAACCCCTGCTTAGCCTTAAGACAGTTTGGTTACGCCCGAAGGGATGGCCCACATGAGATGCTCATTCAAGGTTTGGTATTTGACTACGAGAACAACGATCAAGGTCATCGCCAGAGGTTTATCCGAGCTTGGAGGATGTTGAAAAAGGTGGATAGCAAGAAATTGGGGAATAAGAATTCCATCCCTCTTGAGCCTTACCTCAAATGGGTACGAGCTCGTTCTCAAAGCCATATGATGCCTTACCCCTCCATTCTCCCGGTAACCATAGAGCCTGTTGTGGAAGGAGATATTTCGTACACTATCCTGCATCCTGAAATGCCCACCTCTCTTGAAGACTTACAAAGGGATTGCATACAGCTTAAGGGGGAGCGAGACACTTCCGAAGCCCAATTCTACGCTAGCGAGAAGAAGGTTTTGGAACTCACTAAGCAACTTCATGAGGAGCGGAGCCTGAATGCCTACATCGCACCAAAAAGGATGTGTACAAATTTTTTATCTTAGAGTTTTTGTATTTCTTTGTAAGCCCAAAAGAGGCATGATTTAATCAAGCTTTGATTTATTAATATGACGTGTGTTCCTTTTTTGGTCTAAAGCAATTTTAAATCTCTAAGTTCCTTGAAATCATTGCATATGCATTTACCATTCATCATAACATAAGCATGTTTCTTATGAAAAGTCTCCTCATCTTTCTACTGTTTATTTCAGTAAGATGGATCTCGAGCATACGGTAAAGGACCTCCAAGCACAGAATGCTCAGTTTCAACAGTTGTTCTTAACTCTAGCCAAAGGACAAGAAGATATAAAAACCTTGCTGATTGAAGAAAAGAAGAATAAAAAGAAAGTAATCGGAGTTCTGAATATGGGAAGAAGGTTCCAAGGACAAGCAAGAAGGACCCTAGACTTTGCAACGTCATCTAGTGAAAAAGTCAATCAAGATGGGAAAGGCAAGGAAGCAGTTGTCCAACAAGAGTCTGAAGAGGAAGAAGAAGAGGATTACTCTGAAGAGCAATATTCCCCGGCCGACGACAAGTACAAGCATCTGGAAGAACGACTAAGCACAATGGAAATCCAGAAAGTGCCTAGGCTAGACTTTGATGAGTTAGGTCTGGTGTCTGGGATTATCATTCCACCAAAATTCAAGGCGTCAATATTTTCTAAATACGATGGAGTTTCGTGCCCTAAAATGCATCTCTGATCTTATGTGAGGAGGATACAGCCTCACACTGCGGACAAAGATTTATGGGTCCACTTTTTCCAAGGCAGTCTATCTGGAACTCAACTTGATTGGTTCTATCAACTAGAAAGGGCCAACATCCACAATTGGAAAGATCTTGTCGCTACTTTCTATAAACAATATCAGTACAACGTAGACCTTGCTCATACCCGTACTCAACTCCAGAGTATGGCTATGGTTTCAAATGAAGGTTTCAAAGACTATGCTCAGAAATGGAGGGACTTAGCAGGAAGAGTCCAACCTCCCCTTTCTAAAGAGAACTAGTAGGCATGTTTCTGGGTACCCTGTATGGTCCTTTCTTTAATCAGTTAATTGGAAGCTCCTCAACAGGCTTCACTGAACTAATCTTAACCAGAGAAAGAGTGGAAGCTGGGATTAAGAGTGGGAAGATCCAGAAAGACACATCCTCCTCCGCTGTAAGAAAATCATTTATTGGGAAAAAAGAAGTTGGTGTTGTGTATCCTCAAAGGAATCAAGAAAGAACTAAACATCGTCCAATGGTGGGGGCTTTCATGATCCCTAAGCCTGTGCCTATTCAACAAAGGAACGATCAGCTTAGAACAGAAAGACCAGTAAGACAATTTACTCGAATTAATATGACACTATCTCAAGTACTGCCACATTTGTTGAGATCCAATCTGGTAACTTTGAAAGAAGCTCCGAAGAATCCTAACACAATATCTCCTCACTACCATCCTAATGCTTGCTGTGTATACCATTCAGAAAGCCCAGGCCATGACACTAGCAATTGTTGGGCTTTGAAAAACAAGGTGCAAGACCTTCTCGAAGAAAAATAAATTGAGTTTGATGCTCCTAAAATCCTGAATGTTATCACCGCTCCTATGCCCAAGCATGGCCGCGGTGTTAACGCTGTTAAATATGATATGTTTGTTTCTACTGTTGATGAACTTGTTACTCCTCTCCTCACTGTCAAGAAGAACCTTTTAAAAGCCAGTTTATTTCTGGGCTGTGATGAAAGCTGCCACCTCTGTTACTCCCTACCAATCGGTTGTCATTTATTGAAAGCAGGTGTTCAACGCCTAATGGATGACAAAGAGATTTTTTTTGAAAAAACTCCTATTCCAACTGTTTCTTACAAAGATGTTTCAATAATAACCATTTCCGCCAATCCTTCCGAGGTCTCCGCCAAAAGACCCGCTAGGATTACATCAGTTCCTAAAATAGCTCCATTGATAATCACTATGCCAGTTCCAATCCCGTACTCATCAGATAAAACTGTCCCATGGAACTATGTGGGTGTTATCTATTATCAGTGTCAAGCAAGATTGGCTGGATGACGAAGACTCAATTCTTGAGAAGGCTGACCCCGACATCAGTAACATTGCGGGAACCAACAAGATAACTCGGAGTGGCAGAGTATTCTCTCCCGAGATTTCTCCTCCAAAGACTGTTACCGGCCCTGTAATCATCCCTGTTCCTGTTCCTGCTAACACTACTACTACAATCCCTTTGATTACCCCTGCTGACACTAATACTACTACAATTCTTATAGTTACACTGATAACACGAAATTGTATCGTTTATTTTCCATGAAATTTACCCGTTTTGTATTATTTTGACCGGATTAACTCCCGAATATTTCGAGTTTGTCATTACTTTTTGCAGGTATTCATAACTCAGATCAAAACAGAAGAAAACATGAAACAATGCAAGAAAACATCAAAAGAACAGAAGAAAAAGATAAATCTGTCAAAGAATTACATTTTTGTAGCTGTGACGGTCGTAATGTATCTGCCACGATCGTAAGTCATCTTGCAGCGTGTTACGACCGTAACACATTGGCCACGACCGTAACACGAGGAAAGACCAAAGCTGCTGGTAACGCTCATGTAACGAACGTAATGCGTATATCAGTTTACTGGGAAAATGCAGAACGTGGCAAAGCAAACAGAAGGAGTTTCCAAACTCCTTATTTCTCTCCAGTCAAACTCCACGTTCACCACTTCTTCCTCAACTACTCACGTTCCTACATTTTTGGAGATTTTCAAGGAAAGCTTAGTTACAAGTTTTCAAGCCAACTGCCAAATTTATTCTTCTATAAATACCTCAACATTCAAAGTTAGAAGGACAAAGTTTATTACAGTTTACTTGTGCAGAAGCTCTGCCGAAATCAAAACCATTATTCATTCTGTTATTATTTGTTCTGAATTCAGTTTATTTCCATTCTTTTAATTCCACTGTCCAAATAATAATTTCCAACATCAGGGAATTATTATTATAGTTTAGGATTTATTATTCAAGCCTCAGAATTCGTCATATTACCGATACCAAGTCCGAGTTTCCGATTTGTGGAAGAGGGATTGAAGTATTGGCTTTATTTTCAGGTTTCTATTTTGCAATTGTATTACATACCTTTTAATTAATTAATGCATGTTTAGTTTATTATTTATAATGTCCAATTTATATTTGTTTGCTTTTATTTCCAGTATGTTCATTATAGTTTCTATGGATAGCTAAACCTTTAGTGTCGGTATGGGATAGTAAGAGACATTAGGCATCTGATCAAACTTAGGCTAGAACTTTAATCAACTTAACTCTGGTCATAACTTTTTATGCTTAAAAATAAAACCTTTGTTACGAAAGTAAGAAGAGTAAATAGGTTAGATCGAGACCACGAAAGTGTGAGGTTTTTAACCGGATAGCTAAAGTTAGGCATTTGATTTAAATACAGTGAAAGCGCTTTAAACCAAATTAGAATTAATTAAGTTTCCAAAAAATACTTCTAAACACTTATAGGCTAGCGAAAGCAGGTATAGGGCTTTAGACGTATAATCCGAGATAAGACCATGAAAGTGTGAGTTAAGGGTTTTTAAACTGATTAATTCTACAGATAAACCAAGTTGACCATCCTTATATGCCTAGGTCTGATTAGATCCTTTAGGTCGACTCTATTGCATACCGACCATTTCATTTTATAATTACTTTAAAATCAATTAGTTTACCTTCCTTAACCTTCCCAAAACCAAACGTGACAATTTCCGCCTTAGCTAAACAACCCTGTTCTTAACACTAGAGTGATTACGAAGTCCCTGTGGGTTCGACATCCTTTTATTACTACCGCGATAGGCTGTGCGCTTGCAGTTAAGATACCGTCAGACATTAAGTCGATCGCAGACCACATCAAGTTTTTGGCGCCGTTGCCGGGGACTTTAGTTTAGTCACTAGTGTAATCTGAAAACAACGCTGTCTAGACTAAGGCAACTTTTTATATTTCCCTCTGTTGTATGCCAAACACTCGTTCTCAAAACGAGTCTTTGCATCTACGAATCTTGTCCCAATTACTATGTATCACCCAAATTATTTATACAACCCCCACTCTGAGTATTTCGAGGAATCACAAGAATCCCATATATCCGACCTCGAAATACTATTGGAGAATTTCAATGCATCACAGACTCATTCTCACCCGAATTACCTTTCCAACCACCAATCCCAATGTTTTGAGGAATCGCAAGAATATTATAGATCCAACCAAACTTATCCTCAACCAAATTTCCCCTACAATCACTACACCCAATATTTTGAGGAGACGCAAGTATCCTATAAATCCGACCTCGAAATATTAATGGGAAATTTTAATGAAATATCAATGATGACAAAGCGCTTTACGGAAACGCAAAATGCGACTCTAACTCAATTTGAAGAATCAGAAGAATCGCATGATTTCAACTTTGAAACATCAATGGAGGATTCCGATGCGACGCTAACTCACTCTAGGTTAGAATCTCTGATGGAGCACTTTGTAGAGACACAAACTTTCCAGAACGAAGAGTTTAGAAAACAAAGTCTTCAAAACAGTGAAATCCTTCGGCAACTGACCACTGCGGTGGACTCGCTCGCGACCTACAACATAACCTTAGAGACCCAAATCTCCCAGCTTGAACAAAACCCTCTAGGACCCTTCCCTGAGGAAAAATTGGATGTTGTAACAACCATTAGTGAAAAACAAGTTGAAAATCCTAAGGAGAGCGATAATGAGGTTGAGGAGAGCGATAATGAAGTTGAGGAAAGTGATGATGTGGATGAGGAGAGTTCAGACGAGAAAAGAGTAAAGATTGAGAAAAATCCTCCAACACCATCTAAAAGGGAGGTCGTAGAAGAGGTGGAAAAGGGAGCACCTATTGTTGTTCCTCATCCATATACCCCACTAATTCCTTTCTCAAAACGTTTTATGGAAGCTCAGATAGACTCCCAATCTAAGACATATGTGGAGGTATTGGAAAATATCCACACTAATTCACCCTTGTTGGAAGTCTCGCGTAAAAAGAGAAAATTAGAGGACCGTGAAACTAGGGATATAATTACTGTTAAGAAGGAAAGGTTAACCTTTGAGGTGGTGGATGAAATCACTAACCCCAAACTTGAAAAGTTGATACTTAGGATAGATCCAGAACCACCACCACAAGTTCAGAAGAATGAACCACCCCACAGAAGAAAGAAAAGAAAAGGTGAGGGATATGTGAGATGGCTTGATAAGTGGCCATGGAAAATGACAACTACTAAAAGTTCAACCGAGGAGTCATCCTCGAGAGAACCACCATGAGTGCTTGCACTCATTTTCGTCAGGCTTATGACGTTAAAAACAACGCTTCATGGGAGGCAACCCATTTTATTTGTTTTTGCCTGCTATTTTGTTTGTATTATTTGTTTTTGCTTGCTATATAAGTATTTTTCATTTTTTAAAACTTTTATGAAACTGCTGCTGATTTCAAAACAATTTTACTTGCCACAGGATTTCTGAATAGTCTTTTTCTCTTTACTTTCTCCTCTACTCTGTTTCCCCGCTTTGTTTTTGCTATGGCTCCTCCACAGAACTTTATGGAAACCACCTTTAGAGGTAGAAACCAACGAAGAAGATTTGAGGCTTTGTCTCATCGAGAATCAGTTTAACCCTGTATCATGATGAACCCACTATGGACTCTTTAGGCATTACTGACAGTGTGCACTACATGTTTAACCAGTTGGGATGGGAGAAAGCCCACCTGAAAAATAGGTTTGTCACTTACCGAGAGCTTACCCTCGAGTTCTTGAGTTCTCTAGTTTACATCCCTGAACACGGTGTCGGAGCCCGAAAAGGAATCATTACCTTCAGACTTTTTGGTATTGAGTTCACCTATAACCATAGGGACTTAGCTGCTTTATTAGAATTCCCCAGTGGACCCTTAGCTTTTACTACCCCTGAGGCCGATTTATTAGATTTTGAGCTGGATTACTTCTGGGGTACTTTAACCGGAAACTATCACCTTGACCCATAAAGCATGGATAACAATGAGATACATAACCCAGCCATCCGTTATTTCCATAGGATCCTTGCCCACACTCTGTTTGGAAAAGAAAAAAATCAAAATGCTGTATCCAAGGATGAATTATCTCTGCTTTATTGTATGAACCTAGGACGCCCTGTCAATGCTATCCCACTCCTGATGAAGACCTTTACCCGCATTAGTGAGGACCCTAATGTTCCTGTCAGTGTGGGAGGATTAGTAACAATGATTGCACATGCTCTTGGACCTCGTCACCAACTTAATAATTGTGCACCATTTGGATCAATTAGGCCTATGAATATTGATTTCTGTTTCAACAACCGGATAATAGGAAATTTAGGCCATGCACCTTATGATTACCTGATCAGAGACGAAGTTGTTACTCTTTTTACCCTTCCGAACCATGCCCGAGTTAGTGTCCATAATCGTGAAAATTGGTTGTACGAATTGAATCCACCCGATTATCCTTCGACACCAGAAACACCACAATCATATTTTGTTGCTAATAATATCATGTCTGAAAACGAAACAGATCCTGAAACTCCTCCTGGTTACCATGACTTTACAAATATGGATGAACCACAAGTAGCCCCTGACCAAGGAGAATATACTACACAATTAAACACTATTCTGACCACTTTGGATGCTTATAAAACTGACATTGATGGAATAAAGAATGAATTGAAGACTATGCGTTTGGATCTTATTGGTTTAACTGACATCTCGGTGGAACAATTCTATAACATCACCCAAGCTTTGGAAATATTAAAAGAAAAGATTGGATGAAGCAGTTTTTAGTTTCTTAGTTTTTCAGTTTTCAGTTTTTCAATTCTTTGTTTTTAGATTTTTTCCATTCTGCTTTGTTCCTAGGTAGTTTCAATTTTTTGTTAAATTACTGCATTTCAATTTACAAGTCATTTATTTTCTGTCAAAAAGAACAAGTTACTCAATTTGAATTAATGCAATTGTTTGTTTTCAATTTTAAATTTACAATCATTATGCTGCTTACAATGTTTTATGGTTTTCTACTCTATTGCGAATTATATATGCTGGATTATATGTTGAATAAATTAATGTTGGAATGCCTGAGATGTTCTGTTCTGTTCTGTAAAAATTTGCAAAAGTTGTAGCTGCCACGATCGTCATCCATCCCCCACGACCGTAACGCGCCTTTCAGAGCGTTACGCTCGTCAGCCTGGTCTTACGACCGTAACACGGGTTACATCAGTAACCCTATTAGCAGAACGTTCCCTTTTCCTGAACCTTTCTCTCTTCTTCTTCCATAACTCCCCATTAACCCCATTCAACCCACCATTAATCCCTATCAAATTTTCAAACTTCCACTATCCCCTTCCACCATATATACATCCATTACCCGTATCATCTTCTCATTCTCTCATTCACCAACCAACACCCATTTTCACTCAAACACTCTTGCATGCAAATGGCGAACAATCTCCAACCCATTCCTGGCATTACCCTACGAAATGGCGAAGCAGGTGAAACTCAGCGGACACGGTTCCTAAAGTTCCAACGCCGAGGCATCCATCCTACGAGGTTCGTCGACACTGACTGCCTCCGAAACCTCGGGTTGCTTGAAAGTGTCCAACACCTACTACAAAATTTCAACCTTTAGATGCTATGTAGCCAGCCACAACCAACGTACTAGAATCTCACCCTTGAGTTTCTCAGTTCATTTTGCTACATCACTCCAAACGGTGCAAGAAATCAACTTACCGGTGTGGTAAGGTTCCGCATTTTCAGCACCGAATACGAATTCCCACATAATGCATTCGGTCGCCTACTTAATTTATGTACTGATGAAGGCGCTCACCTACGTGTGCCTGACACTTTTCATGAGGAATCCTTCAACCTGTGGCATAGCTTGACCAATAATCGGGCTGATTCATACGATCACCTCAATGCCACCCAAATCCACAACCCCGCCATTCGTTACTTCCACCGCATCTTATCCAACACAATCTTTGCAAGGGATAGTAACCACAAGCTCAACTCAAAGGAGCTATTTTTCATGCATTGTGCATTCTCGGGTCAGAAAATTAATGCCGCACCTTTCCTCCTGGCTCATATTCACTCCATCTGCACCAGAGGCGGCAAACCTTTCTATTTCGGAGGGCTTATCACTTCTCTTGCTTTAGCACTAAACCATGGTGACACCCTTGTTCATCTGCCATCCCGACCACCGGTTCTGCTTACTCTGGATCATTGCAAATCGGCCCACCTCATCCACGAGCGGGACGACGGAAGATTTCATCCAGTGATACAAAACCGAGTTTACACTAACATTGTTTTGCCTTGCAGGGACCGAATCGACCCTCAGAACCGAGCCAACTGGCCATTTAACCCTGAAGGCCCTGCTGCTGCTCAAGAAGAACCCCATGTCAGCCCCGCTGATGAGATGCAGGAAGAACTGGATCGAGCTGTTCCCGTGCCTGACATTCCTGAGTCGTCCTCTTCTGCACCACCTCCTTTTACTATGGAGGACGTCCTCAGAGCCCTCCATCAACAAAATCAGATGGCTGTAGCTCTTGAAAGAAAGCATCAGGAGCGTTTCGACGCCTTACTCGCGCAAAATGCCCAAATCTTGAGTGGTCAATGCTCGACGAATGAAAGGCTTGATGAAGTGCTATGCGAGCTTAATGCTTTAAGGATGGATGTTACATCTCTTGGACCCCAGAACACTGACTCTGAAGCTACTCCTTCCAGACGGTCACGAACCCGAAGCCGCCGTGGTCGCCAGTAGTTTTTCCTTTTCTTGTTGTTTTCCTTGTTTTTCCGATGTATTTTTCATTTAACCTCGCCATTATATCATAAAATTGAGACAATGTTTGATATAGTGTGGGAGGAGTACTGCATTCTTAATTTCAGAACGAGTAATTTCATTTACATTTCATTATTTCATTTTCTCCCTGTTTTATTTAGCCATACCAAAATTTTTCGCCTTTTATATTCGTGTAACCGTTAGTTACCTACTTTGACTGAAATCTTAGTTAGAAGGCCGAGAGCGATCCAACGAGAACTATACGATTATGACACCTTCGACTCTCTACTTACGCGAATCGTCTCCATTTTCGTTATACCGATACTGAGTTTTAAGTCTTAAATTAGCCCCCAGTAGTTTATATTAGCAGTCAGCACCAGTCTTAACACAATCCACGTGGAAAGTCGATGAACATAAGTGGATGATCTTGCAAATTGATTTAAAAAGAATGTTACATGCTTTAAGGAAATATATATTGCACCAATTAAATTGGGCGATCCTCACCCGATCGTTTAATCCAACGGATGCAAAAGCTTCTACTAAGTAACATGAAAATCCATTGTCTAGGTGGTTCAGAAGCATCTAGCACTGAACTCGGTAGGGCAGACTACGGTTTGATCCCCCGCATCTTGCAATTGGATAAAAGAGGTTGCCACATAATTGTGCCAGAAACCGTCGTGTTTTGATCAGAACCACAAACCGGCTATTCCACTATGTGCATGCAAGGATAATGGGCTTAATGTGATTGCGCAAGAACGAAACCGGGTGAAATATAAACGAGAAACCTTGAGTTGAATTATAACGGTATAATTGGACGTTTCGTTTAAAACGGTTAGTCGTCGACTAGCTTGTTGCTTGTATCATTTACGTATCGTTGTTGTTCATTCGATTTTCTTGGCCGAACTAAGTTAGGATTTCTTGAAATTATTTGAAAATGAAAGGTATACTAGTTATGTGCGCTTATAAAAACTTGTCCGATATTTTTAATCGATTATTTTGCTTGAGGACAAGCAAAGGTTTAAGTATGGGGGAATTTGATAACACGAAATTGTATCGTTTATTTTCCATGAAATTTACCCGTTTTGTATTATTTTGACCGGATTAACTCCCGAATATTTCGAGTTTGTCATTACTTTTTGCAGGTATTCATAACTCAGATCAAAACAGAAGAAAACATGAAACAATGCAAGAAAAAATCAAAAGAACAGAAGAAAAAGATAAATCTGTCAAAGAATTACATTTTTGTAGCTGTGACGGTCGTAATGTATCTGCCACGACCATAAGTCATCTTGCAGCGTGTTACGACCGTAACACATTGGCCACGACCGTAACACGGGGAAAGACCAAAGCTGCTCGTAACGCTCATGTAACGAACGTAATGCGTATATCAGTTTACTTGGAAAATGCAGAACGTGGCAAAGCAAACAGAAGGAGTTTCCAAACTCCTTATTTCTCTCCAGTCAAACTCCACGTTCACCACTTCTTCCTCAACTACTCACGTTCCTACATTTTTGGAGATTTTCAAGGAAAGCTTAGTTACAAGTTTTCAAGCCAAATGCCAAATTTATTCTTCTATAAATACCTCAACATTCAACGTTAGAAGGACAAAGTTTATTACAGTTTACTTGTGCGGAAGCTCTGCCAAAATCAAAACCATTATTCATTCTGTTATTATTTGTTCTGCATTCAGTTTATTTCCATTCTTTTAATTCCACTATCCAAATAATAATTTCCAACATCAGGGAATTATTATTATAGTTTAGGATTTATTATTCAAGCCTCAGAGTTCATCATATTACAGATACCAAGTCCGAGTTTCCGATTTGTGGAAGAGGGATTGAAGTATTGGCTTTATTTTCAGGTTTCTATTTTGCAATTGTATTACATACCTTTTAATTAATTAATGCATGTTTAGTTTATTATTTATAATGTCCAATTTATATTTGTTTGCTTTTATTTCCAGTATGTTCATTATAGTTTCTATGGCTAGCTAAACCTTTAGTGTCGGTATGGGATAGTAAGAGACATTAGGCATCCGATCAAACTTAGGTTAGAACTTTAATCAACTTAACTCTGGTCATAACTTTTTATGCTTAAAAATAAAACCTTTGTTACGAAAGTAAGAAGAGTAAATAGGTTAGGTCGAGACCACGAAAGTGTGAGGTTTTTAACCGGATAGCTAAAGTTAGGCATTTGATTTAAATACAGTGAAAGCGCTTTAAACCAAATTAGAATTAATTAAGTTTCCAAAAAATACTTCTAAACACTTATAGGCTAGCGAAAGCAGGTATAGGGCTTTAGACGTATAATCCGAGATAAGACCATGAAAGTGTGAGTTGAGGGTTTTTAAACTGATTAATTCTACAGATAAACCAAGTTGACCATCCTTATATGCCTAGGTCCGATTAGATCCTTTAGATCGACTCTATTGCATACCGACTGTGATCGGTGGATTTAGAACTGACTGTTTAACGCTGGATCGCGAAATGTCGCGGAAGCAAGAGTCGCCACCGTCTTTTATTTTCTCCAACATGGACAGGACAAAAGCACAGCAAAATTCCTTATGAGATAGTTTCTCGGTTCGGGAGGTAGGTTTATAGAAAGGGAAGGTGTTAGCACCCTTTCTATCCATGGTTATCCATGGGCTCTTAGATACTTTCTCATTGTGTTTTCAAAAGTGTTTGCTTTTCAATTGTGAGTGGGTTTGAAAAAGTTTCTTTGAAAGATTTCAGAATGACTCTTGTATCAGTCCTCAAGAGTTTTTGAAAAATTGTTTTGAAAGCTTTTGAAAGTGTCGGTGTGAAAAGGTTTTTGATTTATTTTTTAATAGAGCAAGTATCTACGAGTCATCTACCTACCCTAAGGAATTAGGCTGTGTAAATATCCTTAAGGTAGCACCATCCCACCATTGAGAGGTAGGTAGTACCACCGTTGGAGGTATTCGGGTCAATTCGTTTTTAGGGACAGTGTGGTCACCAGAGCAACAGTAGGACACCTTAGAAGCTACCCCTATGCCGTAGATCATGGACATAAGGACTTACTAAAACGTCCTATACTCGACGACCACGTTTCGAAAGTAAGGCAACAGTGAGGCGTACCCTAAGAGTGGTGTGTGAATTGGTGTGTTGTTTTCAGTTTAACAATTATCTTTGATCATTATATTGTGAGCTACGCTTGTTTTTAATTTATTCATTCATTCTTTCATGCAAAGTTTAGAATTTAAAAGTGCGGAAATTTAAATGCGGAAAGATAAATCCTACGCTATTACAAGGCACGGGTCTATACATCGCCAAATTACAAAGACCCGTTTTAATAAAAATGCGGAAAATAAAATAAATTCCTAATTACTATTACATGGCTTGAAGAATTACATAATATTCACAAACGAAATAAGAATAAATGCGCGAAAGAATTGAAGTTGAACGTTCGAGGGCGTTTGACCCTTATCATGAAATTAAATTAAATTAAAGTCCAATTAATTATTTAATTAAAGAAAAGAAAGTGTTTTAGTGTTTTTTGTATTTATGAAAAATAAAGAACAAGAATTAAAAGGAAACCCTAAATCTAGATTATTTTAATTATTAATGAAAATATTAAAGTTAACATAATTTACTAGTTAATTAATTTATTTACATGTTTATTTACAAAATTAATGATAATTAATAATAATGATAAATAATGATGATTAATAATTTATTTAAGAAAAAGATGAATATGTCAAAAAAAACCTAATTCTAGATACTTTTTACTTATTAAGAAAAAGATTAAAGTTTAAAAACCTAAATTAAACTAAGTTAATTGTTACAGTTTATTTACAAAAATAGGTTAGTGATGAAATTAATAATAATTAAATATATTTGTATTTTTAATTTTTCTGTTTTTATTATAGAAAATTATTTTATGGTGAAAAAAAAACAATTAAAACAATTAAAAAAGAATTAGAAAAGAAAAGAAAATAAAATTAAAAAGGATGCAAACCAAGGGGAGTTTCAGGCCCAAGGGGAGGTTTTTTTGAAGTATTCTGGACCATTAGACAAAAAGCCTTATTTGACTTTCTGGCATCACGTGCGTGTTCATTAACTCCTGAGTACTGTGGTCTGCATTCTTTGGCCATTGGATTGGGTTTCATGGCCATTTGTGTTCTGGCTGTTGGCCATTTGTGTTTTGGCCTCAACGTTCCTTAATCTTCTCAGGATGTCTGTCTCGCCATGTATTGGTGTCATGCATAAGTTGTTCTTTTGGCCATTTGGCTTTTGGCTTTTGGCTTTTGACTTTTGGCTTTTGGTCATTTGGCTTTTGGCCTCAATGTTCCTTAATGAATCTGCATGGGATCCTGTCTAAATCTGCAGTGTTGAATCTCATGAACACATTAAATAAAATCATAAAATGCAAATAAAGCCAATATATGAAGAAATTTAATGTTTAGGCACAATATGGCATGTATGAATGATTATACCCTTTTGATCATGGAGATCAAATCAATCTTACCCTTACTGGAAAATTAGTGAGGTGTTGGTTTGTAACTGTGATGGCTTGTTTGTAGTGAGAGAGGGATTTGTAATAAGGATTTCAAGGTTTTAGGGTTCTTGAAAGAATTTGATATTCTAATAGTGTTGTGGAAAGGTTTTTTTCTCTCCTTTTTCCTCCCCGGTTTGTGTGAAAAGAAGGTGATTATATAATGGAAATTAGGATAAAGAAAATGGGCTTTGAATGTGCAATTGGGCCTCCAATGTTCACTTGAGTTCGTCACTTTCCAGGCTAAATCGCAGGGACTTAAGTGCAATTTTTGAAGTTGAAATGTGAAAACAAAATGTAGCCGACATCGAGAACTAACTTCTGTTCGAAAATCGGCTCAATCGGATAAACGGTGAATTAGTTATGAATTTTTGAAGTTTCAGCTCAAACAAACTTATTTTGGGCTCCAGTGTCGACTCTGACACGTTCTTCAATAAAAAACTGGTATTGATCGGAGCATAATCCGGTCTCGACTTTTGAAGCAAAGTTGTAGATCTAAGAGTCAGGGACATTGTTGAGCCCAATCCGATAAAAATTGACCGAGTTATGAATTTTCGAAGTTTCGGCCCAGATGAAATAATATTCAGCATTCAGGATTTTCAGCGTGTCACGTACTCTGAGCAAAATACGAAGGCCTTTTGAATACCGTTTGAACTCAATACCTTCTGAGAAAATGTAGCCAACTTAATTTGTGAAATTTTGGCGCCGGAACCAGCTCGATATGATGAAAATCGACCAAGTTATGATTTTCTGAACATGACGCAAATAAACTTCTGTCCCAAATTTTCTGTATGAAAATACTTGATAAATCCACATTTTTGAAGACCTTCTGATCGAAATTGGCTTCCAGCCGTGAGAGATGAAAACGTAGATAATTTCAAGACGGAATTTTGGCCACCAGAACGGGTTCAAAACCAGCCACGATCTTCAAGTTATGAATTTTTTTAGCGCATAAAAGCTGCACTTTCAGCACACTTTTTCACCATATTTCTTCGAGAAAACTCGCACATTCGGATACCTTCTTTAAAGAATTGACTCTTGAGCCGAACCTGAATTTGAGAATACGTTATCAGAGATATCTTGGCGAAAGAATACCTGAATATGACGCGCCGGGTTGGACTTGTGAATTTTTCTTGAAATATTTTGAGAAATATGGGAGGGCAAATTTTGGGGTACAACAGTTGCCCCTGTTCAATCTTCTTAAACCTGAGGATGTAGATTGGCTTGCGTGCCTTTCGTGATCCGAAGGTGGAAGATGATTGAACACTAGAGTGCCCATAAATTTGCATTCACATAGCAGAATGTCAGCAGTGTGATGTGGGGAATGGGCTTACAGATGCCATTTGGAGACTGTTGTTGCATGGATGGGCTTATAGATGCCATCTAGAGATGTGACAGAACCTTGTCGGAAATGGGCTTATAGATGCCATTTGGAACTGCAATGGATAGTTGTGGAGATGGGCTTATAGATGCCATCGGGAGGCTGTCGGTATGTGGATGGGCTTATAGATGCCATCTAAGTGTCGACCGCGTAAGAGATTCCTTAGCGAGAACTTGCGTACCTGAGAAAGAAAGATAATTACCTAGCCTGCTGCAGGAGTTGATCTTCAAACTCTTTATGTAGATGTGCCCTGGCTGGATACAGGTATCGAATCTTTAAACTCTTCAGACGTGCCCTGGCAAGATACAGGAATCGAGTCCGGAGAATATAGTCGTCAACAGATACACCCTGGAAAGATACAGGAATCGGATCTTCGAACTCTTCAGACGTGCCCTGACAAGATACAGGAATCGAGTCTGGAGCTTCAAAAGGTTTTTGTTGATAATGATGTGATGAATGAATCAGGGACGGTTACTACCTCAACGGGACGATGAGAGAACCTTGGACGATTACTATCTCAACGGGACGATGAGAGAACCTTGGACGATTACTACCTCAATGGGACGATGAGAGAACCTTGGATGATTACTACCTCAACGGGACGATGAGAGGACCTTGGACGATTACTACCTCAACGGGACGATGAGAGAACCTTTGGGCGATTACTACCTCAACGAGACGATGAGAGAACCTTTGGGCGATTACTACCTCAACGGGACGATGAGAGAACCTTTGGGCGATTACTACCTCAACGGGACGATGAGAGAACCTTTGGGCGATTACTACCTCAACGGGACGATGAGAGAACCTTTGGGCGATTACTACCTCAACGGGACGATGAGAGAACCTTGGACGGTTACTACCTCAACGGGACGATGAGAGAACCTTTGGGCGATTACTACCTCAATGGGACGATGAGAGAACCTTGGACGATTACTACCTCAACGGGACGATGAGAGAACCTTGGACGATTACTACCTCAACGGGACGATGAGAGAACCTTTGGGCGATTACTACCTCAACGGGACGATGAGAGAACCTTTGGGAGATTACTACCTCAACGGGACGATGAGAGAACCTTTGGGCGATTACTACCTCAACGGGACGATGAGAGAACCTTTGGGCGATTACTACCTCAACGGTACGATGAGAGAACCTTTGGGCGATTACTACCTCAACGGGACGATGAGAGAACCTTGAACGATTACTACCTCAACGGGACGATGAGAGAACCTTGGGTGATTACTACCTCAACGGGACGATGAGAGAACCTTGGGCGATTACTACCTCAACGGGACGATGAGAGAACCTTGAACGATTACTACCTCAACGGGACGATGAGAGAACCTTGGACGATTACTACCTCAACGGGACGATGAAGGAATCTTGGACGTCTTCTACTTCAAAAGGTAAAGACTTTTATCTGTTGATCGTTCTTTCCTGAAAAGTAACGAGTTAGTTGCATGCAATGTCATAATGTATGACATGCCTGATGTCATGATGTTCTCAAAAATAAATGAGATTGGGGTGATATGATGCGTGTATGCATGTATGACAATGTGATGTTTATGAATGTATTTTCGTCTAGGAAAATAAATCCTTGACGAGTGCCGAGAGCTGAATCCTGGGCTGATGTTGAAGAGAGTTCTTCGTTTTCGCTGGGGGTGATGATTGCAAGAATAAACCGGTAGGAGAAGATGACTCCGTTGGGGAATAAACTTGTTGGAGAGATTACTCTGCGGGGGATCTACTCTGTAGGGAGAGATACTTTGCTGAGGTTTTGATGATAACTCCGTTGGGGATTCTGTTGATGAGCTATGTTGGAAGATCTGATGAACTCTGCTGGGGATAGGAAGACTTCGCCGAGGACAATCTTTCCGTGGCCATTAGCTGAGGATAACCCAGTTATATCCTGGTGGGGAAATAACCTTTGAATAAAATCCGGGAGACGCGTTCGTGCTTTGCAGGGGTAAGCTTCCAGAATCTACTGGGGATAAGCTTCCTGCTGGGGGGATGGATTCAACTTTCCTGGGGAAACTTTTTCAGATTGGACTGGGAAATGGCTCCACTTGATGTTCGATATTCCGCCGGGGAACAATCTTAGATCAAGATTGCCGGGGACGCTTGTTAGGAATGTTTGTGCTCCGCCGGGGAACATTGAGATCTTCGGGGGATAATCCAACTTCCTTGAGGCTGACAGTAAGCTAACTCTGCTTGGGGAGAGTGTTGCTGACTTGCTGGAGGTATTGTGCCTTCTCTGCTCGGGGGGAGTATGGCTGAACCTTGTCTCATTCTATGGGGAATTAGGGTATCTTGGTCATTCTTCAGCTTAACTTGCCTTGGTACCTTGATGGCAGAGCAACTAGATCGCTTAGACAACTCATTATTGCCCCAGTTTCAGTGGGAGAAGGCACCTGTGGGGGTAATTGACAAATCTTCTGGTAGACAGGTAACGAGATGCCAGGACATAGTCGTACGCTTTGATCCCTAATTTTTGCCTGGACCGCCCTTTCGGGTTTTCAGTCCACCGGGATACCCTTTTTTGCCCAAGCCGCCTTTTCAGGTTTTCGACTTGCCGGGTGTACTGATTTTTTTCATTTCATCCCTTATTTTGCCCGAACTCTTTTGGTTCGCCGGGAAGCCCTTATTTTTTCCTAGGTGTGTTAACCTAGCGGGTCTTTGATTTTGCGCAGTATTTTTTCGACTATGTCCACACTCTCAGACTGTAGGGAGGTGCCCCTGTTAGTAGTGTTGCCATGTGACCAGAAGATCTTTGTTTGATCAGGCAGGATTCATAGCTGGAATTCATGTCCAATGCCCCAAGTGACTCAGGCGGAGATTTGCCCCTGGTTATTTTGGCATTTGAGAGATTCTCTGAATCTTGACTTGACTGCCCCAGATTATGGACAATGCTCATGCCATGCCCCTTGATTGGAGGTACTCTTGTTCATTAGACATTCGTCGTGCGAATTTCTTTGCTGTTCGAACAAAAAAGTCATATGCAAACAATGTTATTTTAAAAATGCAAAGCTTATGTCTGTCTCGAAGTTTTTTTTGAAAATGCATTTTTAGTAAAACAAGCAAGTTTTGTAAATTGTGATGTCAACTCGTTATTTTACCGCAAGCCTTAAGGAGTCAGGATACCTTTCGTAACAGTATGCTTTCGAACTAACCCATGCTTCAGCTAGGACTTTTAAGGATTATAACGTGGCTTGGTTCATGGTTTAAGAAACAAAGGATAAAGGCTCAAATTATTTGTACCCACCCGCTCTTCGTGATGTTCTTCAATCCTAAACTCAGCTGATCGTGCGTTAGACCTTATTTGAGTTTTTGTCCTGATATTCCCGTGATGGTTCGGATGTTGATAGTTTATTTTGAATAGGCAGTCATTCCTTTTTGTTATTGAGGGTTTATGTGACCTCTTTCCTTTTTTTTTGATTTCGTTATCCCTGTTTTTTGCCTGAACTGTTTCTTTATGGTTACAGTCAGCGGGATGCCCCAGTTTTGTAAGTCTCCTTCATAGGTTTTGAATCAATGGGCTTTTATTTTTTTCTTTGACATAATGAATGCCTGTCTTTATGATTGTTCGGAACCATCACTGTCTTTTGTTTTGTAAGGACTTCTTTGGTGCCATTCGTTGCGCACTTGGACCAGCTGAGAGAACTACCCTGCCCCAGGTTATGATTAAGGGTTTTAATTTTCGAAAATAAAAACTCCTACTTCTTTGGCTCGAAGGGGTTAACAAGGGATTATCTTCCTTATAACTCCAGTGTTTAGGGATTGAAACAATGCTTGTACCTCATCAGCGGGGTCTGTTCAAAAGCATACTGTAATGATCGCGGTATCATTTTCGTCATCCTCCCTCAAGAGGCTTAGAATTATTAATTGAGAGTTGACATCAAAAAATGAAAGCAATTTGAGTATAGCGAATGCGAATATATTGATTCAAAACAGACATATGCGATGCATTAATGAAATAACAGCGTTTGACATGAATAAATGTTTGAACAATCAAAAGAAAATTACAACTTGAAATTTCTAATAAACAAAAGTCTTTTCATCTCAGGGCTTGTTACTTCAAATGGTGAACCCTGTAAGGATGGTAGAAGCACTCAGCCTGACCCACTTGGGTGAAATCCACTACTCCTTCATTAATCAGATCATGGACTTTGTTCTTCAGAGCCCAGCAGTCGGCAGTGTCATGTCCAGGACTATCAGAGTGGTAAGTACATCTTTTGTTGGGATGATAGTTAAGAGCATATGTGTTGGGGTTCCGGGGAGGAGCCCTTAGTGTAATCAGATTCAACCTCAACAGGTGTTGTAAAGCTTAAAACAGCGGCATGTTAAGCTGGGCGAATTGCCTCTTGGACCTGCTTGGCTTACTCTGATCAACCTGTTGCTCTGGGCGGGGTTGGTGTCGGGCTTGTGAAGTGGTAGCAATTTGGAGAGGTCTATTCTTCACCATACCAGATTCTTGTCCTCTTGGAAGCTGATCAAAGACCTGGTCCCTGACTTGGACCGGTTGCTTCATGTTGGATCTGTCTTGGTGGAGTTGACTGATCATGGTCCTCAACTCTTCTTGCTCCCGAGCTAAACCTTGGATGAGAGCCCTTTGCCCCAGCATCTGGGTTTTCATTGTATCTACCTCAGCTTGTAGGCGTCTCAGCCGTTCGTCCTTGTCGTCTTCGGGACTTTTCTTGCCCAGATTCCCCATGAGGAGTGTCCTTAACTCTTCCTTCCCCTTGGATAGGCTTAGGAAGATCTCTCTGAACTGAGTTTCTTGAGTACGGAACTCCTGGTTGTCTTGTTGGGAAGCCATTGCTGAAATGAACAGCGAAGAAGGTAAGTGACCTGTAACAAGGGACACCTGTAATGCAATGATATGTATGTATGCATGCAATGTTTTCAAGGAACCGCGGGGTAAACAAGAAAATTGTTAGAGTTGGGATCCGATAGCTCGATTGAAGGAACTGCATGTTGTTGAGAGTCCTTCTTCAAGGGTCAAAGGCTCACCATATCCAGTGGGTCATAGCCCCTGACAACCTTGGTTAGAGGCAAATAAATCCCCTTTGCCCCTTGCTGGATAGTTGGTTCCTCATGACCTGCATCACAGACCCTTGAGATCCTTGAAATGGATTAGTCTTTATGTAGGATGCAGGCGATGGTATGATGCCATGCTATGCATGGAGTGATATATGTAACCCTGTTATGAGTCCAGATTAAGGACTGTAAACAAAACCTGCAAGAAACTCGGATGTTAGATAACAAGCATGCAAGTAGTCAAGTTTGAAATCACACAAGTCACATAAAAGAGCCCTTAGAGTTTAGGCCAGCATGAAGTTTGGGGTACTACCCTCTTGAAGTTGGTGGGCTCAAAAACCTGTCCTATCAGAAGTAACCGGGTTCTAAGGGTCCCAATATCATTGAATTGCTTTCATTGTTCATCGTTTCGATTTAGCCACTGAACTGGCGACCGAAATATTCCAAGAAAACAATCCTCAATTGAGTGTAGTATCGAGTATCAACCAACCTCGGACTGCACCAAAGTCAGTTATCTCACTACCCTAAAGAGGCCAAGATGATTCAATTAAGGTTCCTAAGGTCAGTTGATGCTTCACGACACCACGCGGCGGCCCTGTACTCTCCTTGACTGAACTCAAGGGTTACCGGTACTCACCAAAGTGCCACATCAACGTAGCAGACTACTTCAACCATGTCGGTATACCCCGCACAACCTTGTTGCTACTTTCTAAGAAGGTATCCCCAGATCCGGGTTAGGATCTATAGAACTCCCGAGACAATACCCACAATAATAAAGCAAGCAATTCAGACAATTGAAAACACAAGTGATCTTAGTCCTAAGGTACACCTCACTTTTAAGTAAATCCCCAGCAGATTCGCCAGTTCTGTGATCAGTGGATTTAGAACTGACTGTTTAACGCTGGATCGCGAAATGTCGCGGAAGCAAGAGTCGCCACCGTCTTTTATTTTCTCCAACATGGACAGGACAAAAGCACAGCAAAATTCCTTATGAGATAGTTTCTCGGTTCGGGAGGTAGATTTATAGAAAGGGAAGGTGTTAGCACCCTTTCTATCCATGGTTATCCATGGGCTCTTAGATACTTGCTCATTGTGTTTTCAAAAGTGTTTGCTTTTCAATTGTGAGTGGGTTTGAAAAAGTTTCTTTGAAAGACTTCAGAATGACTCTTGTATCAGTCCTCAAGAGTGTTTGAAAAATTATTTTGAAAGCTTTTGAAAGTGTCGGTGTGAAAAGGTTTTTGATTTATTTTTGAATAGAGAAAGTATCTACAAGTCATCTACCTACCCTAAGGAATTAGGCTGTGTAAATGTCCTTAAGGTAGCGCCATCCCACCATTGAGAGGTAGGTAGCACCACCGTTGGAGGTATTCAGGTCAATTCGTTTTTAGGGACAGTGTGGTCACCAGAGCAACAATAGGACACCTTAGAAGCTACCCCTATGCCATAGATCATGGACATAAGGACTTACTAAAACGTCCTATACTCGACGACCACGTTTCGAAGGTAAGGCAACAGTGAGGCGTACCCTAAGAGTGGTGTGTGAATTGGTGTGTTGTTTTCAATTTAACAATTATCTTTGATCATTATATCGTGAGCTACGCTTGTTTTTAATTTAGCCATTCATTCTTTCATGCAAAGTTTAGAATTTAAAAGTGCGAAAATTTAAATGCGGAAAGATAAATCCTACGCTATTACAAGGCGCGGGTCTATACATCGCCAAATTACAAAGACCCGTTTTAATAAAAATGCGGAAAATAAAATAAATTCCTAATTACTATTACATGGCTTGAACAGTTACATAATATTCACAAACGAAATAAGAATAAATGCGCGAAAGAATTGAAGTTGAACGTTCGAGGGCGTTGAACCCTTTTCATGAAATTAAATTAAATTAAAGTCCAATTAATTATTTAATTAAAGAAAAGAAAGTGTTTTAGTGTTTTTTGTATTTATGAAAAATAAAGAACAAGAATTAAAAGGAAACCCTAAATCTAGATTATTTTAATTATTAATGAAAATATTAAAGTTAACATAATTTACTAGTTAATTAATTTATTTACATGTTTATTTACAAAATTAATGATAATTAATAATAATGATAAATAATGATGATTAATAATTTATTTAAGAAAAAGATGAATATGTCAAAAAAAAACCTAATTCTAGATACTTTTTACTTATTAAGAAAAAGATTAAAGTTTAAAAACCTAAATTAAATTAAGTTAATTGTTAGAGTTTATTTACAAAAAATAGGTTAGTGATGAAATTAATAATAATTAAATATATTTGTATTTTTGATTTTTCTGTTTTTATTATAGAAAATTATTTTATGGTGAAAAAAAAAACAATTAAAACAATTAAAAAAGAATTAGAAAAGAAAAGAAAAGAAAATTAAAAAGGATGCAAACCAAGGGGGGTTTCAGGTCCAAGGGGAGGTTTTTTTGAAGTATTCTGGCCCATTAGACAAAAAGCCTTGTTTAATTTTCTGGCATCACGTGCATGTTCATTGACTCCTGAGTACCGTGGTCTGCATTCTTTGGCCATTGGATTGGGTTTCATGGCCATTTGTGTTCTGGCTGTTGGCCATTTGTGTTTTGGCCCCAACGTTCCTTAATCTTCTCAAGATGTCTGTCTCGCCATGTATTGGTGTCATGCATAAGTTATTCTTTTGGCCATTTGGCTTTTGGCTTTTGGCTTTTGGCTTTTGGTCATTTGGCTTTTGGCCTCAACGTTCCTTAATGAACCTGCATGGGATCCTGTTTAAATCTGCAGTGTTGAATCTCATGAACACATTAAATAAAATCATAAAATGCAAATAAAGCCAATATATGAAGAAATTTAATGTTTAGGCACAATATGGCATGTATGAATGATTATACCCTTTTGATCATGAAGATCAAATCAATCTTACCCTTACTGGAAAATTAGTGAGGTGTTGGTTTGTAACTGTGATGGCTTGTTTGTAGTGAGAGAGGGATTTGTAATAAGGATTTCAAGGTTTTAGGGTTCTTGAAAGAATTTGATATTCTAACAGTGTTGTGGCAAGGTTTTTTTCTCTTCTTTTTCCTCCCTGGTTTGTGTGAAAAGAAGGTGATTATATAATGGAAATTAGGGTAAAGAAAATGGGCTTTGAATGTGCAATTGGGCCTCCAATGTTCACTTGAGTTCGTCACTTTCCAGGCTAAATCGCAGGGACTTAAGTGTAATTTTTGAAGTTGAAATGTGATAACAAAATGTAGCCGACATCGAGAACTAACTCCTGTCCGAAAATCGGCTCAATCGGATAAAAGGTGAATTAGTTATGAATTTTTGAAGTTTCAGCTCAGACAAACTTATTTTGGGCTCCAGTGTCGACTCTGACACGTTCTTCAATAAAAAACTGGTATTGATCGGAGCATAATCCGGTCTCGACTTTTGAAGCAAAGTTGTAGATCTATGAGTCAGGGACCTTGTTGAGCCCAATCCGATAAAAATTGACCGAGTTATGAATTTTCGAAGTTTCGGCCCTGATGAAATAATATTCAGCATTCAGGATTTTCAGCGTGTCACACACTCTGAGCAAAATACGAAGGCCTTTTGAATACCGTTTGAACTTAATACCTTCTGTGAAAATGTAGCCAACTCAATTTGTGAAATTTTGGCGCCGGAACCAGCTCGATATGATGAAAATCGACCAAGTTATGATTTTCTGAACATGACGCAAATAAACTTCTGTCCCAAATTTTCTGTATGAAAATACTTGATAAATCCACATTTTTGAAGACCTTCTGATCGAAATTGGCTTCTAGCCGTGAGAGATGAAAACGTAGATAATGTCAAGACGGAATTTTGGCCACCGGAACGGGTTCAAAACGAGCCACGATCTTCAAGTTTTGAATTTTTTTAGCGCATAAAAACTGCACTTTCAGCACACTTTTTCACCATATTTCTTCGAGAAAACTCGCACATTCGGATACCTTCTTTAAAGAATTGACTCTTGAGCCGAACCTGAATTTGAGAATACGTTATCAGAGATATCTTGGTGAAAGAATACCTGAATATGACGCGCCGGGTTGGACTTGTGAATTTTTCTTGAAATATTTTGAGAAATATGGGAGGGCAAATTTTGGGGTACAACACCGACCATTTCATTTTATAATTACTTTAAAATCAATTAGTTTACCTTCCTTAACCTTCCCAAAACCAAACGTGACAATTTCCGCCTTAGCTAAACAACCCTGTTCTTAACACTAGAGTGATTACGAAGTCCCTGTGGGTTCGACATCCTTTTATTACTACCGCGATAGGCTGTGCGCTTGCAGTTAAGATACCGTCAGACATTAAGTCAATCGTAGACCATATTATACACCTGCTGACACTCCTACCATCGAGTCGACCGAGGCTCGGGGCAAAGGCATTCTGGTTGAGCCTGTCCGGATGAAGGCGCAAACAATATCTATCCTTGAGACCTCCAAAAAGGAGATGGAAGAAATTCTGAAGATTATAAAGAGAAGCGACTACAACGTAGTCGAGCAGTTAGGGCAGACTCCGTCAAAGATTTCCATGCTGGCTTTATTGCTGTGTTCTGAGCCTCATGCAAAGGCCTTGGTGAAATTCCTTAAAACTGCCCATGTACCACAAGAAACCTCTGCTGATCAGTTCCAAGACTGTGTTGCCATCTTGACCGCAGACAATGGTTTAGGCTTTCCTGATGCTGACTTGATACCTAGAGGGAGGAAGCACAACGAGGCATTACATGTCTCTATTGAATGTCGGGGTATGACTTTAGCCCATGTCTTGGTGGATACCGGTTTGTCTTTGAATGTGCTGCCTAAGAAGGCTCTTGATAGACTCAATTGTAAAGGTTTGACCTTGAAACCCAACAATATAGTGGTAAGGGACTTCAACGGTTCAAAGAGAATGGTGCATGGGGAGGTGGACATCCCCATAAAATTTGGAACCCAAACCTTTGATTCAACTTTTTACGTGATGGATATTCGCCCTTCCTACTCTTGCTTATTGGGCCGACCATGGATTCATAATGTTGGTGCTGTCACCTCTATGTTACATCAAATGTTGAAATACCCAACCAAGGGGAAGATCATTACTGTCCATGGAGAAGAGGAATATATGGTCAGTCATTTAAACTCCTTCAGATATGTGGAATTGGATGGTGAATTCATTGAAACTTTGTTTCAGCATTTCAAGGAAGTCCCACCAACCGTGGTAGTAACCAAAGCTGTTTCCCAAATCCCAAAGATTACAAGACCTCCGGTAAAGATGTCTTCCCTGAAAGATGCCAAGGTGGTTATAGAAGAAGGTGGGTGCACTATTTGGGACCAACTACCGGATATCCCATACAAGTCTGACAAATTTGGTTTGGGTTTCACTTTAAGAGCCCAGAAAGTTGTACATCGTGCTCGTGCTGAGGGACCCCCTTTGAAGATCAGCAACCACGAAGTCAACACAGTTGAGGATGATGAGGACAACTACGGCCTGGAGGAATGGATTTTCCCAACTGTCAACGGAGGACTCAGCAACTGGGAAGCTAAAGATTTTGTCCCAATTACTTTTATCCAAGAGTAATTGTCTTTAAATTTTGTCGAATCTGTAATAACTAAAAAATTCAGACTTTTTAAGCCTTGTGTCTTACCCGAGGCACAATGGTCCATTTGTAAGGGTTGTTATCCCATTTTCATATGTCATCAATGAATCATGGACGTTTTTGCATACAAACTTTATGTTCTTTGTCTTTCTTTTTTTTACATTTTTATTTCTTTCAAAGATAGCTATACTCTTACACACACTCACATTCAAAATGCAGATCTACATCCATTCGGGATCCCATGGGTAACAATTCTGCTATGTCCTTTTGTGACTTTGAAAATCTAATCTAACAAGCCGAAGACGAAGGTGAGGAATATTGTGAAGTACCAGGGGAACTCACCAGGTTACTACAACAAGAAGAGAGGACCATACAGTCCCACAAGAACCAGTGGACACAATTAACCTAGGTACCGAAGAGGACAAGAAAGAAGTCAAGGTGGGTGCCGATCTAGAACCCAGTGTCAAAGAGTTCCTGATTCAGTTGCTACATGATTATGTTGAGGTCTTTGCCTGGTCGTACAAAGACATTCCAGGACTTGATGCAGATATCGTGGTACATCGTCTACCAACAAAAGAAGACTTCCCACCGGTAAAACAAAAGGTCTGTCGCATGTGACCAGACATGTCAGAGAAGATCAAGGCGGAAGTCATGAAACAATTCAGTGTCGGGTTCTTGGACGTCACCTCCTATCCGCAATAGGTCTCCAATGTTGTTCCCGTGCCTAAAAAGGACGGAAAAGTACGAATGTGCATGGACTACAAAGATTTGAATAGGGCAAGCCCTAAGGATGATTTCCCTCTTCCCCACATTGATATTCTAGTTGACAATAAAGTACAACATAAAGTGTTTTCCTTCATGGATGGTTTCTCAGGCTACAACCAAATCAAAATGGCGCCTGAGAAAATGGAGAAAATAACCTTTTTCACGCAGTGGGGAACATTCTGTTACAAGGTTATGCCATTCGGGCTGAAGAATGCTGGGGCAACCTATCAGCGTGCCATGGTATCCTTATTTCACGACATGATACATCACGAAATAGAGGTCTACGTGGGCGACATGATAGCCAAATCACAAATAGAAGAGCATCTTGATCATTTACAGAAACTATTTGAGAGGTTAAAGAAGTACAAGCTGAGGTTGAACCCGAATAAATGCATATTTGGGGTAAGGTCTGGTAAACTCCTATGCTTTGTCGTCAGCGGTAAAGGTATCGAAGTGGATCCTGCCAAGGTAAAAGCGATACAAGAGATGCTTGCTCCTAGTACTGAGAAGGAAGTCAGAGGATTCTTGGGACGGTTGAACTACATTTCCAGATTCATTTCTCACCTAACAGTTACTTGTGAACCAATCATCAAATTGCTGAAGAAATATCAAGTAGTCAAATGAAATGATGAGTGCCAAACTGCCTTCGACAAGATCAAAGAGTACTTACAAGAGCCTCTTGTTTTGATGCCACCAGTCGAGGGAAGACCATTGATCATGTATCTAACTATTTTGGAAAATTCAATGGGGTGTGTGCTGGGGCAGCATGGCGAGTCTGGCCGAAAAGAGCATGCTATTTATTACTTGAGAAAAAAGTTTACCGACTGTGAAACAAGATATTTACTGCTCGAGAAAACTTGTTGCACTCTGGCATGGACTGCTCTCCGGCTAAGACATTATATGCTGACCCATACTACCTTATTGATATCTAAAATGGATCCAATAAAATACATCTTCGAGAAACCTACCCTCTCTGGGAAAATAGCGAGATGGCAGATGATCCTGACAGAATATGACATACATTATACTACCCAGAAAGCAATAAAGGGAAGTGTACTAGCTGATCACCTTGCTCATCAAGCTGTGGATGACTACCAGTCCATGAAGTTCGAATTCCCAGATGAAGACATCATGATGGTAAACAACTGTGAAGAATTCAGACCATATGACGAACCTGAACAAGGATCCTGATGGACCCTAGTTTTTGATGGGGCGTCCAACGCACTCAGAAATGGTATAGATGATGTACTTATATCTCCTGAAGGATGTCATACTCCTTTTATGGCAAGACTCTGCTTCAATTGTACAAATAACATGGCAGAATACGAAGCATGCATTTTTGGTCTCAAAGCTGCCATAGATTTGGGGATCAAATCCTTAAATGTATTCGGAGATTCAGCTTTGTTCATCATCTAGATCAAAGGGGAATGGGACACCAAACACCCTAACCTTATCCCCTACAAAGAACATGTGTTGACATTGATCCCACATTTTGAGAAGATTACCTTCGAGCATTTCCCGCGAGAAGAAAATCAGCTAACAGACGCGCTAGCCACAATGTCATCAATGTTTAAACTTAAATGGGATAACGAGACTACCCAGATCACCATTGAACGAATGAATGAACCAGCTCACTATCACGAGATTAATACTGAAGAAGTAATGGATCGACCTTGGTTTCACGAAGTCAAGAGGTATCTCGAGGCTCAAGAATATCCGAAAGGAGCTTCAGTCAATGATAAGAAGTTCTTAAGGAGATTCTCCGCTAAGTTCTTCCTTAGCATTGGTGTTCTTTACGAACGCAACCATGACTCTGTTTTACTCTGTTGCGTAGACAAGGTTGAGGCAGAAAAGATCATGGCTTATCTACATGAGGGCACTTTTGGCACTCATTCTAGTGGGCATACGATGGCAAAGAAAATCCTACGGGCAGGTTATTACTGGTCTACCATGGAAGCAGATTGCCATCAACACTCTCGAACCTGCCACAAGTGTCAGATTTATGCTGACAAGGTGCACGTACCTCTGGTTCCTTTAAATGTCTTGACGGATCCTTGGCCCTTTTCTATGTGGGGCATCGATATGATTGGGGAAATCAAACCATCAGCCTCTAATGGACACCGCTTCATCTTGGTGGCCATTGAATATTTCAGAAAGTGGGTTGAGGCGGCTTCTTTCGCTTCCGTTACCAATAATGTTGTCGCCCGGTTCATCAAACAGAATCTCATCTGTCGGTATTGTAACCTAGAGAGGATCATCACAGATAATGATATGAATCTAAACAATACTATGATCACCTCCCTGTGCGAGCAATTCAAGATCCAACATCACAATTCTTCCCCTTACCGGCCAAAGATGAATGGTGTTGTCGAAGCCGAAAATAAGAACATCAAAAAGATCATAAAAAAATGACAGTCACATACAAAGACTGGCATGAGATGCTACCATTCGCTCTCCACGGTTATCGTACCACAACACGCACATCAACCAGGGCAACACCTTACTCTTTGGTATATGGCATGGAAGTTGTCTTGCCTATTGAGGTCCAGATCCCCTCTCTGAGAATCATAAAGGATGTAAGTCTGAATGAAGAAGATTGGATCCAAACTCGTCTTGACCAACTAAACTTAATTGATGAGAAAAGGCTTACTGCTGTCTGTCATGGTCAAATGTATCAAAAACGAATGATCAAGGCTTTCAACAAAAAGGTCAGGGGATCTGGTGATCAAACGTATCATACTACCGCAAGGTGATCCCAGGGGAAAATAGCCTCCTATATACGAAGGACCATTTGTGATCAAAAGCATATTCTCTGGTGGAGCAATGATCTTAACCACTATGGATGGCGACGACCTGCCGCACCCCGTGAATGCGGACATAGTCAAAAGATATTATGCATAAGAGACCCGCTAGGTTGACACACCTAGGAAAAACAAGGGCATCCCGGCGAACCAAAGAAGTTCGGGAAAAAATTAGGGATAAAACAAAAAAAATATGTACACCCGGCAAGCTGAAAACCAGAAAGGGCGGCTTGGGCAAAAAAAGGGTATCCCAGTGGACTGAAAACCCGAAAGGGCGGTCCATGAAAAAGTTAGGGAATTAAAGCGTATAACTATGTCCTGTTGGATCACCTTACAGACAACCTGCAAACTCGACGGTTCTGATCAGTTCAATCAACTTCAGACAAGGCAACAAATAGATAAGATGCTCAGAGACGCGGAGGCTATAGAAGAATGGGAACCCATGGGATTATTTCACATAGCTATCTATTCTTTGTATCAAATTTTCATTTTTTACGACAGTGTTCTCTTACTAGAATGTTTGTCTCATTGTTCAAAAATACTTACTCAAAGTCAATACAAAGATATCCCTTTGAAAGTACAAAACTATTTGTTTTTCTTTACTCTTATGTTTTGTTTACAAAATCGTCCAATGATTTATTTTTGAACATATGCATTTGAATGTAACTACCATTTACAAATAAACAAAATAGAAAGACAATCACTAATGGCTTTAAGAAATAGGGAAATCTCTCTAAGCTATTTCCATAAAAATCCCCCGCAGTGTGCAGTTTAGTCCCCAGCAGAACAAAACTTCCAGTTACCACTCCCCGGTAGAAGTCGCCAAATTTCTCAGGATTTCCCAACAGGATTTTACAAGCAGTACACGACATTTCCCTTACAACAAAGTTTATTTATCTAAGTGGAAATTCATTAACACTTCAAAACATGAAGACTCGCACTCCGTATCCTCAGCAGCAGTCAGGGATTTATTTTCCCCAATCCAACAAGCAGTGCAGCAGATTAGCTCACATGCGCATACATCACATCCATATATCATAAACATCGATAACACTAATGCATGTATCATAATCTCATTATGCATGCATTTCATACATCATGGCATTACATATTAGCTAACATTTTTACCCTTTTCAGGATAAGGTTAATCAATAGCTACCTTTAACAATGTTCAAAGGCTTCTCAGATACAGTTCAGATATGCTCCAGACACGGATGCCATTCTGATACTCATTCAAATTTAACTTTCAGATACAGTTCAGATACGCTCCAGACACGGATGCCATCCTAATACTCATTCAGATTCAACTTTCAGATACAGTTCAGATTATCTCCTGATACGGATGCCATCCTGATACTCATTCGGATTCAACTTTCAGATACAGTTTAGATATGCTGCAAACACGGGTGCCATCCTGATACTCATTCAGATTCAACTTTCAGATACAGTTCAGATACGCTTCAGACACGGATTCCATCCTGATACTCATTCAGATTCAACTTTCATATACAGTTCAGATATGCTCCAGACACGGATGCCATCCTGATACTCATTCAGATTCAACTTTCAGATACAGTTCAGATACACTCAAGACACGGATGCCATCCTGATGCTCATTCAGATTCAACTTTCAGATACAGTTCAGATACGCTCCAGACGCGAATGCTATCCTGATACTCATTCAGATTCAACTTTCAGATACAGTTCATATATGCTCCAGATACAGATGCCATCCTGATACTCATTCAGATTTAACTTTCAAATACAGTTCATATATGCTCCAGATACGGATGCCATCCTGATACTCATTCAGACTCAACTCTCAGATATAGTTCAGATACGCTCCAGACACGGATGCCATCCTGATACTCATTCATATTCAGCTCTCAGCAATCATTTTTGAATGGCATCTTTAAGCCCATTCCATATACCATCAACCATCATATCACCGAGTGCAAATTTCTGGGCATTCTAATGTCCAATCATCTTCCACCTTCAAGTCACAAATGACAAAACTCACCAATCTAACTCTTCAGGATTAAGAAGATTGAACAGGGGAAGCTATTGTACCCCAAAATTTTCCCTCTCACTTATCAAGAATTTTCTCACAATACCTCCTTTGGCTCAAGACTGCACTAGGGTTGATCAACTCAAGACACCACCTTAAGCACTGATGACCAAAATTAGGGTTTGAGATTGCACAATGATATTTAAACTTCAAATTCCCCATGTGACTTTCATAGATCATTATGGACCCTCAAGATTACTCATGTCAAGTTTCAAGCTTTGGATCACACTTTTGCTCAGTCAATTGAGCAGTTGACCTAAAAATCAGTTGTATTGGGAAAAAAGTTAACTATGGCCAATTTACAGTCAAACTTCATAATTTTTTTATCCACGTCAACATTTTAAACTCATATTTATCATTTTATCAAGTTTGGACAACAATTCCTCAATAAATTTGATCAAATCTTCAAAAGGGCAAAATGGTCAAAATTAGGGTTTTGACTAGGAAAGGGCAATTTCTGATTTTTGACCTAGAAAATGATCAATTGGTTTAAGGAATGATCTCAAGAGTCAAATTTCATCATTTTGACCTAATGACATGGCTCAAAACATTGCTCAAGTCCAATGGATTGACAGATGAATTTTTAGTCAACTGATCAAAAGTCAATTGTATACTGAAAAGTCAAACTTTGACCTTTTGGTCAAAATCAAATGTCAAAGATCACAATTCACAAAAGCATGTCAAAATATGAAACTTATTCATCAAGAAATCAAAAATTCAAGATTTCATTTTGAAAAGTTAAAATTTCTAAACTTAGAAATTTTTCTAAGTGTTGGAAATTTCTTAATTTTTTCACAACTTGGAGCAAATTTTTTACCATGATGCAAGATGATTCAAAAGAAACTTTCAACATGAAAGTTGTAGATCTCCATGAAATATACAAAATTTCTTTACACAACTCCTTCCAAAAGTTCTTGGATCCCAAGTTATAATTTTAAGAACACATGGTCATGAAACAAAACACTTAGTGAAATTTTGCCCTAATTTAGTCAGGATTTTGACCTAACTTCATGGCACTTTTTCATATAGTTCCAAGGGGAATTTTCAAAAGTGATTAAAAAAGGGGTTGTAGATCACACTACAAGCTTTTCAAAATGTCCAAGAACTCCTTGATATTATTTTCGAATATGGAGAATCGAAGAGATGAAGTTAGGATTTTCACACTTGAATTACAAGTCATTTTGTGATGAACAAGATTCAAATTTCAAACCTATGCTGCATAATCTCTACTTTACAGGCCTCAAACTTGTTAGGAACTCCATAATTAATTGCATGCACAACTGTTAGAGGTCTCAATTCAACATTCAATGCAAGGCCATGCTTTATATCCATTTTGGGAAAAAAGTGCACAATGCCATTTTGATAAAGTAGCTTTTTGCACAAAACTTGTTCTTGAGCCTTGCAATTGCTTTCTTCTAATGATACAAGTCCCATAACTCAAGAGAAGCTTATCTATACACTTATAATCACTCAGCCCATGCTTGTACTTCCTCTTGAAACTTATTTTTCCACTTTTCTTGAAAATCAAGTAAGATAGCAATTAGCTTGTAACTTGTACTTCTGACTCTCAAAAACACTCAAGCTTTTTGCTTATACATACACAAGTCATTTTCCACAAATCCAACGCATGCTTGAGCCCTGAAAACACCAAGAACACAGAATCTCCAAAAAACACCTCAAAACTTTCCATTTCTGAGTTTTGAATCCAATCTCCAAATTTGCTCGTGCGTTTCTTGGCCTTTTACTTTCAAAAGCTTATAAATAACATACACAAACAATTCCAACACTTCCAACACAACTGTAATACCTCCATCATCATCCACCATTTTCAAAAATAGCACCTTGCATCTTGACTTCTCCAGAACTCCTCAGGAAATTTGAGCTCAAGCTAAGCATCACATTAGCTTCATGGGAAATTGAGGAAGCTAATCCAATCATTGGAACTCACCAAAATCTACTCAAACTCAAAACACGATACCCTCTTGCAAGGTGAGTTTTCTGACTTTTGAACTCTTTAAACAAGCATCATTAATGGTTTATCTGTGAATAAGAAATGTAGGTATCATTGTGCTGAAGTTAACCATGTCCATAGTTCTCATTTATGTTGCTTGAGTTTAGAGAATTTTAAGATTGAAGTTTCTAAATTTTTTAGGGTTCAGATTAGGGCCATTAAAATTCATGCTTGTCTTTGATGTATAATTTTATTGCTTTGCATTTCTGAAATCGTGAGGAAATTTGCCACAAGTTTCCTATTTACATTTTTCATTTTTGTTGAGAATTGAATAAGATACAGAGGTTCAGGCTGGGCGTGAGGTTGAAGATGAAGTTGTCTTCAAGAATGTGTTTACCATATATATATTTATGGTTTGATATTAATAAACGGATGTATAGCCACCCCAGTGGTAGAAGCGCGCGCTTGTGACTATAGGGACCTGGGTTCGAGCCCCAGTGGTACCCTTTTGGGATTTTTTTTCATATTTTTCATATATTCTGACCTTTTTGGGCAGCGCTGGACCTCATCCCCTTAGGCTTTATTTTTTTACTTCTGACCTCCCTTGCTGGCTATTCACACCCTGGCCCATTTTATTTTCTTTTTTTTCTTTCTCATTTTTATTTATTTGTTTTCTTAAATATATTATCTAACACTAAAAATATCAGAAAAAATATAAAAATATTAGAGTTATATTTTGATATAGTTTATTTATTTTTTTACACAAAAATTATTTTTATTTAATCATACTTTATTTATTTGACTAATTGATTTGTAAATTTAATTAGAAACTAGGTTTTTTTAGTTATTTTCTTTTACACAATTTAAATATATTATTTTAAAATATAAAAAGACCAAAAATATTTTATAATACTATAAATTATTTTAAAGACAATTTATACAAATTCAATATGGTTGTAATAGATAATTAGGTTTGTTTTCTAGAAATCCCCATTTGTAATTTGTACACCCCCTCCCACGAGCATTGTAATAGTGTAGTAATTTTAAATTCCACAATTTATCGCTTTATATACAAATGCTAGTAATTAGGGTTTGTATGGAAAGACTAAAACCAATCAATTAGAAAACCCTAATCAAAGACAAAATCAAGCATGAAAAACAATACACTTGCACACAAGCACCCCTAGGGTAAAATCTACTTGGTTGCCTTACAAAATGACCATATTATGCTTGTGAGGTATCTTAGCAAAAACAATAAAATATAAGATCAGAGTCCCTCGATGACGCTATCTGCGTTGCCTTTCAAATGATCTTAGTCCCTAAAAGAGAATGCTAAGATACCTTGCAACATTGCTAATCATGGTTATACGATGACCCACGCCCGTCCCGTTTACATCCAATGATAGGGTTACTTACCAAATCAATGGTAAGATAACAACATCAAAGGAAAGAGGAAATGGACATGAAAGACTTTTGAGTAGGTAGAATGCTCCTAATTACTTACTCTATTTCAAAACAAAACATCCCTGCTACTTTCAAAACAAACACCACACTTTCAAAAACATCTTTCAAACTTGAAAACATTTTCAAAAGATCAAACACTTTGTATACATTCTTACGAACGAGAATCATTACAAAGTTTGCCTAAACAATGGCCTCTTTACAAAATACTTTCAAAAACCACACAAAGCATAATTTCAAACAAAAGCAAGTGATCTAGCAATTAACTAAGAGCCCATGGAAAACCATGGATGAAAAGGATGCTAATACCTTCCCTTTTCATAATCTACCCCCCGAACTCAAAAAACAATCTCAAAGGTCTTTCCTGTGCTTTTTCACATTTCCTTTTGGATAAAAGAAAAGCCGATGGCGACTCTTGCTAACCACAACATTTACAATAAAACTCAAAACACTCAAGTCAGTTCTCTCACCGTATCACAGTATACAAATCTAATGTCCCTGGATCTGCAGGCATACCATGGGACACATAGGTTCAGAAGTGCTGGATCATAGGTAGCTCCTGGGCTCAGTTCTTATTCGGGCCTAGCAAATTATGGATTGCACCCCTAACCTTTTTTTTGCAGCACAACCCATTTATTTTTTTTATTATTTCATTTTTTATTTAATTCCCTTTCTTTTATTTTAATAATTAATTTTTAATAAAAAAAATTATAAAATCAAATAAAAATAAGATTTAGGATTTAATTAATTAACTTTATTTTACAATAAAAATTAATTAATTAAAATCATTTTGAGATTATTTTATTAATTAAAATTGGTTAGAATTAGGTCCAAGGTTTTTTTTTATAATTAAAATTAAAAACATCAAAAATATTTATTTTTTTATAGAATTTTTAGGGTTTTAGAGATCTCTACTTTTACATTCTCCGTGCATCATTTACATTTTCGTATTATTATTTTTCATAATTTATGTAATTGCCCATAAGCTGTAATAGTTAAAATTAGGGTTCATTTACATTTTCCTCCCATTTTGGTTTGTACTCCCCTATCCCAAAGTGATGTAATAGCGTAGTTTAATTCCCGCATATTTATTTTTTCTATATATATTTAACTGTTAGATGTATGCTAATAGGTTTGCATGATAATATTTAAAAGAAAACGGTAGAGAACCTAACATCTAAGATAAATATACCTGAAACACAACACACTTTGCACACACACACCTCTAAGGTACCCCCACTTGTTGCCTTTGGAAAACAACAATCGTGTCTCTCGAACGTGGGATGTTTTAGCAAAAACCCTTTGGTTAAAAGATCGCAGTCCCTCGATGACCCTTTGATGTTACCACGGTAAATAATCTTAGTACCTTAGGGTAATTGCTAAAGTGTTCTACAGATTGCTTTCGTGACTGTACAATAACCCCTGTCTGTCCCTCAAAACATCCAATGATAAGCCTACCTGCTAATTAATGGTAGGATAACACTATCTAAAGGAAAATAGGAAAAGAACAAAGACATTTCAAGTAGGTAGACAACTCGTAGTTGCTTTCTCATAAAACAAAACAAATTTCTCACACATACGCTCTCTTTTTTCTAAATATTTTCAAAGACAAAAACACTTTGTATGCATTCTCAACGATATGAGAATCATTACAAAGTTCGTCGCACTAATGCTTCTTTTCAAAAATATTTTGAAACACACTCACACAAATTTTTTTCCAAAGTGAACTAGCAACTAAGAGCTCATAGATAACCACAGATGGAAAGGGTGCTAACACCTTCCCTTTCCATAACCTACCCCTTTACTCAGAAAACTCTCAAAAGGTATTTTCTGTTATTTTCACCCTTTCCTTTATTGGATAAAAGAAAAGTCAGCGGCGACTCTTGCTATCTGCAACATTTATGGTAAAAAGCAAAACCAGTAAAGTCAGTTCTCCCACCCTATTACAGAACCGATGACTCTACTTGAGAAAACTAAAAGTGGTGTTACCTTAGAGATAGTTCATACTTTAAATGCTTTCCTTGTTTGACTTGATTAATTTATTCTTGAAGGGTTGTTTGGGTATTCTTGTAAAGATATTATACCTAGATCTGGGGCATTTTAGGTAAGTAGCAATAGATTATGGAAACTGTACATCATAGACGGATATGGTTAAAGCGATAACTACGTTAGTGTGACACATTTTTAGGTACCAGTGTACCTTGAGTTGAATCAAGGAGAATACATGGTCGTTGAGTGCTGTCATAAAGCACTAACTGACCGTAGAACCTTAGTTGAACAACTTCGCCATTAGAAAGTAGTGAGATAGCCGGCTTTGGTGCAGAATGATGTTGGTTGATACTCAATACTACACTCATTGAGATCAGTCTTTCAGGATATTTCAGTCGCGAAAATAGATTCTTTGTGCTGAAACAATGCCCGATGAAGAAAGATCAATGATAATGAGATTCCTTAGAACTCAGTTACTTCTTTTATGACAGGTTGAACCAACTAAACTTCAAGAGGGTACTTACCTATAAACCTCATACAAGCCTAAACCAAAGGTCTTTGTGTGTTTTGTTTATGGTTAATTATTCTTAACATCATGCCATAACATTTCTATTAACCATTTAAAGGATCAAGGGATTTATCTTTGTTCTATTTTGTAGTATATGGCTTCCACTCGCTGAAATAACAACCGAATCAGCTTCGTAAAAGTGCTTCCTCAACTCAAAGAGTTAGCATCAAGGGTTCCTGAAGATTCTCCCTTCGCCAAAAGATATGGTCTACTTCTCAATCTGGATACTTCAAGCTTTCAAGAAGACGTGATATGTGTGCTCTTTCAGTTCTTTGATCATATGCATCATTATTTTACCTTTCTCGACTATTAATTGGTGCCTACATTGGAAGAGTTCTCTCAACTATTATGAGTGTCTGTGCTTGATCAAATGCCATTCACTGGTTTAGAGGAAACTCCAAAGCCTGAAGTTATTTACAAGGCCTTACATTTGAAGATATCTAACATTGTAGCTAATTGGGAAACAAGGAGTGGAGTCGAGGGTTTTCTAGCCAATTTTATGTTAGAGAAGGCTCGACTATTTTGGAAAGATATGGATTTTCAAGATTTTGAAGATGTATTGGCTCTTTTAGTCTATGGTTTGGTTTTGTTCCCTAATCCGGACCAACTCATAGATGTGAATGATGTCAAGGTTTTTCTTTCTCGTAACTCTGCCTACTTTGCTTGGAGACATTCTACATTGTTTTCACACTCGTACCATGAGGAAGAGAGGGACTCTTATATGTTGCATTCTATTGCTATCTAGGTGGCTTATTTCACACCTTCCTCGATCAATATTGAACAATGAATAAGGCTTGACGTGGTCTCAAAGGATGATGTCACTCTCTCATTCAGATATTTATTGGTGTTCCCGATCTCTAGAGGATGTTACTATCATTGACCATTGTGGGGAGTTCCCTAACGTCCCACTCTTGGGCATTAGGGGAGGCATTTCTTATAACCCTTCTCTAGAACTACGAAAATTTGGCTATGCTCGGAGAGATGGCCCTCATGACGCACTTATCCAAGGAATTATATTTGACTACGAGAACGATGTCCAAGGTTATCGTCAAAGGTTTGCACGAGTTTGGGACATGGTAAACAAGGTTGATAGCAAGACTTTGGGGCATAAGAACTTTATTTCCTCTTGAGCCTTATCTCAAATGGGTGCGAGCTCGTGCTCAAAATCTCATGATGTCGTATCCATCCATCCTGCCAATACTTGTGGAGCCTGTTGTTGAAGAGGATTTTACTTATACCATTCTCCATCCTAATATGCCTACTGGCCTTGAAGAGTTGCAGAAGTCTTAGAGATAACTGAAGGAAGAACAGGACATCTTTGAGACTTAATTATATGCAACTGAGAAGAAAGTGTTGGAGCTTACAAGGAAACTTCAAGAGGAGCAGGGTCTTAATGCATACATCAGTACAAAAAGGAAGCTTCCATGGGAGATTTGATTCTTGGATTTTAGGAGTTTCATTTTATCTTTGAAAGCTTTTGTTATCATTGTAAGCCTAAAAGGAAGTTGTAATTTAAACTTTGCTAATAAAATTTTTTGTTTCTTGTTTCCTCCTGGTTAACAAATTTAAATTTCCTAAGGTCCTTGAAATCATCGCATTTACATATCATGCATCATTTCATAACAGGTTTTTCATACAGGTTTCTCATTTTCCCACTATTTATCTCAGCATAAAAATGGCCCTCGAATAAACCATAAAGGATCTCTAGGCTCAATAAGCCCAGTTCCAAGAAACTCTCACGAATCTGGCCCAAGGGAAAAAAGAGTTGTTGGCGCTCGTCGCCAAGAAAAAGAAGACCAAAAAGCCTGCTACTGTCCTCAACATGGGGAAGAGGTTCAAGGGTCCCTCTCAACCAATCCAAGTGGAAGATGACTCCTCTGAAGAAGATGATCACCATGATGAAGATGGCAAAAAAAATCAGGGTTATGAGAATGCTCCTGAGGATGAAGACTTTTCTGATGAACAATATCCTCCTGCGGATGACAAATATAAGCAGTTAGAGGGAAGGTTCAAGGAAATAGAAATCCAGCAGGTGTCGGGACTGGATTTTGGTGAATTATGGTCATCCCACCTAAGTTCAAGGTCCCTGTCTTTTCTAAGTACGATTGGGTCTCCTATCCTAATCTCCACTTGAGGTCGTACGTTCGAAGGATACATCCCTACACTACTGACGGGAAGTTATGGGTCCATTTATTCCAAGAAATTTTGGATGGCACCCAACTGGAATGGTTATATCAACTGGAAGGAAACAATATTCATACATGGGAGGACTTGGCTGTTGTTTTCTAGAAGCAGTACCAATACAATGCTGACCTGGCACCAACTCGAGTGTAACTGCAGAATATGTTCATAGGCTCTAATGAAGGGTTCAAAGAATATGCTCAGAAATGGAGGGACTTAGCTAGAAGGGTGCAACCTCCTCTGAATGATCGGGAAATAGTGGATATGTTTATGGGCACTCTGATAGGCCCATTCTTTAATATATTTATCGGAAGATATTCGGCGGGTTTTACATAAATGATTTTGACAGGGGAAAGAACAAAAAGTGGTTTCAAGAGAGGGAAGATCCTGATGGCTGCATCTTCAAATACTGTGAAAAATTCATTTGGAGGAAAAAAGGAGGTCAATGCTGTCAATGGCCAGAAGAGCCATAGTAAAAGTAGTCGTCACCAATCTGTGGGAGAGATCTTAATTTCCAATTCGGCGCCTGCTCAACAACAACAACAGAAGGTTAATCGAAAAGACCAGATGCTCAATCGAGACAGTTTAATAAAATTGGCATGCCTTTATCTCAGGCATTACAACATTTTTTGAAGGCCAAACTTATTTCACTGTGAGATCCTCCTTAGAATCCCAACACCTCTTCTTCAAAATATAATCCAAACGCGAGGTGTGTTTATCATTCAAATAGTCCTGGTCATGACACTAATAATTGATGGGCTCTGAAGAGCAAGATCCAGGACATGATCGATAATAAAGAAATTGATTTTGATCCTCCAAAGACTCCAAATGTGATCACCATACCTATGCCCAAGCAGGACAAGAGTATAAGTAATGTTGAATATGTGTTATATGTTACTTTTGTGGATGATGTGGTTGCTCCCCTTTCTACAATCAAGAATAATATGTTGCAGGCCAGTTTATTTTTGGGTTGTGTTGAAGCATGTCAATGTTGAGCGGTCCAACCCAATGTCTGTGGGTTGCAAAAATGAGGTGTTCAACGGCTGATGGATGAACACGTGATTTTGATTGAAAAGTGAAATTCTGGCAACAGATACTTAATGTCATAGTGAATGTTATGACACCGTATCTGACACACTTCAAGACAGTAAATTAAAAATAGTAAAGAACACAATCAATTGTTAACCCAGTTCAGTGTGTAACAACACCTACTCTGGGAGCTACCAAGCCAGGGAGGAAATTCACTATAAGAGATATTAATTCAGGAATAAACCAACCAGTTTATCTCCTTCACTTAAGACCTACCCAATGCAATTTCAATCTAAGTTCAACTTAAACCTGAGTTTCTACTCACTCCCCCTTAATCACAACAGTGATACTAAACTATTGATTAATGAGATTATGAAGACACTCTTCAGTACACACACTTGATTTTGCTTCACAGCTTTAATCAAGTGACACAAACACTCGTGCTTCAAAGCTTTGAGTGATAAACAACCCTAACTTGATTTTGCTTCAAAGCTTTAATCAAGTGACACAAACACTCGTGCTTCAAAGCTTTGAGTGATACACAACCCTTACAATCAAATCCTACTCCAAGTCACTTATCACAATGATAATTGCTTGGCTCATAGTAGTTACAACAATACAATCCCTTATTGATCTTCTGTCGAAAAGTATCTTTCAGCATTAATCTTCAAGAGGAATATATAGGTCGACTATTCTTCAGTTAGGGCTTCCATGAAAAGCTAGGGTTAACTAAAGTTAACCTAAAGACTTGGTATTATGCTTTCATCATACCAAATTAGGGTTAAGCAAGGTTAACCTAATGTCCACGTGAGCATCTGATCTGGACTGAATATATCAACTCAGAGAAACATATCAGATTCCTGAAAAATCTCAGGAATAACAAATCTGCAAATGTTAGATCAGTACAGGATGTCTTAACATTGGTTATGACAACAAGTATCCTGCTCACTGATTTTGGTAGAATACACTATATATGATCATTGTTTAATAATCATGATAAGCACCTCATACTGAGAAGTTCATGTATGACATTCTTTTCTGCAGAATGTACCTTTATCCCAGAATGTTATGACATCAGTCATGACATTCGCAACTCTGGTTTTACCAAAAAAAATGCCAACAAACAAACACTTACAAACTCCCCCTTTGGCAAATTTTTGGCTAAAACCCCTAAACAATCAGAGATTAGAATGCAACAGAATTTTTAATAACAACTACCAAGTCTAATTCTACCAAAATTACCACAAATTCTTCTCCCCCTTTTTAGCCATAAAGAGGCCAAAGATACTTGTACTTTTAAGTTATAGAGTCATCCAAAAAAAACACAGAAATAATAAGAAGTTATTTGGCAGCAACAAGTTCCAGCAGCACTCTTTTCAACAACACTGACCTTCAGGCACTGTCATCTTCCGAGGAAGCACTATCTTCAGCATTATGCTGGTCTTCATCATCATCCTCTTCCCTTATTTGTTCTTCATTCTCCTCCTGTTCTAGTCTAGAAATCAGCTCTTCAAGAGTCCTTTTTCTTGTATCAAGCTCTCTGCAGGTTTCTTTTAGCACAACTATAACATCAGTTTTCTTGGAATGAGATTTGACAGTTGATGTCTCAGCAGATGTCATAACGATGTCAAGGACATGTGTTCCCTGAAACAGCTTATAGTGCAAACCAAGAGCAGGGGCTCTTTTGCATACAAAGTCTTTTTCAACCAGAATATCAGGATACTGAGCAATGATTATACCACACAGAAGAGAGGGAAAAGCAATAAGGCCTTTAATAGCACAGCTTCCAGCATGTTTCAATGTTTGATCAAAGATGTACTTGCCATAATCAAAGTTTGTCCTGGTTCCAACAGCATAGATAAATCTTCCCAATCCTGTGGAAATGGTGGATTTGTGGTTGGTGGGAACCCAGTTAGCTGCACCAATTTTGTGCAGTATGGCAAACTTCATGCTCAGCTTACTTGCATTTAGCTTTCCTTTCAAGGGCCAGTGCTTGACTTGCTTGGCAGTGATGGTTTGACAAACTTGGTTGTCAGTAACTTCAAGCTCAGGTTGAGTATCATTAGGCCTTCCTAGGAAATTGTTTATCAAAGTAGGAGAGAAATTTACCTTTCTTCCTCTCACATAAACACTCATAAAATCAGCTGACTTTCCATCAGCACCTCCATCAGACAAATTTACTATGAATTCTTTGACAAGAATCTCATAGCAGTTGGAAAACTTGACCACTGTTTTCATCAGGCCAGCAGCTTTGATTAGATCCATGATTTCCTTACACTCAATAGCACTGCTGTTCAACTCTCTCTCCAAGGCAATCCTTTTCAGAAACACATACTTCCACCTGCTTGCATTTTCTGGATGGTGAAAGGAGATGTTGTCAATGGCAACTTCAGGGACTTTAGGCAGTTTGCTAGAAGAGGGTTTCTTCCTGAGAGGAATGTCTAGAACATTGCTCTCAACATCAAAATCAAAGTCTGATTCCTCATCAGATTCAGAGGGTTCAGGATCCTTCCTTTTCTTGGCTATTGGTTGTCTCAAAGGTTTTGAGAGACTACCAACAGGTACTCTAGCTTTTACCTTCCCTTTCCCTTTCGACATTCCAGCTTTTTGATCCTTCTCAGCTTCTACTCTAGTCTCGTTCTCAGACCTGGTTTTCTTATGAACAACTTTAGTAGCCTTCTCTTTGGAGGGGCTTTTTGCAGCATTCTTCTTTTATTTTCTGATCATCATCCTTCTAGATATGCTAGGGTTGATATTAGCAATTAAATCATTGTCAGAGTATTCTTCATCAACATCAATAACCGGGGGTTCATCAGCCTTGTCAGTAGGATTCTGGTGATCATCATGTTTTTCTGGAGATTTCCTAATGTTGTCATCAGGTGTCTCAACATTCTGAGTGACATATGGATCCATTTCTACATTAGGACTAGCAGTTTCTTGGTTCAAAGGTACAGAAATGCCAAGAACAGAGTGATTCTCATTAAGAATCCTAGTGACTAGTCTGGAAATAGCTTGATGTACATAAGCAGAACCTTCCCTATTTGCTATCTCTGGAGGAACAGAAGATGATGGTTGAGAAGATTTACCAGATGGAGAGGCTTGTGATCTTCTTGCATGTCTGGTTCGCCGCTTCTTGACCTTAGTGGGATCAGCTTCCAGTTCACGAAGAGGAGTCATCTCAAGAACATCAGTATCCATGCAGTTTTTGATTGCCCTAGGTTCGCTGTCAGAGGATGCGGAAGAAGCAGTTGCCTTTGAAGAAGATGATGACATGGATTGTTGAGACATTTTGAGTGATTTAGAAAACAAGTAACAGCGAGAGTGAAATCTTCATTTGAGAGAATGGAGATTGTTGCAGAAACGCGAGAAGAGGGAGATATATGAATGTCTATTCAACTTCTTAAAATTTTGGAAAGAAATAGGGAAACAGATGATTAGCCCAATCAGAATAGACTTAACTAAAATATCTCTTTCATCCCTTGTTTTAAGCAAAACTAATTGCTACATCTCTTCATATTGGCAAATACCCAGCTTGCCCCTCAAAATTTTCAAATTGACTAGCATCAAGTGCCTTGGTAAAAATGCCATCCAGTTGTAGTTCAGTGGCAACATGTTCCAGCTTAATCACCTTTTCCTCCACAAGATCTCTGATGAAGTAATGTCTAATGTCAATATGCTTAGTCCTGCTGTGCTGTATAGGATTCTTTGAAATGTTGATAGTGCTCAGATTGTCATAGTACAATGTCAAGACATCTTGTGTGACATTATACTCAGTTAGCATCTGTTTCATCTAGATCATTTGAGAGCAGCTGCTACCAGCTGCTATGTATTCAGCTTCAGCAGTAGATAGAGACACATAGTTCTGTTTCTTGCTGAACCAAGAGACAAGATTACTTCCCAAAAAGAAGCATCCTCCAGAGGTGCTCTTTCTATCATCAGCACTACTAGCCCAATCAGCATCACAGTAACCAGACAAAATTGGTTCACATCCATGAGAGTACAACAAGCCATAATTGTAAGTTCCACTCACATACTTCAGAATTATTTTCACTTGGTTGATGTGACTTACTTTAGGTTCAGCCTGGTATCTTGCACATACTCCAACTGCAAAAGCAATGTCAGGTCTGCTGGCTGTTAAGTATAGTAGACTTCCTATCATGCTTCTATACAAGCTTTGATCCAAATTTGCTCCACTTGTGTCTTTGGACAACTTTAAATGAGTAGGTGCGGGAGTCCTTTTGTGACTGGCATTCTCCATTCCAAACTTCTTGACAATATTATTTGCATACTTTCTTTGAGACAGAAAAATTGAGTCTTCCATCTGTGTGACTTGCAGTCCAAGAAAGTAGGTCAATTCTCCCATGAGGCTCATTTCAAATTCAGGTTGCATCTAGTCATCAAAATGTTTAACCATTTTATCTGACATTCCTCCAAACACTATGTCATCAACATAAATTTGAGCTACCATTATCTTTCCTCCTTCATTTTTGACAAAAAGAGTTTTATCCAAGCCTCCTTTCCTGTATCCTTTGTCAGTGAGGAATTTTGTCAATCTGTCATACCAGGCTCTAGGAGCTTGTTTAAGACCATATAGAGCTTTCCTCAATTTGTAGACATGATCAGGACAGTTTGGATCCATAAATCCTTTAGGCTGTTCCACATATACTTCCTCATTTAAGTACCCATTTAGGAAGGCACTCTTTACATCCATCTGAAATAGCTTAAACTTAAGGAGACAAGCAACTCCCAAAAGAAGTCTGATTGATTCCATTCTTGCTACAGGAGAAAAAGTTTCATCAAAATCAACCCCTTCAACTTGAGTGTAGCCTTGAGCAACAAGCCTTGCCTTATTCCTGGTGACAACTCCTTCAGCATCTGATTTGTTCTTGTAGATCCATTTTGTGCCAATGATGTTTGTTCCTTCTGGTCTAGGAACTAACTCCCATACTTCATGTTGCTTGAATTGGTTCAATTCATCTTGCATTGCTCCAATCCAGTATTCATCAGTCAAAGCCTCCTTAACATTTTTTGGTTCAATCTTAGATACAAAGCAAGAGTTTGAGATGATTTCTCTAGATCTTGTAATGACTCCACTATTAAGGTCTCCTATGATGAGTTCCTTAGGATGATCTTTCTGAATTCTGATGGAAGGATCTTTGTTAGCCTCCTTTGATTCAGACTCTGATGAAGTAGTTTTAGGTGCATCATTATTTTTAGACACTTGAGTTGAAGTCTCAAAGAATGTCTCAACATCATATGGGACATTTGTTTCCTCATGGTAATCATCAACTATGACATTTATAGATTCCATCATAGCTTTGGTCCTGGAATTGAATACCCTATATGCTCTGCTGTTGGTAGAGTATCCTAGGAATATTCCTTCATCACTTTTAGGATCCATCTTTCTCCTTTGTTCACGATCTGTCAGAATATAGCATTTTCTTCCAAAGACATGGAAGTATTTTACTGTAGGCTTTCTTCCTTTCCATAGTTCATAAATGGTGGATGATGTTCCCTTTCTCAAGGTGACCCTGTTATGTACATAACAGGCTGTATTCATAGCTTCAGCCCAAAAATGAATAGGAAGTCCTTTGGCATGTATCATTGCTCTGGCAGATTCCTGCATAGTCCTATTTTTCCTTTCCACAACTCCATTTTGTTGAGGAGTTATGGATGAAGAGAATTCATGATTAATTCCTTCTGAGGAACAGAACTCATCAAACTTATTGTTTTCAAATTCCTTGCCATGATCACTTATGATTCTGACAATGCATCCTTCTTTTTCTCTTTGAATTCTTTTGCACAGTTCCTTAAATACATCAAATACATCATAATTTTCCCTAATGAAGTTAATCCATGTGAATCTGGAAAAATCATCCACAACAACATAAGCATATCTCTTTCCTCCAAGACTTTCCACCTGCATTGGACCCATCAGATCCATATGTAGAAGTTCTAGCACCTTAGAGGTGGTCAGATGTCTTGTCTTTGGATGTGACATTCTAGTTTGCTTTCCAACCTGACATTCACCACAGACTCTCCCTTCATCAATTTGAAGCCTTGGAATCCCTCTGACTGCCTCCATGGATATGATCTTTTTCATCCCTCTTAGATGTAAATGACCAAGTTTTTGGTGCCACAGTTTCACTTCCTTTTCTTCTTTGGCTATAGAGAATACAAAAGAGTAATTAGTGTTCTCAGACTCCTATAAGTAACAATTGTCTTTTGATCTGACTCCTCTCATTACAACTTCTTGTTTTTCATTAGTTACAAGACATTCAGACTTGGTGAAGTTGACCTTGAATCCTATATCACATAATTGACTGATACTTATGAGATTAGCAGTCAAGCCATTTACCAGCAACACTTCATTTAGGTTTGGAACTCCAGGGCAGTCCAAGTTTCCAACTCCTTTGATTTCTCCTCTAGCACCATCTTCAAAAGTGACATAACTAGTAGTATGTGGTTTGACATTATTCAGAAGATTCTTGATTCCAGTCATGTGTTTAGAGCATCCACTGTCAAAGTACCAGTCTTCCTTGGCAGAAACTCTGAGGGAGGTGTGAGCTATCAGGGCTGCAGACTTTTTCTTCCACTGTTGAGTATATGGTGCCTTGTTAGACTTAAGTTTGACAACTTGGGTCTGATTAGGATATCCATATAATCTGAAGCAGAATGGCTTTATGTGACCAAACCTTCCACAATGATGACATCTCCATCTTTGATACTTTTTCTTCATATTTCTCTGTTCTCGATGTTGAGTGCTATGTTGTGACATCTTCTTTGACATTTGTTTATCAGGCCTGATCTTCTTCTTGTCTACAGTAGATTTCTTTGCAGCCACAAATCCCAGACCAAACTTGTTTCCCACATTTTGTCCAGCCTGAAGGATTTCTTCCAACTTGTCAGTTCCATTTGTCAGCATCTTAACAGACTTAGTCATCTGATCAAGTTTTGAGTTTAGAATTTGAACTTCACCTTCGAGATGGTTTATAGTATCAGTGTCTGCCTTCTTTTCAGCCTCCAATTTTACTATGAGTTTTTTCTGTTTCTCATTTTGCTGGCAGACTTCAGCACTTCTGATACATAACTTCTTGTAGGTGTCAGCAAGTTCTTCAAATGTCACTTCCTCATCACTAGAGTCACTATCAGAGTTACAAATACTAGCTAGTGCAGTGACTAGTTTAGCAGATTCTTCTTCAGAGTTACTTTCCGAGTCACAATCAGACCAAGTAACAGACTTTCCTTTCTTTTGTTTCTTAAGAAATGTAGGACATTCAGCTCGAATGTGCCCATATCCTTCACATCCATGACATTAGATTCCTCTGCTTTGATTTCCCTTTTCTTCAGACTTAGGTCTTCTGCTGGAGTCATAGGATCTGCTAATGTCAGAGGGAATGTTCTTGACATTTGACCTTGACTTTGGGTCCATTCTCTTGATGAGTTTGTTGAACTGTCTTCCAAACATAGCTATAGCTTCTGAAATATTCTCTTCATCACCCTCCTTGTTTTCATCTTCAGTATTGGATACAAGTGTTATGCTCTTGTTTTTCTTGTCAACATTGTCACTGATCCCCATCTCAAAAGTCTGAAGTGACCCAATGAGTTCATCAACCTTCAAGATGCAGATATCCTGAGCTTCCTCTATAGCAGTCACCTTCATTGCAAATCTTTTAGGCAAGGATCTGAGAATCTTTCTCACCAACTTTTCTTCTAACATCTTTTCTCCCAATGCTCCTGAGGTGTTGGAAATTTCCAAGATGTTCATGTAAAACTCATGAATGGTCTCATCTTCCATCATCCTTAGGTTCTAAAATTTGGTAGTAAGCATCTGAAGCCTTGACATTTTTACTTTGGATGTACCCTCATGGGTGGTTTTGAGAGTGTCCCAAACATCCTTGGCCAATTCACATTGATGTACTAGTCTGAATATGTTCCTATCAATTCCATTGAACAAGGCTGTGATCGGTGGATCTGGAACTGACTGTTTAACGCTGGTTCGCGAAATGTCGCGGAAGCAAGAGTCGCCACCGTCTTTTATTTTCTCCAAATGGAAAGGACAAAAGCACAGAAAAATTCCTTATAGAGATTGCTCTCGGTTCGGGAGGTAGATTATAGAAAGGGAAGGTGTTAGCACCCTTTCTATCCATGGTTATCCATGGGCTCTTAGATACTTGCTCATTGTGTTTTCAAAAATGGTTTGTTTTCTTTTCAACTGTGGGTTTTAAAAAGTTTCTTTGAAAATTTCAGTTCGACTCTTGTATCGGTCCTCAAGAGTGTTTGAAAAATGCTTTCGAAAGCTTTTTGAAAATGTGTTGGTGTGAAAAGTATTGTTGATTTGTTTTGTTTTGAATTAGAGCAAGTATCCACGAGTCGTCTACCTACCCTAAGGAATTTGTCTGTGTAAATGTCCTTTAAAGTAGTGCCATCCCACCATTGAGAGGTAGGTAGCACCACCGTTGGAGTTGTTCGGGTCAATTCGAGGTTCGGGACATGGTGATCACCAGAGCAATAGGAAGATACCTTAGAAGCTACCCTCATTCCAGGTTCCCGGATCATGAGGACTTACTAAGACATCCTCTACTCGACGATCACCTTTCGAGGCAAGGCAACAGTGAGGCGTACCCTAGGGGTGGTGTGTGATTTGTGTGCCGTTTTCAATTATTTTATCTTGTCATGTTATGAGTGATCTATGCGCTTATTTTTATTTTTGTCCATTCATTCTTGCATGTTATTATTAATAGTTAAAAATTGCGGGAAATTAAAAGTTCTAAGCTATTACAAAAGGCGCGGGTCCACATCGCCAAAATTTCCAGAACCCGATTTGACAGAAAATAAAGAATTAAAAATGCGAAAGATAAATATTACATGGCCTTGGGAGAGATACATAAATATTAAAAGAAAAAAAAGAAATAAATACGCGCACTGAGATTTAAATTAGAAACGAGGGCGTTGGACCCTTTTTAATTAAATTAAATTATTATTAAATTAATATTAAAGGAAAAGAAATTGTCTTTTTGGTATTTTTGTATTTTTGATTTTAATGAAAAAGAATTAATTAAAATAAACTGCTAACCCTAATTCTAGTTGTTTTTAGTTTATTAAGAAAAAGATTAAATTTTAACCTAAAATTAAACCTAATGATTTACATGCAATTTTAATTTATAAAAGTAAATAATATTAAATATTTAATTATTATGAAAGAAAAGAAAAAAAGGATAAAAATGATTATAAACCCTAATTTTACCAATTTTAGATTTTTATTAAAGAAAATATTACAATTAAACCTAATTTAATAACTAACATTAACTAATGCAATTTATTTACAAAAATACTAAAATAAAAATATTTATTATTTTTTATCTTTTCTGATTTTTTTGGTGTTTTTTATATATTATGAAAATATTAAATTAATAAAAAAACAATAATTAAAAGAAAATAAAATAATGAAAACAAAGAAATAAAAAATTTGCAAACCTAGGGGGTTCTGCCCCTAATTTGGAGGTTTTCTTTAGCAGTTTGGCCCATTTAAATTCATGGCCTGATTGACTTTCGTGGCTAGCATGTAGCTCCTTTGACTAGTGCCTATGGTGTCCATCAGGTCTGGTCCCTTGGATTGGCATTATTGGCCAAGTGGCACGCCAGAAATTGTGGACGCATGGTGGTCCTTGAAGCTGAAATTGCATGGGAACGTTAATTGCAAAATAATATGGAAAGGGTGAGGACCTGGGGCTCGAACCCAGGTCCTGGAGATTACCAACATACACGCTTGCCAACCATGCTGCCTTGTTTATCTGTAAATAATATAATCAATAAATATAATAAAACACACAAACGTCAATGCTTTTTTTTTTGCGCGAGATTTTGAACGGACCAACCAATGCTCTACACATCATCGTCTTCCTCCTTGGCTTTATTTTTTCCTGAAACATGAAAACTATTAGCAACGGTTTTACACCGTTCTCATAGGCACCTTTCTGAAAAATAACGAATAGCCCCTGGGGCCTCATAAATTAGGCGCGAGGGTGCCATTGTTTTCGTCCAAACACACTGGTTCCAATGGTCCAGGTCTCGAGTCTCAATTTTTCTTTGAATGTAAAGCCCCAAATTTCCAAGTTTGAAACCCTAAAATATGACAATGGTGGTTTTGCATACAGTGCATAAAAATCCAATCAAAGTATATGGTTAGCTTTAAAACACATCACTTAGTATGAATCTACAAATAAAATGCCATGAATATGCATAAATTGTAAAATACGATTATGAGAAAAAGTGAAAAAAGTTTGACTTCTGTACAGTGATTCAAGGCGTTAGAATTGTGGAAACCTAGTCAGGTAAGTTGCTTAAGGTCTCAGGAAGGTGATGAGATGAATTTCTTGGCTTGAATCGACCTCTATCCCTGTTTTCAGTTTTGAGTTTTCAAGTAAAAGTTCAAGTTTTTTTCTTCAAGTTCTTGCGCAGCTTTTTGGTAATGAGCATTAGGTCTTGCTTGTGTATGTATAGGAGAGTGATTTAGGTTAAGAAACTTGATCAAAATCCATGCATTGATGTGAAAAAGATTTGATTTGCAAACCATAATTTTTCAATCTTTTTTCATGCTTTTTAGTTCTCAATCATATCCAATCAATTCCAATTCTTCCCTAATTTGATTTGCACGAAATATTGAAGATATTATATGCACTAAAAGATTTGAAATAGTAGGTTTAACATTTTTCATGTATTTTAATTAATTTAAATGAATTATTAATAATAAAAATCCAAATAAATAAATAAAAAATGAAGAAAAACTTCCCTTTGGGCCAAGTGGTCGTGCACATGCTTTGGATAATGAATTGTGGAAGAAAAAGAAGCCCATTAGCAATTTTAGGTCATTTGAAGCAATGTTGACTTTTCAAAATATCCAAAAATTTCCCAACTTCCACAAGGCATAACTTGCTCAATTTTTAAGCTTTGCTCATGTTCTTGGACATTTTGGAAAGGTCTTTGAGTCCTCTAACCAATGTATTTGGTCCAATGTCATTTTGATTTACCAATCTCAAGTTATGGCCTTTGACTTAAAGTCCCTTTTTGTTGACTTTTGAAAATGACCTATAATGTTGAAATTGATAACTGTTTGTGAGAGCATTTCTTGGACTTGGAACATGAATAGGAGTTGTAGGAAATGTCTTTCGCTTCAAAATGAGCTTTGGATGGAATTTTTCTGATAATCCATGTGAAAGTTATGCCTTGGTCAATTTACAGTTGACTTTTTCGACTGTCCAAATAAGGAAACTTTTGCATCTTGATGATTTTTGAGCCAAGCTTTGAGAATCATGATCAAGCATTGATCAAATGATGTTTTTGGCTTCAAAATGAGATGTTGACCAAAAATTTGAACTTTTGACTGTCAAATGACCATTTTGCCCCTACAATTGACTGTAGTGCAATTAGGGTTTTGACTGTGCAATTTTGTGCTGAAAGTCTTGAAACTTTGTATGAGGATGCTTGACCATATTTATAGGCATGTGGGACTTTATTGGACCCTTGGAAACTTCATTTTCTTGATCAGAACCAAAACCCTAATTTTGACTGTTCAGGAGGCTCTTGAACTGTGCAACCCTTGGGGAATTTTGAAGCTTTGACTTGGCAAATTTTGAAGAATATGGGAGGGAAAATTTTGGGGTACAACAGCTGCCCCTGTTCAATCTTCTTAGACCTGAGGATGCAGATTGGCTGGCGTGCCTTTCGTAATACGAAGGTGGAAGATGATTAAACACTAGAGTGCCCAGAAATTTGCGCTCACATAGTAGCAGTGTGATGGAAATGGGCTTATAGATGCCATTTAGAGATTGATGAATAGGATGATGGGCTTATAGATGCCATCTGGATGTTGATCGCGTAAGAGATTCCTTAGCGAGAACTTGCGTACCTGCAAAAGAAAAAATGAGTACCTGACATGTTGCAGGATCTGGTTTTCAGATGCTTTGTATAGATGTGTCCTGACTGGTTACAGGAGCTGAATCTTTTAAACTCTTCAGACGTGCCCTGGCGAGATACAGGAATCGAGTCTGGTAATGTTAGTCTTCAACGGATACACCATGGCAAGATTCAGGCATCGGATCCTCGAACTCTTCAGACACACCCTGGCAAGATACAGGAATCGGATCTGGTAATGTTAGTCTTCAACGGATACACCCTGGCAAGATTCAGGTATCGGATCCTCGAACTCTTCAGACACACCCTGGCAAGATACAGGAATCGGATCTGGTAATGCTAGTCTTCAACGGATACACCCTGGCAAGATTCAGGTATCGGATCCTCGAACTCTTCAGACACACCCTGGCAAGATACAGGAATCGGATCTGGTAATGTTAGTCTTCAACGGATACACCCTGGCAAGATTCAGGTATCGGATCCTCGAACTCTTCAGACACACCCTGGCAAGATACAGGAATCGGATCTGGTAATGTTAGTCTTCAACGGATACACCCTGGCAAGATTCAGGTATCGGATCCTCGAACTCTTCAGACACACCCTGGCAAGATACAGGAATCGGATCTGGTAATGCTAGTCTTCAACGGATACACCCTGGCAAGATTCAGGTATCGGATCCTCGAACTCTTCAGACACACCCTGGCAAGATACAGGAATCGGATCTGGTAATGTTAGTCTTCAACGGATACACCCTGGCAAGATTCAGGTATCAGATCCTCGAACTCTTCAGACACACCCTGGCAAGATACAGGAATCGGATCTGGTAATGTTAGTCTTCAACGGATACACCCTGGCAAGATTCAGGTATCGGATCCTCGAACTCTTCAGACACACCCTGGCAAGATACAGGAATCGGATCTGGTAATGCTAGTCTTCAACGGATACACCCTGGCAAGATTCAGGTATCGGATCCTCGAACTCTTCAGACACACCCTGGCAAGATACAGGAATCGGATCTGGTAATGTTAGTCTTCAACGGATACACCCTGGCAAGATTCAGGTATCGGATCCTCGAACTCTTCAGACACACCCTGGCAAGATACAGGAATCGGATCTGGTAATGCTAGTCTTCAACAGATACACCCTGGCAAGATTCAGGCATCGGATCCTCGAACTCTTCAGACACACCCTGGCAAGATACAGGAATCGGATCTGGTAATGCTAGTCTTCAACGGATACACCCTGGCAAGATTCAGGTATCGGATCCTCGAACTCTTCAAACACACCCTGGCAAGATACAGGAATCGGATCTGGTAATGCTAGTCTTCAACGGATACACCCTGGCAAGATTCAGGCATCGGATCCTCGAACTCTTCAGACACACCCTGGCAAGATACAGGAATCAGATCTGGTAATGTTAGTCTTCAATGGATACACCCTGGCAAGATTCAGGTATCGGATCCTCGAACTCTTCAGACACACCCTGGCAAGATACAGGAATCAGATCTGGTAATGCTAGTCTTCAACGGATACACCCTGGCAAGATTCAGGTATCGGATCCTCGAACTCTTCAGACACACCCTGGCAAGATACAGGAATCAGATCTGGTAATTGGTCGTCAACAGATACACCCTGGCAAGATTCAGGTATCGGACCTTTAGTTGCGACCATTGATGGTAATCAATTTTGTACTTTTGTCCTGAAAAGACAAGCGTTAGTTGTATGCGATGTCATGTGGTATGACATGCGAGATGCTCTCTGAATACGTGAGATTGTATGCTCATGATGCGTATATGCATGCTATAATGTATGAAGATGTTTATGAATGTATTTTTCGTCTAGGAAAGTAAATCCTTGACGGGTGCCGGGAAGTCACTCCTGGGCTGATGTTGGAGAATAGGTTTTGCTTCCGCTGGGGATGGTAGTTGCAAGAATACTGGTAAGAGAAGATGACTCCGTTGGGGAATAAACTTGGCGAATGGAATAACTCTGCGGGGAGGAAAGTACTCTAACGATCTTGCTGGGAAGCAATACTCGGTGGGGAGAGAGGTATTTTGTTGAGTTGATGAAGACTTGCTGGGGATACCATTGTTATGTTGGAAGTGTGAATAGACTTCGCTAGGGATAAGAAGACTGTGTTGACGACGACCTTTCCGTGGCTTTTGGCTGAGGATAACCCAATTATATCCTGATAAGGAAATAACTCTTTAAATAAAGCCGGGAGGCGCGTTCGTGCTCTGCGGGGGATAAGCTTCCAGAATCTGCTGGGGATAAGCTTATTGCTTGGGGAGATGGGTTCCAACTTTCCTGGGGACCCTAGATTAGACTCTCCTGGGGAAGTTTTGAACTGCGGGGGAAGTGATTCCTTTGAATGCTGGTATGCCGCCGGGGAACAATCTTTAGACCAAGACTGCCGGGGATGCTTGTTAAGAATATGTATATTGCTGCTGGGGAGATGTTGAGATCCACTGGAGGATACCCAACTTCCTTAAGATTTGATAACTTTGTTTGGAGAAGAGTGCACTGACTTGCTGGCTCACTCTCTGGGGAATTAAGGTGTCTGGTTATGTTCTTTAGCTGAACCTACCTTAGTACCCTGGAGGACAGAGCAATTAGATTGCGTAGACAACTCTTTTGTTGCCCCTGTTTCTAATGTTACCTGTAATTAATCCTTTGTTTCGTATGCAAATATTCATGAGTTAGCAAATTATTGTCAATGCATATATCACAAATTGAACCTTGGACGTTCTTCGCAAAACAAAACAGAAAAGGAAAAACAATTGGTACTTTTAACTGAAAAATATATTTGTATTGATTTTGAATGGCCTGTAAAATAGGCGTTTGGTGTACAAGAGGCTGACGTCCTAGTAAGAGAATGCCGCCGAGCAAAAGAGTTTATACAAATTTTGTACAAGAGAAAATAAAACAGCTGTGTGAAATGAATGATCCCACTGGGTTTCAACTCTGCTATTGCCTTTATAACTCCGAGCGTCTCATCACTTGATGACCTAATCGAAGATGAAGTTGACTGATCGATGCCGTCTGAACTTGATATAGATACCAGATTCTGGATGCAGAGTGATCAATGAGACATAGTATTACGCTTTATCCCTAATTTTTGCCTGGACCGCCCTTTCGGGTTTTCAGTCCACCGGGATACCCATTTTTGCCCAAGCCGCCTTTTCAGGTTTTCGACTTGCCGGGTGTACAGATTTTTTTCCATTTCATCCCTTCATTTTGCCCGAACCCTTTTGGTTCGCCGGGAAGCCCTAATTTTTGCCTAGGCATGTCAGCCTAGCGGGTCTTTATTATGCGTAGTATCTTTTTACTATGTCTGCATTGGCGGGGTGAGGAAGGTCGTCACCATCCATATTGGTTAAAATCATGGCTCCTCCAGAGAACACATGTTTAACCACAAATGGCCCTTCGTACGTAGGGGTCCATTTGCCCCTTGGATCACTCTGAGGAAGGATGATTCGCTTGATTACCAGATCCCCAACTTGATATTCCTGTGGTCTGACCTTTTTGTTAAATGCCCTTATCATCCGTTTTTGATACGTCTGACCATGGCAGATAGCAGCAAGTCTCTTTTCATCAATAAGGTTGAGCTGATCAAGTCGTGTCTGACCACCTCCATTATCCGGAGAGAGGGTATTTGCACTTCGATTGGTAAGACCGCCTCCATACCATAAACCAAGGAGAAAGGAGTTGCCCCGGTTGACGTCCTAGCTGAGGTACGGTACCCATGTAGAGCGAACGATAACATCTCGTGCCAATCTTTATAAGTCACTGTCATCTTCTGCACGATTTTCTTGATGTTCTTATTTGCTGCTTCGATAGCCCCATTCATCTTCGGTCTGTAAGGAGAAGAATTGTGGTGCTGTATCTTGAACTGCTCGCAGAGCTCAGTAATCATCTTATTATTCAGATTGGTACCATTGTCTGTAATAATTCTTTCTGGGACGCCGTACCGACAAATCAGATTATGCCGAATGAACCGTGCCACAACAGTCTTGGTTACCGTAGCATAGGATGCTGCTTCGACCCATTTTGTAAAATAATCAATCGCCACTAGGATGAAGCGATGCCCATTAGATGCCGTAGGTTTAATCTCACCGATCATGTCTATGCCCCACATTGCAAACGGCCAAGGCGCAGTCAGAACATTCAGAGGAACTGGAGGAACATGCACTTTGTCTGCATAAATCTGGCACTTATGGCATGTTCTGGAATGTTGGTAGCAGTCAGCTTCCATTGTGGACCAGTAATACCCTGCCCGAAGGATCTTCTTTGCCATTGTATGTCCACTGGAATGTGTACCAAAGGTCCCTTCATGTAGCTCTTCCATGATCCTTTCTGCTTCAGTCTTATCCACACAACGCAGTAAGGTTGAATCATGGTTTCGCTTGTACAAGATGCCGTTGCTAAGGAAGAACTTTGCCGCGAACCTTCTCAGGAACTTCTTATCATTGACATATGCACCTTCGGGGTATTCCTGAGCTTCCAGATATCTCTTTACTTCATGGTACCAAGGCTTCTCAGTCACCAATTCAGTCTCGAGATCACAACAGTATGCCGGTTCGTCCAGTTTCCAGATGATGATTCGGGGAGCCTCATTGTCCCATTTAACTTTGAACATAGAAGACATTGTAGCTAACGCGTCCGCCAGCTGATTCTCTTCTCTCGGAAAGTGTTCAAAGGTTATCTTCGTGAAGTGGGGGATCAAGGTCAACACACATTCTCTGTAAGGGATAAGATTCGGATGTTTCGTATCCCACTCTCCTTTGATCTGATTGATCACAAGAGCGGAATCTCCGAAGACACTCAGAAACTTGATCCTTAGGTCGATCACAGCTTGAAGACCCATGATACACGCCTCATACTCTGCCATATTGTTGGTACAGTTGAAACATAGTCGGGCAGTGAGTGGAGTATGAGTACCTTGAGGAGATATGATTATGGCGCCGATACCGTTTCCCAAAGCGTTGGAGGCTCCGTCAAAGTGCATAGACCATCGGGATCCTTCCTCAGGTCCTTCATCCGGTCCAGGTACTTCACAATCAGTCACAATCATGATGCTCTCATCTGGAAACTCAAAGTTCATTGACTGATAGTCGTCTACTGCCTGGTGTGCCAAGTGGTCTGCCAATACACTTCCTTTGATGGCTTTCTGAGTTGTGTACTGGATGTCGTATTCTGTCAAGATCATTTGCCATCTTGCTATTCTCCCAGACAGAGCAGGCTTTTCAAATATGTACTTTATAGGATCCATTTTTGAGATCAACAAGGTAGTGTGAGTCAGCATATACTGTCTCAGCCGGCGAGCAGCCCATACCAAAGCGCAGCAAGTTTTCTCGAGCAGTGGGTATCGGGTCTCACAGTCTGTAAACTTTTTTCTAAGGTAATAAATGGCATGCTCTTTTCGGCCAGACTCGTCATGCTGCCCCAGCACACACCCCATTGAGTTGTCAAGCACTTTCAGGTATAGTATTAGAGGTTTCCCTTCAACCAGTGGCATAAGGATGGGTGGTTCTTGGAGATACTCTTTGATTCTGTCAAAAGCGGCCTGACATTCATCATTCCAACATACTACCTGATCTTTCTTCAGCAGCTTGAAGATTGGCTCACAGGTAGCGGTTAGGTGCGAGATGAATCGAGCAATGTAATTCAGGCGTCCTAAAAAGCCTCTGACCTCTTTCTCTGTCTTAGGAACTGGCATCTCTTGAATAGCTTTAACCTTAGCAGGGTCCACTTGAATGCCCTTATCACTTACCACGAAGCCTAGCAACTTCCCAGATCTTACCCCGAAGGTGCACTTGTTCGGGTTCAACCTCAGTTTGTACAGTTTCAGACGGTCGAACAATTTCTGCAGATGATCTAGGTGCTCTTCCTCAGTCTGGGACCTTGCGATCATGTCGTCCACATACACTTCTATCTCATGATGGATCATGTCATGAAATAAAGCAACCATGGCATGCTGGTAGGTTGCCCCAGCGTTCTTCAGTCCAAAAGGCATGACCTTGTAGCAGAAGGTGCCCCACTGAGTAACAAATGTAGTCTTTTCCATGTCTTCAGGTGCCATCTTGATCTGATTGTAACCTGAAAAGCCATCCATGAAAGAGAATACCTTGTGCTGAGCTGTATTGTCAACAAGGACGTCAATGTGAGGTAGAGGGAAGTCATCCTTGGGGCTGGCCCTGTTCAGATCCCTGTAATCAACGCACATTCTGACCTTTCCGTCCTTCTTTGGTACTGGCACCACATTAGCAACCCACTGCGGGTAAGAAGTCACTGCAAGGAATCCGGCATCAAACTATTTCATAACCTCGGCTTTAATCTTCTCAGACATCTCTGGACGCATACGACAGACCTTTTGCTTAACCGGAGGGCAGTCTTCCTTAGTAGGCAAGTGATGGACCACAATATCGGTATCCGACCCGGGCATGTCTTCGTAGGACCAGGCAAATATCTCCATATAATCATGTAGCATCTTAGTCAACCGTTGCTTCACGCTGAGCTCTAGGTTGGCACCAATCTTTACCTCTTTCCTCTCTGCTTCAGTACCCAAGTTTATTATCTCCACTGGCTCTTCATGTGGTTGAATTGCCCTCTCTTCCTGAAGAAATAGTCTTGCAAGCTCGCCAGGCACTTCGTAATCATCTTCGCCTTCGTCTTCGGCTAAGTTGATCGGATTTTCGAAGTCATAATTGGCAGTAGCAGAGTCGTTACCAGGGAGATCCAGAGTGGATTGAAACCTGTATGAGTGAGTGTGTGTGTAAATACAGCTGTTTTGAAATATATGTAAAGGAAAGAAAGACAGAAAAGGAGCACAAGATTTGAAATGCGAGAAAACGTCCAAGATTTTCATTTATGATATATGAAATGACAATTTATATGCCCTCACAAATGAAACCATGGTGCCTCGGGTAAGACACCGGGCCATAGAGTCTATTTATTGTTTATTACAAATAACGAAACAAAGAAGTTTATTACTGCGTAACAAAGGTAACAGGAGTATGGTCCTTAGCAATCCAATTGGTCAATCCGCCTTCGGTCGTCGGGTAGATCCAGCTATTGAATTCATCTTCGTCCACTTCATTGTCTTCACCAATAGCATTCACTCCTGGATTTGTAATGAACACAGGAGGTCTTCTGGTCTTCGCCTTCCGCATAGCCTTCTGACCCTCTTCAGTAAAACCCAGTCCAAATTTGTCAGTTTTCTGTGTAAAGTCGGGAAGCCTGCCCCAGTTAGCACATTCACCTTTTTGAACCACAGCCCGGGCATCCTTCAGGGAAGCCATCTTCAAAGGAACATTCTCCTCTACTGCTGTTTCTGCCGCCGCTGAAATTGGAAGCACCTCCTCGAAATGCTGAAAAGGGGTCTCAATAAACTCCCCGTCCATCTCAATGTATCTGAAGGAATTCAGATGGCTCACCATATACTCCTCCTCTCCCTACACAGTGACAATCTTCCCTCTGACGGGGTACTTCAGCTTTTGGTGCAAGGTGGAGGTCACTGCCCCAGCTTTATGGATCCAAGGTCGACCCAATAGACAAGAGTACGATGGACAGATATCCATCACATAAAAAGTAGAGTCAAACACCTGAGAGCCCACACGAATAGGAATGTCAACCTCTCCATGAACCATCCTTTTTGAACCGTCAAAGGCCCTGACGATGATATTGCTGGGTTTTAGTTCCAGGCCTTCACAATCCAAGCGATCTAAAGCCTTCTTTGGTAGAACATTCAAGGAAGAACCAGTATCCACCAATACATGTGCCAGAGTAGTGCCTCTGCATTCGATAGAGACATGCAGGGCGTCATTGTGGTCTCTTCCTTTTGCAGTCAGGTCAGCATCTGAGAAACCCAAGCCGTTGTCTGCTGTCAGATTTGCTACGCAATCAGTGAACTGGACTGCAGATGTCTCCTGTGGCACATGGGCCGTCTTGCGGAATGAGATTAAGGCCTTAGCATGGGCCTCCGAACACAGGAGCAAGGAGAGCGTGGAGATTTTGGAGGGCGTATGCCCCAGCTGCTCGACAATGTTGAAATCACTCTTCTTTATAATTTTTAAAATCTCCTCCATTTCTTATTGGGAGGCCTCAGTAGTTATAGGTATAGGTGCCTCTATCTGGGCAGGCTCAACTTCAATTCCTTTGCCCCGAGCATTGGATGACTCGGCAGCAAGAGAAACAACTTGATCAGCAACAGGAACAGGTACACTTGTAGGTGTTATAAGGAGGGGTCTTCGGGTAGCAGGCGGTGCAATGTCAGGCGAGAAGAACCTGCCACTGCGAGTAACCTTGGTTGGGCCAGTGATATCACAGATACTGGCGCCAGTGTTGAATTCTTGTTTGATCCCATTCACATACACATCTGCCCCATAGTGCCAGGGGACAGCTTTATCAGATACGTAGGGAAGAGGTCCCGGAACAGTGATAACCACAGGTGCAACAGTCATGATTGGGACAGGCTTCTTCGGGAGAGACTTGATTGGATTATTGAAGATGGTAACCACATAAACTTCTTCCACCGGAACCAACTGAACAGCAGACTTCTTAAACAGAATCTCCTTGCTATCCATTAGGCTTTGGATGCTAACTTCAGCAAGGGACAACCAGATAGGGAAACAGCACAGAACAGGCAACCCTCACTGCAACCCGGAAATAAACTGGCCAGCAGTAGGTTCCTCTTGACGGTCTTCAAAGGAGTAGCTAGATCATCCACAGAAACAGCGTAAACATCTTCGTCAACAGCATTTACTCCATGCTGGGGCATAGGAGCAGTAACCACATTCGGCCTCTCAGGCGCTTCAAACTGTATCTCTTTCGCGTCGATAAGGTCTTGCACCTTATTCCTTAATGCCCAACAGTCATCAGTGGAATGCCCCGGGCTATCAGAATGATAAGCACAACGAGCATTTGGGTTGTATTTAGGAGATGTAGTATTTGCAAACTTCGGAGCCTCTCTGACGGTTACTAAGTTGGTTGAGAGCAACTGTGGTAAGATCTGCGACAAGGTCATACTCAAACGGGTGAATTCCCTTCTGGGTCTCTCAGCCCTTGGTTGGTTAGCTTGCCGAGGAGCGGCTGCAGGCTTCGCAATTACCAATGCGTTGACAGATTGGCGGCGCTCTGGTTTGTCTTGCCTTCTAGGCTCATACACCACACTGGCCTCTTTTTTGAAGGGTTTCTTCTCTGAACCTGTAGATGCACCCTTTGGAATCTTACCAGACTTCAACCCAGCCTCAATTCTCTCTCCAGTCAGAATAAGATCAGTGAATCCAGCAGAAGAATTCCCAATAAGATGGTTGAAAAATGGCCCAGATAGGGTCCCCAAGAACATGTCTACCAACTCCCGATCAGTCAACGGAGGCTGCACCCTGCCAGCCAGATCCCTCCACTTCTGAGCGTACTCTTTAAAACCTTCACTTGAACCTAACGACATACCCTGGAGTTGGGTACGTGTAGGGGCAAGGTCGGCATTATATTGATACTGCTTGTAGAAAGCAGTAGCCAACTCCTCCCAGTTACGAACCTTGGTTCCATCCAGCTGATAGAACCATTCGAGATGAGTCCCTGAAAGACTCTCATGGAAGAAGTGGATCCACAAATTCTTATCCGCTGAGTACGGTTGAATCTTCCGAACATAGGACCTGAGATGTAGCTTGGGACAAGACGCCCCGTCGTACTTAGTGAAAGATGGTGCTTTGAACTTCCGAGGAATAATCACACCAGTAGACAAACCCAAATCTCCAAAATCCAGCCCAGGTACCTGTTGTATCTCCATAGCATTCAGCCTGTCCTCCAACTGCTTGTAACGGTCTTCTGCAGGAGGTTACTGCTCTTCATCAAAATCAGTCTCGTTGTCAGAGACTACCGGACTAGGACCTTTTTCTGCTTGAGGAGTACTCTTGCCAATGGAAGAACCAACCTCTTCATTCTGCAAAGTGTTGCCAAACCTTCGGCCCGAGCTAAACAGAACAGTTCTTCTCTTTTTCTTCTTTTCCTTCTTCAGAAGGAGAGCCTTCAGCTCTTCTTGGCCTTGAGCCAAACCCTTGATTAATTCCTGAAATTGCGCATTCTGCGCCTGAAGAGCCTTGATGGATGTCTCAGTTGATGATGAGTCAGGATTCATGATGCTGAAATAAACAGCGAAGAACTGTAAGCAACCTGAAAAGAAGAAACCTGCTATGCACATGATGAATGGAATGCGTATGATTTATGTTTTCAAAGACAATCGGGAATCAACTTTGTAAACAAAAAGGAACACACTTCATTAGATTCAACTTTGAAACTGAAATTATTCAACAGGTTGCCCTTAGGCGTTACATGAAAGGAAATACTGAAAAGGGAAATAAAACTGTAAAAGAACACCCGGAGCTCCTTATTGATCCCATGGTCTCCTCTTCTCAGTACGGATGTAGGCATTCAGAGCTCGCTCATTCTCCAACTGCTTTGTCAGCTTCTGGATCTTTAATTCCTGCTCGTTGAACTTTTCCCTGTAAGAATCCCGCTCTTCTCGCAGTTGTGACCAAGATCTCTTCAATGTCTCATAATCAGTAGGTATCTGAGGAGGAAGGACAGTTGGAGGAACACCATTTTTGTCAAGACACTCAAGAATGACGGGTCTGACAGCTTCATACGGCATACCTAACTTCTGAGCACGGATGCGAACCCATTTGTAGTAGGCTTCCATAGGTAAAGAAGTCTTTGGCCCTAACTCTTGTGGGTCAGCTTTATGAACTTTGTCCCAAGCCTTGATGAACCTACGACGCAGCTCGTCGCTATCCACTTGAAACTCAAAACTGATGTGAGGCACCAACATCTCATGGGGACCTGCTCTTCTGGCTCTTCCAAACTGACGGAGCGCTAGACATGGATTGTAAGAGATTCCTCTTTGAGTACCAATCAGTGGAACATTAGGGTATTCCCCGCATCAATCAATGACAGCTGTCTCATCCAAACCTCTGCAAGTCCAAATGATGTCTTTGTCGGTGAGAGACATTAACCTGTGAGCCCAACCTCTTCCTTCTTGGTTCTTCAGTACGAACTTGGGGAGGTGCGAAATAAACCACCTTACCAACAAAGGGATACAACACCATAGGGTTCCTCGTCTTCGGGTAGTACGAGCATGAAGTTGTTGCAAGATGTCACCCAAGAGAGTGGGCACCGAATTCTGAGACATAAAGATCCTTATGGCAGTGACATTGATGAAGTTGTCAGGATTAGGAAACAGGACTAACCCATAGATTAGGATAGCCAAGATGTCTTCATATGCCCTAAAGTCCAGGTCATTCCAGAAACTGTTAGCTTTACCAATCAGAAACTTGGCCAAGAAACCCTTAACTCCGCTTCTAGTCACCCAGTTGTCCATTACCTCTTGATGTGTCATGGGAAGAGCTGCAGCAACATCCTCAAGCCTGAGGGTCTTTTCCCAACCAGTAAAGGGAGTCTGATCCAAGATAGGGATACCAAGCAAATCAGAGAACTCTTCCAGGGTAGGGACCAGCTGGAAGTCTTGAAAGGTGAAGCACTGGTACAGAGGGTCATAGAACTGGGTCAGAACACTCATCAACTGTTGATCCCGCTTGGTAGTGACTAAACTGAGAAGAGAACCATGCCTCTGAATGAAGGAAGTGGTATTTGGAATTCTGCTAACCAACTCTTCAAGCAACTCAGGTGAATGAACAAAGTTGAACCGGATAGTATTCCTTCGCACAGGCATCATGATGTCCTACAAAACAGAGCAAAGGTGAAACCCTCTTGTCTTTGAAATGGTCAGTCCTTATGCAGGATGCATGCAATGCTCATGATGTTATGATGTTATGATAAAGCACACCACACATAGATACAAAGGCAAACATGGTAAGGCACACAAGTCACACAAGGCAAGCCCCTAAAGTTTAGGCCAGCATGAGGTCTAGGTACTACCCTCTTTCAGTTTGTTGGTTCATACCTGTCCTATCAAAGTAACCGGGTTCTTAGAGGATCTCAATATCATTGACTACCCTCAATCGGTCATAACTCCAGCATCGCAATCTTTTCTTGCGGCCAGAACCATCACGAGAGTTTAGCCTCAATGGGCGTAGCATACTGCTACTGTTCTAATGGCCAAGTTGTGTCATTTAAGGTTCTAAGGTTATTGGTGCTTAACGACTCCTCAGAAGACCCATATTCTCCCCGTTGCGACACAAGGGATATCGGTACAGACCAAGGTGCCACACCAATGTAGCCACTGCTTCACCCGTGTCGGTCTACGCCGGACAGGTCCCTCACAGCTTATGCTACCTAAACAGGGTATCCCCAGATCCGGGTTAGGATCTATGTAACTCCCATGCAACCCACAAAGTTAAAGCAGACAAGTCAATACAATTGAAAACACGGTTATGAACTATCCTAAGGTACACCTCACTTTAAGTATTGTTCCCCAGCAGAGTCGCCAGTTCTGTGATCGGTGGATCTGGAACTGACTGTTTAACGCTGGTTCGCAAAATGTCGCGGAAGCAAGAGTCGCCACCGTCTTTTATTTTCTCCAAATGGAAAGGACAAAAGCACAGAAAAATTCCTTATAGAGATTGCTCTTGGTTCGGGAGGTAGATTATAGAAAGGGAAGGTGTTAGCACCCTTTCTATCCATGGTTATCCATGGGCTCTTAGATACTTGCTCATTGTGTTTTCAAAAATGGTTTGTTTTCTTTTCAACTGTGGGTTTTAAAAAGTTTCTTTGAAAATTTCAGTTCGACTCTTGTATCGGTCCTCAAGAGTCTTTGAAAAATGCTTTCGAAAGCTTTTTGAAAATGTGTTGGTGTGAAAAGTATTTTTGATTTGTTTTGTTTTGAATTAGAGCAAGTATCCACGAGTCGTCTACCTACCCTAAGGAATTCGTCTGTGTAAATGTCCTTTAAAGTAGTGCCATCCCACCATTGAGAGGTAGGTAGCACCACCGTTGGAGTTGTTCGGGTCAATTCGAGGTTCGGGACATGGTGATCACCAGAGCAATAGGAAGATACCTTAGAAGCTACCCTCATGCCAGGTTCCCGGATCATGAGGACTTACTAAGATATCCTCTACTCGACGATCACCTTTCGAGGCAAGGCAACAGTGAGGCGTACCCTAGGGGTGGTGTGTGATTTGTGTGCCGTTTTCAATTATTTTATCTTGTCATGTTATGAGTGATCTATGCGCTTATTTTTATTTTTGTCCATTCATTCTTGCATGTTATTATTAATAGTTAAAAATTGCGGGAAATTAAAAGTTCTAAGCTATTACAAAAGGCGCGGGTCCACATCGCCAAAATTTCCAAAACCCGATTTGACAGAAAATAAAGAATTAAAAATGCGAAAGATAAATATTACATGGCCTTGGGAGAGATACATAAATATTAAAAGAAAAAAAAGAAATAAATACGCGCACTGAGATTTAAATTAGAAACGAGGGCGTTGGATCCTTTTTAATTAAATTAAATTATTATTAAATTAATATTAAAGGAAAAGAAATTGTCTTTTTGGTATTTTTGTATTTTTGATTTTAATGAAAAAGAATTAATTAAAATAAACTGCTAACCCTAATTCTAGTTGTTTTTAGTTTATTAAGAAAAAGATTAAATTTTAACCTAAAATTAAACCTAATGATTTACATGCAATTTTAATTTATAAAAGTAAATAATATTAAATATTTAATTATTATGAAAGAAAAGAAAAAAAGGATAAAAATGATTATAAACCCTAATTTTACCAATTTTAGATTTTTATTAAAGAAAATATTACAATTAAACCTAATTTAATAACTAACATTAACTAATGCAATTTATTTACAAAAATACTAAAATAAAAATATTTATTATTTTTTATCTTTTCTGATTTTTTTGGTTTTTTTTATATATTATGAAAATATTAAATTAATAAAAAAACAATAATTAAAAGAAAATAAAATAATGAAAACAAAGAAATAAAAAAATTTGCAAACCTAGGGGGTTCTGCCCCTAATTTGGAGGTTTTCTTTAGCAGTTTGGCCCATTTAAATTCATGGCCTGATTGACTTTCGTGGCTAGCATGTAGCTCCTTTGACTAGTGCCTATGGTGTCCATCAGGTCTGGTCCCTTGGATTGGCATTATTGGCCAAGTGGCACGCCAGAAATTGTGGACGCATGGTGGTCCTTGAAGCTGAAATTGCATGGGAACGTTAATTGCAAAATAATATGGAAAAGGTGAGGACCTGGGGCTCGAACCCAGGTCCTGGAGATTACCAACATACACGCTTGCCAACCATGCTGCCTTGTTTATCTGTAAATAATATAATCAATAAATATAATAAAACACACAAACGTCAATGCTTTTTTTTTCGCGCGAGATTTTGAACGGACCAACCAATGCTCTACACATCATCGTCTTCCTCCTTGGCTTTATTTTTTCCTGAAACATGAAAACTATTAGCAACGGTTTTACACCGTTCTCATAGGCACCTTTCTGAAAAATAACGAATAGCCCCTGGGGCCTCATAAATTAGGCGCGAGGGTGCCATTGTTTTCGTCCAAACACACTGGTTCCAATGGTCCAGGTCTCGAGTCTCAATTTTTCTTTGAATGTAAAGCCCCAAATTTCCAAGTTTGAAACCCTAAAATATGACAATGGTGGTTTTGCATACAGTGCATAAAAATCCAATCAAAGTATATGGTTAGCTTTAAAACACATCACTTAGTATGAATCTACAAATAAAATGCCATGAATATGCATAAATTGTAAAATACGATTATGAGAAAAAGTGAAAAAAGTTTGACTTCTGTACAGTGATTCAAGGCATTAGAATTGTGGAAACCTAGTCATGTAAGTTGCTTAAGGTCTCAGGAAGGTGATGAGATGAATTTCTTGGCTTGAATCGACCTCTATCCCTGTTTTCAGTTTTTAGTTTTCAAGTAAAAGTTCAAGTTTTTTTCTTCAAGTTCTTGCGCAGCTTTTTGGTAATGAGCATTAGGTCTTGCTTGTGTATGTATAGGAGAGTGATTTAGGTTAAGAAACTTGATCAAAATCCATGCATTGATGTGAAAAAGATTTGATTTGCAAACCATAATTTTTCAATCTTTTTTCATGCTTTTTAGTTCTCAATCATATCCAATCAATTCCAATTCTTCCCTAATTTGATTTGCACGAAATATTGAAGATATTATATGCACTAAAAGATTTGAAATAGTAGGTTTAACATTTTTCATGTATTTTAATTAATTTAAATGAATTATTAATAATAAAAATCCAAATAAATAAATCAAAAATGAAGAAAAACTTCCCTTTGGGCCAAGTGGTCGTGCACATGCTTTGGATAATGAATTGTGGAAGAAAAAGAAGCCCATTAGCAATTTTAGGTCATTTGAAGCAATGTTGACTTTTCAAAATATCCAAAAATTTCCCAACTTCCACAAGGCATAACTTGCTCAATTTTTAAGCTTTGCTCATGTTATTGGACATTTTGGAAAGGTCTTTGAGTCCTCTAACCAATGTATTTGGTCCCATGTCATTTTGATTTACCAATCTCAAGTTATGGCCTTTGACTTAAAGTCCCTTTTTGTTGACTTTTGAAAATGACCTATAATGTTGAAATTGATAACTTTTTGTGAGAGCATTTCTTGGACTTGGAACATGAAGAGGAGTTGTAGGAAATGTCTTTCTCTTCAAAATGAGCTTTGGATGGAATTTTTCTGATAATCCATGTGAAAGTTATGCCTTGGTCAATTTACAGTTGACTTTTTCGACTGTCCAAATAAGGAAACTTTTGCATCTTGATGATTTTTGAGCCAAGCTTTGAGAATAATGATCAAGCATTGATCAAATGATGTTTGTGGCTTCAAAATGAGATGTTGACCAAAAATTTGAACTTTTGACTGTCAAATGACCATTTTGCCCCTATAGTTGACTGTAGTGCAATTAGGGTTTTGACTGTGCAATTTTGTGCTGAAAGTCTTGAAACTTTGTATGAGGATGCTTGACCATATTTATAGGCATGTGGGACTTGATTGGACCCTTGGAAACTTCATTTTCTTGATCAGAACCAAAACCCTAATTTTGACTGTTCAGGAGGCTCTTGAACTGTGCAACCCTTGGGGAATTTTAAAGCTTTGACTTGGCAAATTTTGAAGAATATGGGAGGGAAAATTTTGGGGTACAACAAAGGCATTTAATTCTTTGGAGTTACCCAGGGCTAACTCATCTTCTTCTTTGCTCCATTCTTCATCAGGTTTCAGAATGGTCTTCCCATCTTTCCCAGTTATGGTGGGATGGTTCCATCCTTTGTCAGCAGCTCTCCAAGCCTTTTTGTCCAGTGATTTCAAGAAGGCAATCATACGAGGTTTCCAGTAGTCATAATTTGATCCATCCAGAATAGGTGGTCTGTTCCCAAATCCTCCTTCCTTGTCCATAGCGCCAGAAAATAATATCCCTAGATCTCACCCAGTAAGACAGGCAGGGTGCCTTCTCTGATGCCAATTGAAATTCTAACAACAAATACTTAATGTCACAGTGAATGTTATGACACCGTATCTGACACACTTCAAGACAGTAAATTAAAAACAGTAAAGAACACAATCAATTGTTAACCCAGTTCAGTGTGTAACAACACCTACTATGGGGGATACCAAGCCAGGGAGGAAATTCACTATAAGAGATATTAATTCAGGAATAAACCAACCAGTTTATCTCCTTCACTCAAGACCTACCCAATGCAATTTCAATCTAAGTTCAACTTAAACCTGAGTTCCTACTCACTCCCCCTCAATCACAGCAGTGATACTAAACTATTGATTAATGAGATTATGAAGACACTCTTCAGTACACACACTTGATTTTGCTTCACAACTTTAATCAAGTGACACAAACACTCGTGCTTCAAAGTTTTGAGTGATAAACAACCCTAACTTGATTTTGCTTCAAAGCTTTAATCAAGTGACACAAACACTCGTGCTTCAAAGCTTTGAGTGATACACAACCCTTACAATCAAATCCTACTCCAAGTCAATTATCACAATGATAATTGCTTGGCTCACAGTAGTTACAACTATACAATCCCTTATTGATCTTTTGTCAAAAAGTATCTTTCACCATTAATCTTCAAGAGGAATATATAGGCCGACTATTCTTCAGTTAGGGATTCCATGAAAAGCTAGGGTTAACTAAAGTTAACTTAAAGACTTGGTCTTAGGCTTTCATCATACCAGATTAGGGTTAAGCAAGGTTAACCTAATGTCCACGTGAGCATCTGATCTGGACTGAATATATCAACTCAGAGAAACATATCAGATTCCTGAAAAATCTCAGGAATAACAAATCTGCACAAATGTTAGATCACTACAGGATGTCTTAACATTGGTTATGACAAAAAGTATCTTGCTCACTGATTTTGGTAGAATACACTATATATGATCATTGTTTAATGATCATGATAAGCACCTCATACTGAGAAGTTACTGTATGACATTCTTTTATGCAGAATGTACCTTTATCCCAGAATGTTATGACATCAGTCATGACATTCGCAACTCTGGTTTTACCAAAAAAAATGCCAACAAACAAACACTTACAAAAAGGTTCTATCTATTGATAATGTGTGCCAAGATCTATCTATTATCTCTAGTACTCCTTTTAGGATCCCTTACAAAGGTCCTATAAGGATTACCACCAATCCGAAAGCTACTCCTCTGGTTCTTACAACACCCAGGCCTATTCCATATTCCTCGGAGAAGGCTATTCCATGGAATTATAGATCTGACGTCTATTACCATGGCATCAAGCAAGAATTGGACGATAAAGAGAATGAAGAAGATGATCCCAGTATTGACAACATTACGGGGACGGGTAAGATTACAAGAAGTGGAAGGTTTTTCTCCCCAGAAATCTCTCCACCTGCTCAGGTTACAGTTACCAAGATGACTGTTATGGCTCGAGGTAAAGAGCCAGTGATAGAGCCTGCCCGTATGGAGGTGCCAAAAGATACTTAAGGATAAGATTTAGAAGAGGTTCTAAAGATCATTCACCGAAGTGATTATAAAATTGTTGAACAGTTGGGGCAAATCCCATCTAAAATATCTATGTTGTCACTACTGTTGTGTTCTGAGGCCCATGCGAAGGCTTTAGTTAAATTCCTGAAGACTGCCCATGTGCCGCAAGAAATTTCGGCAGATCAATTTGGAAGCTACGTGGCTAGTCTAACAACTGATAATGTTTTGGGTTTCTCCGATGTTGACTTGACTTCGGAGGGGAGGAATAAAAATAGGGCCTTGTATGTCTCCATCGAATGAATGGGCACTACATTAGCCCATGTATTGATTGACACATGATCATCTCTGAGTGTTCTGCCAAAGGGCGCTCTCGACCAGTTAGAGTGTGAAGGGGTGGTGCTAAAGCCCAGCAATATCATAGTTCGATCCTTCGACGGATTAAAAAGAATGATGCATGGAGAGTTGGACCTCCCGATTAAGGTGGGTTCACTGATTTTTCAGTCCACTTTCTATGTCATGGACATCCCACCGACTTACTATTGTTTATTAGGATGCCCTTGGCTCCATGGGACAGGTGCTGTCACTTCCACCTTGCACCAGAAACTGAAATATCCGGTGAAAGGGAAAGTTGTTACTGTTTGTAGAGAGGAGGAATATATGGTCATCCACCTCAACTCATTCTGATATGTTGAGATGGATGGAGAATTTATTGAAACACCTTGTCAAACCTTTGAAGTAATATCTCATACTGTTGTTGAAGATGTTTCAGCAATTCTGAAGGTCACCAAAACTCTGCACAAGATGGCCTTATTGAAAGATGCTAAGGCTGCTATTGAAGAAGGTGGTAATACAATTTGGGGTCATCTTCCTGATATTCCTTGTAAATCTAACAAGTTCGGTCTGGTCTTTACTGCAGAAGGTCAGAGGTTTGTTCGATGCACTCGTGCTGGGAGACCTCAGTTACACATCAACAACAACGGGGTCAATGCTATAGAGGACGCAGACAATGATTGTGACTTCAATAGCTAGATATTCTTGACCGTGGGTGATGGACTAGAAAACTGGAAGGCATAAGACATCTTTCCCATCTCCTTTAGTCAGGAGTAATAGCTATATTCTAGTCTTTTTGTTTTCAAAAGTTTTTGGCTATATAATAAACAATGACTTTATAACCTTGTGTCTTACCCAGGGCATAATGGTTCATTTGTTAAAGGGATTAATGATTGATAAACATTTGTTCATTCAATAAAAACACTAGATGTTTTGCATACAAATTTTGAGATCTTTGTCTTTCTTTTATCTTATTGCATTTTAAAAATAGCTATGTGTTCTTACACACACCCACACACTATATTGCAGATCCTCATCCATTCTGGATCTCGTCGATAACAATTCTTCTATTGCCACATATGACTTCGAAAATCCGATCTACCAAGTCGAGGACAAAGGTGAGGAAGATTGTGAAATATCTGGAGAACTTGCTGGACTCTTGATACAAGAAGAGAAGACTATCCAACCACGTGAAGAGCTAGTCGAAGTTGTGAACTTGGGGACTGAGACAGACAAGAAAGAGGTCAATATAGGTGCTGACTTAGAGAGCAGTGTCAAGAGCTGGTTAATCCAAATGCTACATGAATATGTTAAAGTCTTCTCCTGGTCAAATTAAGACATGCCAGGGCTCGATACTGATATTGTGGTTCACCGTCTGCCAATGAAAGAGGGTTGTGCTCCGATAAAATAGAAGGTTCATCGCATGCATCCTGAAATGTCAGAAAAGATCAAGGCTGAGGTTATGAAACAGTTCAACCCAGGGTTCTTAGCAGTGACGTCATATCCTTAATGGGTGGCTAATGTTGTTCTGGTACAAAGAAAGACGACAAGGTGCATATGTGCGTAGATTACAAGGATCTGAACAGGGTGAGCCCCAAAGATGACTTCCGACTACCACATATTGATGTTTTGGTCGACAACACCACCCAACATAAGGTATTCTCCTTCATGGATGGATTATCAGGTTACAATCAGATTAAGATGGCGCCTGAAGACATGGAGAAAACTACCTTCATCACACAATGGGGCACTTTCTGTTACAAGGTTATGCCTTTTGGGTTGTAGAATTTTGGGGCAACCTATCAGCGTGCCATGGTATCCTTATTTCATGACATGATTCGCCATGAAATAAAGGTCTATCTTGACAACATGATAGCACGGTCGCAAACTGAAGAAGGGCATCTTGATCACCTGCACAAACTATTTGAAAGACTGAGGAAGTACAAGCTAAGGCTAACCCTGAACAAGTGCACCCTTGGGGTGAGATCCGGTAAAATCATGGGTTTCATCGTTAGTGGTAAGGGTATTAAGGTTGATCCTGCAAAAGCTAAATCCATTCAAGAGATTCCAACTCCTTATATCGAGAAAGAAGTCAGAGGTTTCTTAGGACGGCTGAATTACATTTCCTGTTTCATTTCTCATTTGACTGCTACTTGTGAACCAATCTTCAAGCTACTGAAGAAAGATCAAGTAGTGAAATGGAATGACGACTGTCAAATATGATAAAATTAAGGAGTACCTACAAAAACCTCTCATTCTGATGCCACCAATCGAAGGAAGACCTCTAATCATGTACTTAACAGTGCTAGAGAACTTAACAGTGTGTATACTGGGGCAGCATGACGAGTCTGGTCGAAAAGAGCATACAATATACTACCTTAGAATAAAGTTTACCAACTGTGAAACAAGATATTCACTGCTCGAGAAAACTTGTTGCGATTTGGCATGGGTTGCTCACCGACTAAGACGGTATATGTTGACCCATACTACTTTATTGATCTCTAAAATGGATCCTATCAAGTACATATTCGAGAAGCCAGCTCTCTTCGGAAGGATTTCCTGATGGAAGATGGTCTTAACAGAATATGATATCCAGTACACCACTCAAAATGCAATCAAAGGAAGTGTACTGGCTGACCAATTGGCGCATCAAGATGTAGACGACTATCAGTCTATGAACTTTGAATTCTCTGACGAGAACATTATGCTAGTAACAGATTATGAAGAACATGGACCGTATGAAGGACCTGATCTAGGATCCCGATGGACCATGGTTTTTGATGGAGCTTCCAACGCACTTGGCAACAGAATCGATGATGTGGTCATCTCTCCCGTAGGTTTCCATACGCCTTTCACCGCCAGACTATGCTTTGACTGCACTAACAATATGGCAGAATACGAAGTGTGCATCATGGGTCTTAGGGCTGCTATTGACATAAGAATCAAATTCTTAAGCGTGTATGGGGACTCGGCCTTGGTAATCAGCCTGGTTAAGGGGGGTTGTGATATGAAGCACCCGAATCTCATTCCTTATAAAGAGCATGTACTAACCCTTGATCCCGTATTTCAAGGAGACTACCATTGAGCACGTACCAAGAGAAGAGAATCAGCTGGAGGATGCTATGGCTACCATGTCATCCATGTTCAAGGTCATATGGGACAATGAGGCTCCAAGAATTACCATTGAAATATTCGACGAACCTGCACACTGTTGTGAAATTGACACTGATGCAGTAGAGGAGAAACCTTGGTTTCATGAGGTGAAAAGGTACCTTGAAGTTCAAGAATACCATGAGGGGTCACCCATCAATGACAATAAATGCTTGCGAAGGTTTTCAGCTAAATTCTTCTTAAGCAATGGAATTCTATACAAACGCAATCATGATTCAACCCTGCTTCATTGTATGGACAGGAAGGAAGCAGAAGAGATTATGCAAGATATGCACGAAGGTGTCTTTGATACTCACTCCAATGGGCATACTATGGCTAAAAAGATCTTAAGAGTTGGTTACTATTGGCCGACTATGGAAACTGACTGTCACCATCACTCAAGAACTTGTCATAAGTGTCAAATTTATGGCGATAAAGTTCATATACCTCTGGTACCTTTGAATTCCATGACTGCACCTTGTCCATTCATAATGTGGGGCATTGATATGATCAAAGAAATCAAGCCTACAACCTCTAACGGACACCGCTTCATCCTCATCTCCATTGACTACTTTACGAAATCGGTTGAAGAAGCCTCATTTGCCTCTGTTACTAAGAATATAGTTGTCTGGTTCATCAAACATAACCTTATCTGTCGGTATTGCATCCCCGAGAGGATTATCACAAACAACGATACCAATCTCAACAACACAATGATCACTGAGCTCTGCATGCAATTCAAGATCAAGCACCACAACTCTTCTCCTTATCGACCTAAGATGAATGGCACAGTGGAAGCCACTAATAAGAATATAAAAAAGATCATACAGAAAATAGTTGTGACGTACAAAGATTGGCACGAGATGTTACCGTTTTCTCTTCATGGATACCACACTTCGACTAGAACATTGACTGGGGAAACACCTTTCTCCCTGGTCTATGGTATGGAAGTTGTCCTACCTGTCGAAGTTCAGATTCCTTCTCTGAGAATAATGAAAGATGCAGACTTGAGTGAAGCAAGTGGGTTTAGACTAGGTTGGATCAGTTAAATATAATTGATGAGAAGAGGCTTGTAGCTATCTGTCACGGTCAAATGTATCAAAAACGCATGATCAAGGCATTCAATAAGAAGATTAAGCATCGAGTATATCAAGTTGATGACTTAGTAGTAAAGCTCATTATCCTCCCGCAAGGTGATCCCAGGGGAAAATGGACTCCTACCTATGAAGGACCATTTGTAATCAAGAAATTTTTTTCTGGTGGAGCTATGATACTGACCACCATGGACGGTGAATATTTCCCGCACCCTGTGAATGTGGACATAGTCAAAAGATACCACGCCTAAAATGACCCGCTAGGTTAACTGGCCTAGGCAAAATAAAGGCATCCCAGAGAACCAAAAGGGTTCGGGCAAAAATCAGGGATATATATGAAAAAACTGTACACCCGATAAGTCGAAAACTTGAAAAGGCGGCTTGGGAAAAAAAGGGTATCCCGGTGGACTAAAGACTTGAAAGGGCGGTCCATCCAAAAATTAGGGATTAAAGCGTACGACAATGTCCCTATTGGATTACCTACAATGAGCTTTATTATCAAAATCAAAGTTCAAACAATGCACATCAAGTCACTCACTTTCTTCCAACAACAAGGGATGAGATGCTTGAAGACATAGGGGAAATAACAGAGTTGGAACCTGACAAGATTATTCTCACATAGCTATATGTTTTCACTTTGTAAATCTTTTCTTCAACGATTTCCTCTTACTAGGATTTCTGTCTCTTTGTACAAAAATTTCCTGTTTATAGGCAAACTATCAATGAAATACAATTTCAAAGCCAAATTCTGTTATACTTTTTTCTGTTTTGTTTGCAAAGTGTCCAATGACTAAAATTGAATGAGCATATGTATATGAATACAATTGAATGTTAACAAATGCATAAAAACATGAATAAGCGTTTACTCAAAACTCTAAGAGTTGGGATAATCTTCGAGCCATCCAAAAATCCCCGCAGGCCCACTTCCATAAGATTATCCCTATAGAGTAATCTTCACAAGTTTATACATTCCCCGCAATTTCCCCGACAGATTGTTCTAATGGATAAAGGAGTATGATCTTCTTCCCGGTAAAGTCACCAACCTACAGAGTTCCGACCAGTACAGTTCATGGAAGTTCTCTTCCCCAGTTGAGTTTATTCCTCCGAGATTACAAAAACCCCTGCAGGTCTCTACTCTCTAGTAGAGTTCATTTCCTCAACAAGAGTGCTTCTTTGGAAGAGTATTACTCCACCGACATGGTTTGTTTCCCTAACATGGTTAATTTCCCCAACAAATTATCGTCTCCCCAACTTGAGTCTATTACTCAGATGGCCACAAGTTGCCGACAAATTTCTTCTCCCCAATAAAATTGCCACTATCCCTAGAGAGTTGCTACTAAATCTAAAATTGGGCTAAATATCAGTAACCTTTATCCTCCTCAGACAACCGGAAAGTTGACTCCGATGGGCTGACTCTGGTGGCATGCGTGTCGTCCTTTAAGTGGCCTGTTCAAGCCCATCAGTGCGCATGTTTTGAAATCCAAATGATCTAGTTTCATAATATATGTATTTGTTTGTATCTGAAGTAACAAATGAACAGCTAGCCTAGTGGTAGCATGCATACTCTTAAGGCACATCCTTGGCAGGTCCTGGGTTCGACCCAGGCAAGGAACAATTTTCTTGTTTTCTTTTCTAATGTTCATTTCAAATCCAGTGCGTATAAGGGCTAACACGCGTATGATATGGCTCAAATCTGGGCCATAAGATCTTAAGGTATTCAAATCCAATGTCCCTGTATCCGCAGGCATACCATGGGACGCATAGGTTCAGAAGTGCTGCCCCTACTGCTATATCCCTTGCATCGCACATGATCTTAAAAGGAAGTGACCAATCAGGGGAAATAACTATAGGAGAAAACACCAACTTACTCTTCAAAGTTTCAAAAGCCTCAATGCAATTTTTATTAAACATAAATGGTGTACCCTTCATAAGCAAGCTTTTCAACGGTTTGGCAATCTTCGAAAAATCTCTTATGAATCTGCCGTAAAATCTCACATGTCCCAAGAAACTTTTTATACCCTTCTCATTCACCTGTGGTGGTAAATTTGCAACGACCTCCATTTTTTCTTTGTCAAATTCAATTACCTTATGGGAAATTTTGTGCCCTAACACTATGCCATCAGGCACCATGAAATGGAACTTCTCCCAATTGAGAATCAAATTGGTCTGCTGACATATTTCTAGCACAAAAGACAAGTTAATCAAACAATTACCAAACAAAGAACCGAAAACCAAAAAATCATCCATAAACACTTCCATGTGATTTTCAAGCATATCAGCGAATATGAACGTCATACATCTCTAAAAAGTGGCAGGGGTATTGGACAACCCAAATGGAATTCTCCTGTAGTCAAAAATACCATAAGGACATGTGAATGCGGTCTTCTCTGGATCTTCTATGGCCACTGTAATCTTATTGTATCTAGAGTAACCATCAAGGAAACAATAGTAGACATGACCAACCAACATTTCCAGCATTTGGTGAATGAATGCTAAAGGAAAGTGGTATTTTCTTGTAAGAGTGTTAAATCTTAGGTAGTAAATGGAAACTCTCTAAGTTGTAACTGTTCTTGGAGGAATCAACTCATTATTCTCATTCATGATGATATTTGTTCCTCCATTCTTCGGTACCACATGCACAAGACCCACCCATGAGCTATCAAATATAGGGTAAATAAGACCCACATCCAACAATTTCACAACTTCTTTGTGAACTACTTCCTTCATGGTCGGGTTAAGTCTTCTTTGAGGTTTAACAACCGGTTTCTGATTATCTTCCATTAATATCTTATGCATGCAAATTGTGGGACTAATACCTTTCAAGTCTTCTACGGCCCATCCAATAGCACCCTTGTATTTCTTGAGTACTTTGATGAGCTTTTATTCTTGAGCATATTTTAGGCTAGAGTTGATGATAGTTGGACATTTCTCTTCAGTATCAAGAAAAATATATTTGAGATTTTCAGGCAACTGTTTCAACTCTGTCCCCTTTTTGACTTCTTTCTTCTCTTCGGGAGATTGTTGTGGTCATAAATCTTCCCACTGGTGTGGTTGCGATATATTCCACGAAGGTTGTGCGTCAAACATGGCTATCACTTCTGACTCTTTCTCATCTATTTCCTCATTGTTTTCAGAAATTGGCAAGCTAAAAACTCTTTGCCAACGGTAATTTGGGAATCTTGCTCTGAACTGACGGAATGAACATTATGTCCAATACTTCAATATTTTTACTTGTACCTCCCTCATCTTTAAACTTCATGGTGTCCCTCACATTAATTTTCAACTTTTCATCATATACTTTGAGGTTCATGGTTCCTTCCTCAATATCTATCATGCATCTTCATGTCGCTAGAAAAGGTCTTCCCAAAATTAGCGGGATTTCCTCATGTTCTGGCATTTCCAGAACCAAAAAGTCAACAAGGAACACAAACTTACAAATCTTCACAAGAACGCCAGTTGCAATACAATAGGGTGTTTTCATTGAATGATCTGCAAACTGATGTGTCATACGAGTGCCTTGCACCTCACCGAGCTCAAGCTTTTTATAAATTGAAAATGGCATCAGGCTTACAAAAATTATTTTTACTTTAGTTTTTTAATTTAATGTTTTTTATATATTATTTAAATAAAAATAATTACAAATGATGCAAAAATTGCTTTTTCCCATCTAATTTACGCCACATCATCAATTCAAGTGACATGTCATTCAAACTGATACTTAAATAGGATGGGAGACTAAAATAAATAAAAAACTTAAAAAATGGACCAAAATTTCGGATTTTAAAATAGGGGATCAAAACTCGAAAACATAGAAATAAGGGGATCAAAGTTGCAATAAAGATTAAGTTTTCATTTTATATTTTATGAAAACCTAGGTATAGCATATTTCACCCAAACATATATATATATATATGTGTGTGAGATATTCATCTTTTTAGGCAAAATATCCATTTTGGTCCCTTAACTATAGGTCATTGTTCACTTTGGTCCCTTATCTTTTTTTCGTGTCAAATTGGTCCCTTAATTTTCAAAATGATGCAAACAAGTCCCTTCAGTCTAATCCGTTAGTCAAAGTCTGTTAAAAATCTATGTGGCACATTTGACTAACTATTATGACAGAGTTAGCGTCAGAAAAATGACGCTAAAAACTATTTCTAGATTTTAATTATTGATGTTCATCTTCTTCCCCAAAATTTAAATGCATACCATTGAAACCCAAAATAAATTCAAATGAATTTGATTTGTTTTTTATTATGAATTTATTTTGGCTTTCAATGGTATGCATTTAAAAATTTGGTAATGAAGATGAACAACAATAGTTAAAATCCAAAAATAGTTTTTAGCGTCGGTTTTTCTGACGCTAACTGCGTCACACTAGTTAGTCAAATGTGCCACGTAGATTTTTAATAGACTTTCACTAACGGAGTAGAGCTAAGGGACTTGTTTGCATCATTTTGAAAATTAAGGGAGCAATTTGGCATGAAAAAAGATAAGGGACCAAAGTGAACCACAACCTATAGTTAAGGGACCAAAATGGGTATTTTGCCTTTTATTTTATAAGCAACGACTACATTTATGAAAAAGCACTAGGGGTACTCTAATCCAAATACAAGCGAAAGGATATATACATCACTCATAGAAATTTCAAGACACATTCCCTTTCAAAGCAATAGCTAACCACTTCCATATAAACATCTTCACTTTGTACACCAACTCTCCAACATCACCAATTCCTCCATTGAAAACGATATCATTTTTGCCATACCAAATACACCAGCACACTGCAAGCCACATAACCTTATCTCTTTTTTTTAATCCAAGCTTATTCAAATTGGTTATTACTTTCATAAAATGGCTAAAACAATCTGCTTCCATCGACATATTTGCTTGTATCTACATCTGAATGTTCTCCCAAATTTTCCTCACCACAAAGCAATGAATAATTTATGATGTATGCCTTTTTCTTCCCTGAAACAATATGCATAAGCTTTGTCTAACGAATTATGTAGAATACTTCTTTTGTCCAATTGACATCTTGTTGATAGTCGATCTTACAAAAGTCTCACCCAACAAATCTTGACTTTGAAATGAACCATTGCTTTCCATATAACCTTCAAATCCAGAGTTGTTCTAAAATTTAGGATCCATTCTTCATTTTCTTGTAGCAATTTGGCATAAAAGACCTAACAGAAAATTCATAATCATAAGGCCATACTACCGCATCTGTTTGAAGAATATTATGTTTTACTTCAACTAATAGATTTAGCAGTGACTTCTTCTAATCCTGCATAACAAGATCATTAATAAGCACATTCCTTACACATTCCGTATCCAAATTGTCCCAATCCAATACCCCATCTCATCCATAGATACATCTTTATTCACACTTTCTTGATATAGTTTCGAAAATTGGAATGTCAATGGTATTGGACTCACCCACTTTGTTGTCCAGAAGGAAGTATCAACCCTATTACCCAAGTTGAATGTCACCAAGAGACGCAAACCTATTGATTATGTCAAACCCGTCACTTTCATAAGGTCCCCCCCCCCCCCCCCCCCACCAATGAATCCAATTCCTTTTCCTTTTGATCTTCATTGCACCACAATCTCTTGCTAATACTCCCATACCTTAATTGTATGATCCCTGACCATATAGCATGATCCTCACATAGGAATCTCCAGACCCATTTACTCAGTATATCCTTATATAAGCTTTCAATATCCTTTATACCCAAGCGTCCCTCCTCTTTTGTATATACTTTTTGTCGCACTTATCGACTCTTTGTTCTTAATAATCGTTGAATAAACCTAAATTTTGTGTAAATATGTTTAGTTTGTATGTAATTGAGTTTTCAATTTATTTGTGTATCATTACTTATTTTTTATGTATTTGTTTCCAATTTGGAGCATCGAGGAATAAGGTATCGAAGGCACGACTCCATATGCGTGTTTTCGGAATAAAAGACCATTTTTGAGAAAGTTATGCTCAGGGGACCGTGCTAAGCGCATCCTCTAGCACGCTACGTGCATTTTGAAGATTTTGGTAGAAGCTTTATAATTGATCCCACTTAGCGCGCTTAGCGCAGTTTAGGCAGTTTAGGCGGTTTAATGTGTAAATATTGTGCAGCCTGTTTAGCGCGTGAGCCCGCTAAGCGCGGTCTGTTGAGATTTGTTTTATAACTTTATTTTCATTACATTTTGTGTTATGGTTTTTGGGGTGTTTTTGTTCCCAGATTTCATCAACCTTATTTTTGATTGAATAGCTTAGAAAACAACACTAGGGCTTTGCTTATGAATGAATAGAGGTGGATTTCTCATTGATCGGTGTTGATAAACTGGAAGATTTATGGTTTATCTCTTCTTCTCTCTATTTATTTCTCTTATGTTGGGTTTTATATGTATTTTTACTTTGAAATCATGTATATTTGTCGCCCATGGCGTTATATAAAACTTTCTTTACAAATCTTTGTCGACTATTGTCCTTGATTTTTGCTCTGCGCTAGGGATTTGAGTTGCTATAGACATATACTGCTCGGATTCTTATCTAGAATGATCATCTGTTAGTTTATGGATTCTAGAGAAAGATTTAGAGCTGAAACTCACTTAGGGTGTCTGTGATTAATGCCACTGTGTTGTTTGTGTCACTCCGAGAGATCGTCGACGCAATTTGCACGATTGACTTCTGTGTTGTTGAGGGTGGTTGAGAGATCACTGTCGATATGATATAGTGGGTGTTACAGTTGATACGTGTTGACATTGATGAATATTATAGGTTGAGTATACATTTATACACCTATATTTTCTTTTATACATTTATTTTCTATTGACACCTTTTACCTTTCCTTCCAAACCATTCAAACCCCAAACTCATTAACATGAGATTTCTCGAACGACATTTTAATACACCAATCTATGTGGACACAGTATGATATAAACTAAATATCACATGGTAAAAATAATAATTTACTTTTTGCTTGCCATTTTACTGCTTCAGCAAAATGGCGCCGTTGTCGGGGATTGGTGTTTATTGTTTCGCATTGTGATTGTTTCTTTGTTTTTGAGTTTTGTAATAAATGTATATTTTGAATAGAATTTATAAATGAACTTGTTTATGTTTAATTGTATACCTATTTTTATATGTTTACCAAACTTGTAAAGTGTTACATGTTTTCTATACTTGTATATTTTTGTTTCTTTTTCACATTTGCCAAATGTGTGTTTAGATGTGTAGTTCCGATTAGAGCTCGAAGAGATGAGAGAAAAGGCGGGAGTGAAGCATTTGGATCATTCAAGCAACGTGGTTGTTTGTAAATAACAGGTGTCGAGCTTACATCGTAAACCAAGCGTTGTTGGGAGGCACCCCAACGGTTTTGTATTATGTAAATATTGAATGTTATGTAGTTGTCTTTTTAAGGTGGTGAGTGGAGGTTGTTGTGCTTCATCAGCTGCGCTATTTTTCTGCATCTGATGTAACTCTCTTAGTGAGATAGAGCCCGCTTAGTGCGCTTTTCTATACTCATCCAGTGACTTATATTTGTGTCACTTTGCTTCCTTTTTCCCACTCCACCAACGTTGTTTAGTTATAATTTAGATATTGGAATACAATTATCTAAACAAATTTAACTCAGACTAGTTCTTAAATTTCATATCTTCACTTTTAAATTTGTTTAGACAATTTCATTCGGTCTTTTAGTATGTGTATATTAATTGTGTTCACTTTTGTGTTTTTCTTTGAACTTGTTGTGAATAGCTTGAGGATATTGAGGTGATTTGTCAAGTTTGATCATTTTGACTTGCGAATGCGTGGTAATGATTTTGTTAAGGTTTTGTACACGTTCCAGGTATGTGTTTATCATTTTCTATACTTTAGCATATTCATCATACTTAGACTTTTTACAATTTTTATGCCATTCATTCTTTTGTATACTTCTCCATTTGTAAATCACTTTAGTTCCTACCCTTTTTGTGAAGTAGCTTTCCATTGTTCACATATGCCGGAGGCCACAATTCTTGTTCTAACTGGATTTTATTATGCTTAATATTTTGTTTGTGTTGATTGTATGATTGCATGAAAGTGACCAGGGCATTTTGTTTAATTTTGAGCATAACTACCTAGTCAAATTGTCAATTCACCTTGTGAGTGTGTGATCATTAGTAAACCCTTTGAGCCTTTTTGTCGATGTCCATGTTGTTTTCGCTAAATGCTTGTCTATGAGTGTTTGGTTCATCTTTTTGTATGGATATTGATTCTTTGTTTTCTTGAATCCTCAACTATCATTTATGTTTTAAATTTTTACCCTGCCTTAGAAATTATGGAGTATTCACATTATGATATGGTTAAATTCAAGTTGGGGAGATAAATATTTATGTGCTTATGTTGTGATTGTTATGATGTTATAAAAAGAAAAAGAAAAAGAAATTGTGAGAAAGAAAAAGAAAGAAAATTAAAAAAGCTTTGAAAAAAACAAAAAAACAAAAAGAGTTCGAATAATTGTGCGAATAATTATTGTCATTGGTTTGAGAAATTTGGAATGAAGAAGAAGTTTGATTGAAATTGTGTTGCTTAAGTCTGTCTGAGTTGATCACTCCCTTAGGTTAAGGCAAGTTTTTGTTTCGATTAGCTTTAGGAATTATCTCTTGTTTGTTTACCCAAGCCATATTACAACCTTTAAAAGCCCTTGTGAATCTTGCTTTTATGTCTTCAACATGATTTTTGGATGAGTGTATAATTTAATCTTTTGTTTGCAAGGTTTTTGGATGAGTGAAAATACCTCATTTTTATGTGTTTGTCATCTACCGATGATTGTGTGCTAGGTGTTATTCATTTGTGAACTAGTGTTGTTTTAGAATGTTTGGCATGATTTTTGTATTTAGCATTTGTTTCCTGTTTATGTTATCGACGTATTTTAGTAGTAAGTGTTTACTTTGTGTGTATTGTTTTTCATTTGAACCATTGCATTTGTTTTCCGTTTTAAAAACATGTTGATTCATGATTCTTTGGTTGATCACTTTTGTTCTTCGAGTTGTTTGTTTCTTGTTTAGTAATAAACAAGTTCAAGTTGGGGAGAGTTTGATAAGTGCAAATTGTAGCTATTTTTGTATATACTTTTGTTACACTTATCGACTCTTTGTTGTTAATAATTGTTGAATAAACCTAACTTTTGTGTAAATATGTTTAGTTTCTATATAATTGAATTTTTGATTCATTTGTGTATCGTTTGATATATTTTAGTTATTTTGTAGGTATTTGTTGCACATTTGGAGCATCCAGGAATAAGATGTCGAAGGCACGGCTCCAGATGCGCGTTTTCGGAATAAAAGATCGTTTTTGAGAAAGTTCTGCTCAGGGGACCATGCTAAGCGCATCCTCTAGTGTGCTACGTGCATTTTTAAGATATGCAGAAGCTTTTTAATTGAGCCCGCTTAGCACAGATAACGCGGATAACACACTTAGCGCGGTTTAGGCGAATTAATGTGTAAATATTTCGCAGCCGACTTAGCACGGATAGCCCGCTAAGTGCAGTTTGTTGAGATTTGTTTTATAACATCATTTTCATTACATTTTGGTTATTGTTTTTGGGGTGTTTTTGTTCCCAAATTCCATCAACCTTATTTTTGATAGATTATCTTAGGAAACAACACTAGAGCTTTGCTTAATTGATGATTGGAGGTGGATCTCTCATCGATCGGAGTTGACAAATCGCATGATTTGTGGTTTATCTCTTCTTCTCTCTATGTATTTCTCTTATGTTGGGTTTTGTATTTATTTTTCTTTGAACTCATGTATATTTTTTGCCCATGGCGTTATATAAAACTTGCTTTACAAATCTTCGTCGACTATTGTCCTTGATTTTTTCTATGTGCTGGGGATTTGAGTTATTATAGACATATACTACTCAGATTCTTATCTAGGATGATTAGTTATTAGTTTATGGATTCTAGATATAGATTTAGATATGACATTCACTTAGGGTTTCTATGATTAATGCCTCTGTGTTGGTTGTGTCACTTTGAGAGATCGTCGACGCGATTAACACGGTTGATTTCTGTGTTGTTGAGGTTGGTTGAGAGATCGCCACTGAGATTATATAGTGGTGTTCATACATATATCCATTGTCCGGGTTAGGAAGGATAAGAAGGACCAAACAAAGGTAGACTAATCGGGCATTGCATGTTGGGCTGAGTAGGACATTAGATCAAAGAGCTTCATGACCGAGTTGAGTAGTAAGGCTAGGGGCAGTTATGGTCGGTCATACGAGAAGATGAAGATGCATTGAACGAGCTCATACATCTGATATTGTCACTAGGCCTAGACATTATAAATAGCTCATAATTGATGAGACCGTTACACACTGGCCGACTATTTAAGAGATAAACCGCTCATCAATATATGACAGCGCACGTTATAACAGTTACCATCATTAGTGACGACAAACATTTCTAGCTTTGATGGCAGCCCAATTACGATCAAGGAAGAGTCATAATGATTATGAACAACGATCAATGAGGTCCATGCACCTCCATATAAATAGGGCTCCCGACTGAGGGGTAAGCAAGATGCAACACTTTGAGCTCACGCACACTTGTGTAAGCCTCATAATCCCTTAACATAATATACAAAGCAATTCCATTTATTAGAGACCTTCCCTGAAGCCCTTGGGCTCGTAGGGAAGTCGTCCTTGCTGTTCAATAAGAACAAGTGGGTATTGCGGTTGATACGTGATGACATTGATGAATATTGTAGATTGAGTATAACTGGTTGATAGGTTTAAGTTTGTGACGAGTAGAGTACATTCGAGTCGGATAAGTTTGTCTTTCCTTTTTATACATTTATTTTCTGTTGATACCTTTTACCTTTCCTTCCAACCCATTCAAACCCCAAACTCATTAACATGAGATTTAACGAACGACATTTCAATACACCAATCTTTATGGACATGATACGATATAACCTAAATATCACCCAGTAAATATAATACTTTACATTTTGCTCGCTGTTTTATCGCTACAACAACTCCCAACTTATCCAGTAAACACACCTCTTTTATCATCCATGCCATGACACAAGAAGTTTAGTTGGATTCTTCGAATTTCATTAATTACTTATAAAAGGATTTTAAAGAAAGAGAAATGGTATACATGTAAGTTGGATAAGAATGAATTGATAAGTGCTATTCTCCTAGCTATGGATAATAGTCTTCCCTTTAAAGTTGATAATTTGGCCTTCACAAAGTTCACCATAGGTTTCCAAAAAATAATACTTTTGTGATTTCTCCTAAAAGTTAGCCCCAAGAATATGAATGTAATACTATCATTCCTATAAGACATGAAGGATTAGGCTGTTACTAGAAAATGTTTGTTCACACCACTTCCATACAACTTACTCTTCGACATATTGATTCTTAAACCTGATAACATCTCAAATCATCTTAGGATAGATTTCAAGTCCCGCGCATTATCTTAAGAGCTTTCCATCACATATATCATGTCATCAGCAAATTGGGACAAGCTATATGAGACTTGGTCACTCATACTAAATGCTTTATACATACCCAATTAAATTGCCTCCCTAATCAATCCACCCAACCCTTCTGCTACAATTGTAAATAGGAATAGAGACAAGGGGTCTCCCTATCTTAAGGTTTTACTTACTGAGAATTCTGCTGTTGGACTCTCATTGACCAATATAAACATAGAGTTGGTCAACCCAAAGCCCATCTTCCTCAGCATATTCCTTAGGAAATTCCATTCCAAACAATCATATGTTTGTTGAAAATCTATTTTGAACAACAAAGAATCCTTTTTCTTCCTTTTTTCATAATTAAATATTTCATTAGTGACCAACACACTATCAATAATCTGTCTATCAAGTATAAAGGCGGTTTGGTTTCTTAAGATAAGTTTACCTATAAATTTGATAAGTCTCTTTGCTAAAATCTTAGATATCATTTTATACAAACATCCAATTAAACAAATGGGCTTATAATCATCAAGCCGTTGGGGGTTATCACACTTAGGGACCAGAGCAAAAAATGAAGATGTCATGGCTTTAGGTAGCTTTCCTAGTTTATGGAATTTATGGACAAAATTATAACATCCCTCTTGTTCTAATCATCCTCAAATACCACCTCTTCTATTTCTTCTTTAGAAAACCCCTCATCAAGCTTCCAAATCTCCTCTTGGGATAATTTTTTAAATTACATCCTCTCAATTCTAAGTCTAAGGTTTGCATGGTTAAGAAATTTAATTGCTAAGTGGTTTTTATCTTCCTGTTTAACTGCCTCCACAACCCATGATTCATTTTGCAATGTGACTAGCAGGTTCCTTCTAGTTCTACTCTTTAACATTGAGTGAAAAAATATTTTGTTCAAATCCCCTTCTACTACCCATCTATGTCTTTCCTTTTGTCTCAACATACTGATAAGTGCTAAAATGTCGTTATTTTCAATAGTATTTTGTGGCACTTATCATTTTGTTTTCATGTATTAATAAGTAAAACCTCAACTTTTGTATAAATAATAGTATAATCGTGTTTTCGTGTAAATATTGTATCATTTGATAGTTTTTCATCTCTTTTGTAGGTATTTATTGCATGGTTGGAGCATTGAGTAATAGGAGCCAAAGGCAAAGCTTCAAGATGCAATTTTGAAAGAAATAACAAGTCCCAGGTCGGGCTAAGCGTGGTGGTATTGCACAGAACGTTGAACAAGCAGTGACTTTTGCGCTAAGTGCAGTCTGAGGTAGCTTAACGTGCGTTAAGTGAGTTTAGAAAATAAAGGAGAGATCGCTTAGTGCAGTCTGCAATTTTTAGTTTTGTATAAATAGAATTTGTTCAATTTTTAAGGAGGGGTTTTTGGGATTTTTACACCAACTCCATCAGACCCATTTTAGGAGTTTAGAGGCTTAGAAAACAACATTGGAGGCTACAATATGATGATTTGCAGTTGGATTTGTAACGATATTTGTGACACTGCGAGAGTTAGAGGTTCGTCTTCTATCTTCTCTTTGTATTTTCAATTGTTGGGGTTTGTATGTAAGTTTACTCTTATTGTATGTATATTTGTTGATCACGGTGTTGTATAAAATCTCTTCTACAAATCTTTATTGATTTTATCCTTATTTTCTTTCTTTACGTTTGGATTTGAGTTTCTATATACATATACTATTCAAATTTGGAATTAGGATGAACATCTATTAGATTCTAGACTATAGTTCCCTCAGGTTTACTCAGTGTTTCCTTTCCCTCTCTTGGGATAAATAACATTGATGGTGACTCTTCTGTCTTTTTTGCCTCTGTTCGCTCTTCAATGAAAATCCCAGACGCGACAGTAGGCACAAAGATTCACAACCATGACTGGCGCAATAATTTAAAAGTTTTCTTTTTCCCTCAAGCAATTCACTCATGCATTCCCTTAGTAAGTAAGCATTAGATATAACACACCCTTAGAAACAAACAATCAAAGTGGATCTCGTTGAGTACAACAGATGAGAGGGGTGCTAATACCTTCCCCTTGAATAATCTACTTCTGTACCCTTTATCATGGTCACAAGACCATCGTATCCTTCCTTTTGGGGTTTTCTCGATATTTTTCGATCCTTCGGAATAAATAAGGTTTGGTGGCGACTCTGTTTTTTTTGCGGCGCGACAGCTGGAGACTCTGCTGTGGAATTTATGCGAGTCAATCCTAGCTTTGTTTTTTTTCTTTGGGTGTATATTTATATGCTTTACTTGCTTTATTTATTGCATTTATTGCATTTTACTTTTTCTATTTATATATTCTAAATATATGTTATATTTGTTATGCTATTGGGATGGGTGACTTATGTGTTGAGTTAAGTCCTATACCCGGACTTGAGTGCACTTATGATTAGGAGGGTGGTATAGTCATGTTTGGCTTTGAAGGAGTAGTCCTGAAAAAGCTAACTTGAGATCCTCCGCTTAGTGGAAGCCCCTTTGGGGTAGTATTTGTTAACCGAGCAATCGAGAAGACATTGTTGCTTTCAATCTGGAAGCCAGCAAAGCTGAGAGACATAAAATCCTTAACCCATCTTGGTCTTTTAAGTGTAGTGAGGAGACTATGACAGAGCAATCCAGAAGTAGTTTTTATGTGATAATGCACTCAGACGATTTTTTCCTGCGAATATTACTAATCATTGAGTAAATTGGGATGGTATTATCTAAAGGAAGATCGAGGACTCTGATATTTCCTTATAACCTTGTTCTATAAGTATTCGAACCATTAGTCTATACCTAGTGGGTTGGTTGTTACCTTGGCTCCATGCTTGTGATATTGGATCTCATTATGTTCATCCTATTCATAGGATTATGCAGTGGTTATCTAGATTATGTGGAGCCTTGATCCCATGCTGTTGCATACCATATCATCATACCATTATATGTATACATCCCCATTTCCCATGAATTCAAAAGATAAGTCTCCTTTGTTGAGCTTTTCAAAAGATAAATACTGTTAGGAAAAATACTTACGGATAGTGGATTTCCCTAGAAATGAAAGATGAAACATGCATTCATAATATCATGCATTTCATTGCTCATATCAGAAACTTATTGGGGTCCCTTTTCCTTCAAACTTCAGAATCAACAAAGACGACTTCCCTGCATTCATATTATACCAGAAGTAATCAGCGAAGACTAATGGATCTGTTTGAGCAAAATCAAAGCGCTATCCATCAGGACATGGATACTATGGGCGCCATAATGAATCAACTTCTCGTGACTCTCCAAGATATTGTTCAGGGACAGGAAGAGCTTCATTAAAATGTCACTAAGATTGTAGAAGTTGCTCCTTCCACTTCTATTGGGTTCCCCAATCCTCCTAATGGAATTCCCAAGGCTGCCACTATTTTATTACTCCTGAAACTCATAAGAAAGTGGTTGACAACCATTACAATGTCATGGATCTTCATGATTCCCTGGGTGATCTCACTATTGACCTTGCTGAAACTGCTAAGATATATCGTTCTCTCGAGGAGCGTCTCAAAGTTGTGGAAATTTCTAAAACTTCGGGATTCAATGATGCTGCACTGTGTCTTGTTCCTGGGATTGTTATTCCTCCAAAGTTAAAAGTTCAAGAGTTTGAAAAGTATAAGGGCAACTCTTTCCCAGAGACTCATCTTCATTCCTACTATCGTAAGATGGCGGCTTATGTTGAGAATTAATCGTTACTCGTGCACTTCTTTTATGACAGCCTAACCAGGGAACCATTAGATTGGTATATGCAGTTAGAGAGAACTCGCGTCAGTACTTGAGGAGAGCTTGTAGATGCTTTCTTCAAACATTACCACTATAACACTGCCATGGCTCCCAGTCATGCTCAACTTCAGACTATGGCACAAAAATCTGAAGAATCTTTCAAAGAATACGCCTAAAGTTGACATGAACTTGCTGCGAGGGTTCAACCTCCCCTCTTGGATCGTGAATTGGTTAATTTGTTCATGGGCTCCCTGCGAGGTCCTTATCTTCAGCATATGATTAGCAATACGTTTGCTTCCTTCTTCGATATGGTTATTGTAACACCCTAATTCTACCCGTCGAAATTAAATGAAAATCAGAGTAATAAAATTTCATAAAAAAATTGAGGCATCACATATTCATGGTTTTCACTTTGCAATATAATGCATCATCAAAATAATAATAAGTCGGATATACCAATCATGTCATCATACATCACATAAACATATAAATATGCACAAGGCAGCGGATACATCAACGTCCATGCCATACAAGCATATACATCAACAAAATAATCATGTCATGATATAAACATAATCCATAAAGTTATCAGGATATACAAGTATGCTTTCCTAATCAAAACAACAAAAGCGCCCATCTCGAGTGTTACGCTATCAGAGCAGAGCGATTCAAAAAGTAATGACTCGAGCTAAATCTACCTCATCAACGCAGATCACCTACACGTTACCAATATAAAGGTAACAACGAAACAAGTAAAAGGTGAGATAATTCAAATCATATAAATAAAGAGATGATAAATAATATATAGTTTCAGAATTATAAAGAGATACCGATAATAGATAATATTCAACATATATTCCAATCTCACACACTTTTATCACCGAATATAATTTATATATGTCAACACTTATCATCGCCACATAAATCACCATAGTTCATCACTTTATCGTCACTTTACAATCGTCACCAAATACATCACAATTATCACAATCATCACCAATCGTCATAAAATAAACACAAAAACAAAGGGCTCAAACAAACATAACTTACACAATGTGACTCGATTATGTATGAATGTGGTACCAACACATTCGTCCGTAATTAGGGACTCGTCATTAGGCAAAAGCCCTCGTCATTAGGAAAAAGCCCTCGTCACTAGGCAAAAGCCCTCATCATAATATGCAATATATTCGACTCGACAAAAAAGACATCAAATACTCACAACAACAACAACATCGTCATAATCATCAAAATGGCATAAGCCCTCGTCATTGTATTTACCAAACATCATAAGTAAAACATCGTCATTAACATCATCATGTTTTTGCATTATGCAAATTATCAACAACATATTCATCATCACCAAAAATCATGCATTCACAAAAGGAAAGCATTTATCAACAATATTCACAATTCAACTAATTCCGATTACGGGTTAATATTCACCGAAATATACTCATCATAAAAATCATCCCAAAATAATCGGCATTAGCCACATTATTAAACATCACAACCGAGTCGCCGAAGCGCAACTCAAACCGGCTAATTTGAACTCATTTATATCCTGTATCGGTTACCCGAATTACCGTTTAAATCCAACTATTTATTATTATAAAAAATAATATTTCATTTTATAACAAAAAAAATATGTTTTCTGTTTTATAGAGAACCTAAATATTTTTCTTTCTGTCATATGATACATAACCCAACTGATATCGGAAAATCGGCGTAACCGACATAATTTCAACAAAACGACATAACCAAATTAATCTACTAATTAAACTTGGTTACCCCGTCAAATTTCGTTAAATTCCGGACAACTAATTATACTTTCTAATTCGGCTAATTCGACCAAAAAGGGACTATTTTTGAATTTACTAAATTGATCAACTTGATTCCAATATGTACAATTTAATTATAATACTACCACATTATTACCACCTAATAATTTATCAATTATTATTGACCCTGTATAAAACTGCAACTGTTATAACATTATCCTGTTATTATTCTACTATACCAGAAACATGTTAATTGTCATTGTGTTTAACTTGGACTAATATAACATATTTATCACTGCTACTTAATTATATAACATGATACTCCTATTTCTAGTAGTCATGATACAATATTTCATTATATCATTGTAAAAGTAATGTAATAAATTAAGTGGTGAATATTGTTTCAATGACCACATACAACCCATCATGTTTCTATTTAGATAGAGAGAATCTCCTCCAATATCTCTACAACCCTAAACTCATAGAAAATCTATCATAACTCTATTTATAGGAAAGAAATTATCAAACCCCATACCTCTAGTTCTTTATTCTAGCAAGCTTTTATTTTGGGTTCCTCTCCTACTTCTCTTCAAGACCACAAAGCTAGCTTTTGGTTTTTTTTTGTTCTTCTTTTTCCTCTTTTCTCCAAGAACCTCTCTTTTCTCTCTTTCACTCTATATTTTTATTTTTATTTTTATTTTTCTGATACATCTATTTTTCTTTCTCTCCTCTTATGATACAAAACCACACACCACTACCTACCCACTTCATGTACTTGTTTTATTTTAATAAAACTAATGGGTGGTACACTATCATCTAGTCTTGCAAATTAATATAATAAAACTCAAATTAATCAAATAAGCCCAAATAAATAAATATCGGTCCGAATAAATAATTATCAGACTGAATAAAATATCATCAAATATATTAATAAATATGCCGGTTAAAAATATAATTTATCACGAAATGAATATTAATCGATAATTTAGAAAATAATTATATAAATATCATATTTAATAAATCAGGGTGTTACAACTTTCCCCCACTTATAAGAATTTTGTCCTTGAAAACTTACCTGATTCGAAAAGTTCGGGATAGGAATCTCGCATCTTGCTCTCCAACTCCCACGTCGTGCTCTCACCGGCCGCTCCTATCCAAACAACTTTGACCAATGTGATTTCTTTTCCACGAAGAGACTTTATCTCACGATCTTCAATCCTCAAAGGCATCGTCTCCACCATAAGATTATCACGAACTTGAACATCATCCATCTCAATCACATGTGACGGATCCAGAACATACTTCCGAAGTAACGACATATGGAACACTTCATGCAAATTCGAAAGATTTGGCGGTAACTCCATTTTATATGCCACTTTTCCCACTCTACTAGTAATTTGATAAGGACCAATAAAGCGAGGAGTCAACTTCTTCGACTTCAAGGCTCGTCCAACACCGGTTGTAGGAGTAACTCGTAAAAACACATGATCACCCGATTGAAACTCCAAATCTTTCCTTCATTTATCATGATAACTCTTTTGACTACTTTGAGAAATTATAATCTTTTCTCTAATCATCTCCACCGGTTCGATAGTCTCTCTAACCAATTCTGATCCAAGTACCACACTTTCACCCGACTCATGCCAACATAAAGGAGTTCTACACCTCCGACTATACAATTCTTCGAACGGTGCCATTCCAATACTTGCATGAAAACTGTTGTTATAAGTAAACTCGATCAAAGGAAGATAAGTATCCTATGAACCACCTTGTTCAAGAATACAAGCTCGTAACAAATCTTCCAACGATTGAATCGTCCTCTCCGTCTGACCATTGGTTTGAGGATGATAAGCTGAACTCAACCTCAACTTAGAACCTAAGTCCTCTTGCAAGCTTTTCCAAAAATCTGAAGTGAACCTTGAATCTCGATCCAAAACAATACAAAGAGGAATACCATGTAATCTCACAATCACATGCGTATAGATTTCCGCCAACTTTGATACGGGATAACTGATGTTAATAGGAATAAAGTGAGTCTACTTTGTGAGCCCATCAACAATCACCCATATTGCGTCATGTCCTCTAGGTGTATTCGGTAACCCCATCACGAAATCCATGGAAATGATATCCCATTTCCATTCCGGAATTTCTAACGGTTGCATCAACCCTGCAGGTTTATGATGCTCCACTTTTGACTTCTTACACGTCAAACAAGCATAAACAAACTGAGCTACCTCTCGTTTCATACCCGACCACCAAAACAATTTCTTCAAGTCTTGGTACATTTTGGTCGCTCCAGGATGAATACTCAAATTGCTTCGGTGACTTTCTTCTAAGATCATTCTTTTCAAGTCCACATCATCGGGAATGCAAATCCTATCTCGGAACCTCAACACACCTTGAGCATCCAATTTAAAATCCTCATTTTCAGTTTGTCCAATACCAACTATCAAGTCAACAAGTTTCACATCAAGCTTCTGAGCTTCTCTAATTATATCAAGGAAATCATTATTGATCTTTAACATTCCCAAGATAACACTCTTCGGCGTCACCTCGATCACAAGACTCATATCTCTAAATTGTTCAATCATTTACAACTCTTTTACCATCAAAAGTGACATATGCAGAGTCTTTCGACTTAAGGCATCGGCCACCACATTTGCTTTACCAGGATGGTAATTCAAGCCAAAATCATAATCCTTTAACAATTCAAGCCACCATCTTTGTCTCATGTTAAGCTCTTTTTGATCAAACAAGTACTTCAAGCTTTTATGGTCACTAAACACCTCGAATCTAGAACCATAAAGGTAGTGTCTCCATATCTTAAGCACAAAAACAACCGCCGCAAGTTCCAAGTCATGCGTAGGATAATTCTTCTCATGAATATTCAATTTCCTAGAAGCATAAGCAACCACCTTGCCACTTTGCATAAGTACACCACCTAGACCCATCTTGGAAGCATCACAATAAACCACGAACGGTTCCTCCAGATTAGGCAAGATCAAGATCGAAGTTGTTGTTAACCTTTTCTTCAATTCCATGAAACTTTCTTCACACTTGACATCCCACACAAACGCATCTCCTTTACAAGTCAACTTTGTCAAAGGAAGTGCCAACTTAGAAAAGCCTATGATAAACCTTCTATAATAACCAGCCAAGCCTAAGGAACTTCTAATCTCAGTAACCGACTTAGGATTTTCCCATCTCAACACCGCATCAACTTTGGAAGGATCCACCGTAATGCCATTACTAGAAATGATATGGCCTAAGAAACTAACTTCACTTAGCAAAAACTCGCACTTTGATAACTTAGCATAAAGCTTCTTCTCTTTCAACACTTCTAGTACAATACGCAAATGCTCTGCGTGATCTTCTTCCGATTTAGAATAAATCAGAATATCATCAATGAAAACTACCACAAAATGATCCAAGTAAGGATGGAAAATACAATTCATGTATTCCATGAATACTCCCGGTGCGTTAGTAACACCGAAAGGCATCACCGAATACTCGTAATGTCTGTATCTAGTTCGGAATATGGTTTTCTGAATATCTTCGTCTTTCAATCCTTATTTGATGGTAACCCGATCTCAAATCGATCTTACTAAACATACAGGCACCAACCAATCGGTCCATCAAGTCATCGACCCTCAGAAGCAGATATCTATTCTTGATTGTCACTTTGTTCAACTGACGGTAATCAATGCAAAGCCTCATGCTACTGTCCTTCTTCTTTACCAACAAAACCGGAGCTCCCCAAAGTGACACACTTGGTCTTACAAACTTCTTCTCGAGCAAGTCTTCTAAATTTCTCTTCAATTCAGACAACTCGGACGCGGACATCCTGTATGATGCCATAGAGATAGGTCTTGTACCAGGTACAAGATCCACAGAAAATTCAACCTCCCTTTCTGGTGGTGCACTAGGAATCTCATCAGGGAATACTTAGAGAAAATCACACACCACCAGAAAGTTCGCAATCACAACCTGACTCTCAACAGATAGAGTCTCCATCAATAAAAACACCAACGCCTCTTCCTTCATGAATTCATTCAACTATTTCGTCGATACCAAAATGGCTCGTTCTTCTTCTTCGAAAGAAGAAAATCTCATTGTTTTTGTAGAAGTTGATATGAACATAATTGGTTTTCAACCAGTCCATACCTAAGACCACGTCCAACCCGACAAGCGGAAAACAAATAAGATCCACAACAACATCTCTATCAAAGATTGATAAAGGGCAACTTGCACACACAAAAGAAGTAGTAACCGTTCCCTTAGCTGGAACTTCTATAATCATATCTCTATCCATGGAAGATAGAGTAAGACCCAATCTCTTAACACAATCAGCGGAAATAAAGCAATGAGTAACACCAGTATCAATAATAGTAATGAGAGGAATGCTATTAATGAAACTAGTACCTCGAACAAGTCCATCTTCGTTTTCTGTCTGATTTCCCGATAAAGCAAACACTTTACCCACACCTTGCACCTTCTTCGGATTCTTACATTGAGTGCTGATGTGTCCTCCTTCATCGCAGTTGAAACAAACAACATCTTTATGCCAACAATCACGAGTGATGTGTCCCACTTTACCGCAATGGAAACACCTCACCTCATTCTCCCTATTCCTTACATCACTTCCACAAACATTACTTTTGTGACCAGGTTTTCCACACTTGAAGCAAACAATACTAGTAGGAGCATCACCCCCACTAGTTCTTCGCCCTTGAACCACTTTTTGCTTCCCTTTTCCAACCAGAACATCATACGGTTTCCCACGACTTTGTTGAGCTTTGTTCCTCCTATCAGAAATGATTTTGTAGTGGGAATTGCTATCCTCTTCAAAGATCCTACAACTATCAATCAAATCCGCAAAGACACAGATTTTATGATAACCCACTGCTTTCTTAATTTCAGGATGTAAACCATTTTCAAACTTGATGCACTTAGAGAATTCGGCATCCGGTCCATCATAATATGGATAGAACTTATCCAATTAAGTGAACTTAGCCGCATAGTCAGTGACACACATGTTTCCTTGCTTTAGCTCAAGAAATTCAATCTCTTTCTTTCCATGCACGTCCTCTGGGTAGTACTTTCTCAAGAATTCCCTTCGGAACACTTCCCACGTAACCTCTTCACCAGTAACTTCCAACCTCTGACGGGTTTCAACCCACCAGTCATCAGCTTCAGCAGTTAACTTATGTGTGCCATAGCAGATCTTTTGCACAGGAGTGCAATCCATCACTCTGAAGATTCTTTCAATCTCCTTCAGCCAAGCTAGAGCTCCTTCAGGATCATACTTCCCTTGGAAGGTATGAGGTTTCTCCCTCTGGAAGGTTGCCAAACTACGAGACCCCGTGTTCTCGTCAGTATTTGGTGGATTTTGAAACGCCTGAGCCATTGCATGCATAGCGGTAGCAAGGGCATCATCATTTCTACCAGCATTCCTTCCAGCCATCACAACTTCTGCTCACAACAAAAACAAGGATTAGAATTAGAAAATAACAATACTTGATTGTTAAACAACTAAAGACTCAATAACTTGGCCGGACAGACCGACCAGCTCTGATACCACTAATGTATCACCCTAATTCTACCCGTCGAAATTAAATAAAAATCAGAGTAATAAATTTTCATAAATAAATTGAGGCATCACATATTCATGGTTTTCACTTTGCAATATAATGCATCATCAAAATAATAATAAGTCAGATATATCAATCATGTCATCATACATCACATAAACATATAAATATGCACAAGGCAGCGGATACATCAACGTCTATGCCATACAAGCATATACATCAAAAAAATAATCATGTCATGATATAAACATAATCCATAGTTATCAAGATATATAAGTATGCTATCCTAATCAAAACAACAAAAGCGCTCATCCCGAGTGTTACGCTATTGGAGCAGAGCGACTCAAAAAGTAATGACTCGAGCTAAATCCACCTCATCAACGTGGATCACCTGCACGTTACCAATATAAAGGTAACGGTGAAACAAGTAAAGTGTGAGATAATTCAAATCATATAAATAAAGAGATGATAAATGTGATACGGTGGGAGAACTGACTTGAAGGTTTTGCGTTTTATCGCAAATGTTGCGGTTAGCAAGAGTCTCCACCGACTTTTCATTTATCCAAAAGGAAAGGTGAAAAAGAACAGGAAAGACCTTTGAGATTGTTTCTTGAGTTCAGGGGGTAGATTATAAAAAGGGAAGGTATTAGCACCCTTTTTATCCATGGTTTTCCATGGGCTCTTATTTACTTGCTAGATCATTTGCTTTTGTTTAAAATTGTGCTTTGTGTGGTTTTTTTGAAAGTATTTTGTAAAAGGGGCCATAGTTTAGGCAATCTTTGTAATGATTCTCGTTTGTAAGAATGTATACAAAGATGTTTGTCTTTTTGAAAATGTTTTCAATGTTTATAAGATGTTTAGAAATGTGTGTGTTTGTTTTGAAAATAGCAAGGATATTTGTTTGAAACGGAGCAAGTAGCTAAAAGTAATCTACCTACTCTAATGTCTTTCTTGTTTATTTTCTTTTCCTTGTATATTGTTGTCTTACCATTTATTTGGTAAGCAACCCCATCTTTGGAGGTAAACGGGACAGGCGTGGGTCATTGTATAACCATGATTAGCAATGTTGTAAAGTATCTTAGCATTTTTTAGGGACTAAGATCATTTTGTAAGGCAACTTTGAATAGCGTCATCGAGGGACTAAGATCTTATATTTGTTTGTTTTGCTAAGATACGTCACATGCGTAATATTGCCATTTTTGTATGAGGCAACCAAGTGGAGTAACCCTAGAGGTGTTTGTGTGCAAGTGTGTCATTTTTCATGCTTGATTTTGTCTTGGATTATGGTTTTCTATTTGATTGATTTTATCTTGCCATACAAACCCTAATTACTAGCATGTTATATAAAAGCGATAAATTGCATAATTTTAAAGATTACTACGCTATTACAATATTTTGTGGGAGGGGGTATACGAATTATGAATGGGGATTGCAATAATATAAACATAATTAATCAATTACAACCAAATCGAATTTATACAAGTATTGGAATAAATAATGTACAAGACAATTTAAATATGCAAGGATACATAAATGCAAGAAAAAGATTTTTGTTTTGTTTTTTATGTGAAAAGAAGTTTTAATCTAAGCCTAATAAATAAACCAAAATTGAACTTAAATTAACTAAGAAAGAAAAATTATTTTTTAGGAAAAAGATTTTGATTAACCCTAATTTTAATTTGTTATAAATAAATAAATTTCTTTAAGTATTTTTTTTTGTATTTTTGTCTTGAAAATAATAAATAGTATTTGTGAAGTATTTTGATCCTTTTATATGTTAAAATAAATATTTATAAGTGTGAGAAAAAGAATAAATATTTAACCTAATTCTATTTTAATTTACAAGTTTATTTGACTAAAATAGGTAATATATAACTAAATAAAAAAAATATTTTTTATGAGAAAATAAAATAAAATAAACAAAATATAATATTTATCATTTTTTTATATTTTTATGATTTTTATATTATTAAGAAAAATATTTGATAAAAAATAATAATGAAAATAAAAATATTAAATAAACATTTAGACCAGGGGTGCTGCAAATAAATAGAGGGTGAGAGATTAGCAAAAACATAGGGCCCAATGCCACTGAGCCCACACTGCAAACAATCAAAAAAAGATGAGAAAATGTGGAAAATTTGCAAAAGGCAGCGCCAAGACTAGAACCTGTGACCTTAGGCATTTCTGCGTGCTGTCTTGCCAATGGGGTGGCTGTACATCCGTTAGTTCAAATAAAAATAAAAATACATAACATAAAACGCTTCATTGCCTTGTACTTCATCTTCAACCTCTAGCCAGCCGGACCCCCTGTAACTCTTTCATCTCTCGACAAAAATGGAAATTGATAACATGAATGTTATATCATTTTATCTCACGATTCTAACCATGTGCATAACTAAAACTATAAGTCCAAGATCAAAAAGAATTTTAGTGGCCCTAATTCTTAACCTAATTATTCAGAAACTTCAAACTCAATATTCTCTCAACTCAGGCCAAATAAATGCAAGCTATGGATATGTACAGCTTCGTAGCAATGATGTCTACATTGTATATTCACAAATGGAAAGCTAACTATACCTGTATCAAGAGTTAGAAAAATATAAAACTCACCTTGAAAATGGAAATCGTGTTTTGGGAATGAGCTTGCTTTAGGATGCTGGGATGATTAGGTTAGCTTCCTTGAACCTCTAGGAAGCTAATGCAATGCTTAGCTTGTCTTGATGGTGGATGGAATGATCTGGAGAAGTCCACCCGTGTTACTCTATTTTTGAAGTTCAATAATGGGGAAGATGGAGTTACAGTGATGTTTCAGGGTGTAGGATGGTTTACTTGTAAGGTAAGGAAGCTTAGGGGAGCAAAATGCTTGGAAACACACGAGTGGAATGGAAGATTCAGTTCACAAGTCAGAAATGGAAAGTTTGGAGGCTTGGTATGCAATTTCTGATTCTAGGGTGTTTCAAGGCTTGGGCATTCGTGGTTTTAGTTATAAAGTGATGGCTTTATATAGAGCAAAGGGTTAGAGGACTTGTGCTTGCTCAGAAGTACAAGATCACATGTCTTGCTACATTTCTTGTTTTTGAAGCAAGTGTGAGAAATGACTTCTTAATGCATGGTTCTGATCTTGTAGGGTGGTGTGAAGCTTTAAACATGTTTTTTTCAAGTTTAGAGGCTTGGTTTGTGCAGAAAGAACAAGTCCAAGGCTCAAGAAATGGAAAAATGCAAAAAGCATGCTTTTCCAAAATGGCAATGTTGCCTTTCTTCCATAAATGGTTATTTTCTTGTACAATGCATTGAATGCTTGGCTTTAGGGCATTAAATCTTGTGAAATCCATTAATGGTGTAGTGACAACGAGTTTGAGTCCTGAAAAGTGAATATTGTACAACATGCTTGAGGATTTGAGTTTTGTTCTTCATGAAATGGCTTGAAATCAAAGTGAGAAATTGCCATCTTCATCTCTTCGATTCTCACTACTAAAGAATGATATCAAGGAGTTCTTGAACATTTTGGAAGGCTTGCAATGTGCTCTACAAATCATCTTTGAATTGATTTTGAAGATTCCCCTTGGAACTATGTGAAAAATTGTCATGAAGTTAGGTCAAAAACATGCCTAACTAGGGCAAAATTTCACTAAGTTATTTTAGTTTATGAGCATGTATTAACAAAATTATATCTTGAGATCCAAGCATCTTTAGGAGAAATTGTGTGAAGCAAATTTGTATATTTCATGGAGATATACAACTTTCATGTTGGGAACTTCCTTTGAATCATCTTGTATCATGGTGAGAATTTGGCTTAAAGTTGAGAAAAAATAAGAAATTTTCTATACTTAGAAAAATTTCTAAGTTAAGAAAATTTCAAATTTCAAAACAAAATCTTCAATCTTTGATTTCTTGATGAACAAGTTTTACATTTTGACATGTTTTGATGATTTATGATCTTTGGCACTTGATTTTGACCAAAAACTCAAAGTTTGACTTTTCAATGTACAGTTGACTTTTGATCAGTTGACTGAAAAATTCAACTGTCAATCCAATGGATTTGCAGTGTTTTAAACTATGTCATTAGGTCAAAATGATGAAATTGAATTCTTGAAATCATGCTTCAAACCAATTGATCATTTGCTAGGTCAAAAATCTGAAATTGCCTTTTATCAGTCAAAACCCTAATTTTGACCATTTTGCCCTTTTGATGATTTGATCAAATTTCTTGAGGAATTATGGTCCAAACTTGATCAAATGATACATATGAGTCTAAAATGTTGATGTGGATCATAAATTATGAAGTTTGACTGTGAATTGGCCATGGTTGACTTTTTTCCCAATACAGCTGATTTTTAGGTCAATTGACTGATCAAAAATGTGATTCAAGGCTTGAAACTTGTCATGAGTAATCTTGGAGGTCCAAATTTGTCCTTAAAATTCATATGAAGCATTGATAGTCCAAAAGTATTTGTGCAATCTCAAACCCTAATTTTGGGTCATCAGTGCATGATGAAATGTCTTGAGCTGGTCAAACCCCAATCCAATCTTGAGTCAAAGAGATCTTGTGAGAAAAATCTTAATAAATGAGAGGGAAAATTTTGGGATACAACAGCTTCCCCTGTTCAATCTTCTTAAACATGAAGAGTTAGATTGGCGAGTTTTTCCATTCGTGACTCGAAGGTGGAAGATGAGTGGATACTAGAGTGCCCATAAATTTTCACTCGATGATGCGTGGTTAAGGGAATAGGATTAAATATGCCATTGGGAGAGGTGATAGAATTTTGTTGGAGATGGGCTTGTAGATGCCATCCAAGAATGTTTGTTGAATTGTAACTTGTAAGCTGAAAGAATGAGTATCAGAATGGCGTCTGTGTTTGGAGCGTATCTGAGATGTATCTGGAAGAGGTTTTGATTGAGTATCAGAATGGCATCCGCGTTTGGAGCGTATCTATACTGTATCTGAAGTCTAAATCTGAATGAGCATCAGAATGGCATCCGCGCCTAGAGCGTATTTGTACTATATCTGAAAGTTGAGTCTGAATGAGCGTCAGAATGGAATTCGTGTCTGGAGCGTATCTGAACTGTATCAAGAGGTGATTTTGAATGAGTATCAGAACGGAGTCCGTGTTTGGAGCGTATATGAACTGTATCAAAAGGTTGAGTCTGAATGAGTATCAGAATGGCGTCCTTGTTTGGAGTGTATCTGAACTGTATCTAAAAACTCTGAACATTGTTAATGATAGCTGTTAATCTTATCCTGAAAAGGGTAAAATGTTAGCTTAAAATGCCAAGTCATGATACATGAAATGTATGCATAATGGGATTATGTTGTATGCATCCGTGTTTATCAATGTTTATGATATATGAATGTGATGTATGCGTATGTGAGTTGATTTTCTGCATTGTTGTTTGATTTAGGGAAAATAAATCCCTGAGTGCTGCTGTGATACGTGATTCTTCATGTCTTGAAGTTAAAGTACTGATGAACTTTTGCTGAGAGAAGTACATTCTGTTGTGATGGCAATTCCATGTACTGCTTACAAGATCTGTTGGGGAATCCCGAGAAATTTGATGACTTTCGCTGGGAATTGATAACTGGGAACTTTGTTCCGCTGGGGATTTAAATGACATGCTGTAGGGGATTACTTATGGAATAGCCTCGAGACATTTTCCTTTTCTTTCAACCTATCAGTAATTGTCTTTCTCATTTTGTTTATTTGTAAACAGTAATCATGTTGAAATGCATATGTTCAACAATGAATCATTGGACATTTTTGTAACAAAACACAAGCGTAAAGAAAAAGACAAATAGTTTTTGCACTTTTAAAGGGATATTTTGTATTGACTTTGAATAAGTATTTTGTACAAAGGGGACAAATATTCCAGTAAGAGAATGCTGTTGTGAAACAAGAAAAATTTGATACAAAGAAAGATAGTTATGTGTAATAATCCCATGGGGTTCCCATTCTGCTATAGCCTTCGTATCTCTGAGCATCTTATCTATTTTTGTCTTGTCTGAAGATGACTGAATTGATCAGAACCTATGAGTTTGTTAGTGGAAGCCAAAGGTTGTCCGTAAAGTGGTCCGATGGGACATAGTCATACGCCTTAATTCCCTAAATTTTGCCTGGACCGCCCTTTCGGGTTTTCAGTCCACCGGAAACCCCTTTTTTGCCCAAGTCGCCCTTTTGGGTTTTCAACTTGCCGGGTGTACAAATTTTTTTGTTTTATCCCTAACTTTTGCCAGAACCTTTTTGGTTCTCCGAGATGCCCTTGTTTTGCCTAGGTATGTCAACCTAGCGGGTCTCTTATGCGTAATATCTTTTGACTATATCCGCGTTCGCAGGTTGTCTCCATCCATGGTGGTCAAGATCATTTCCCCACTGGAGAATATGTTTTTGATTACAAATGGTCCTTCATAGGTAGGAGTCCGTTTTCCCCTGGGATCACTTTGTGGCAATATGATGCGTTTGATTACTAGATCCCCAACTTGATACACTTGGCGTCTGAATTTCTTGTTGAAAGCCTTGATCATCCGTTTTTGATACATTTGACCATGGCAAACAACAATAAGTCTCTTTTCATCAATCAAGTTCAGTTGATCAAGTCAAGTCTGGATCCAATCGTCTTCGTTCAACCCTGCATCCTTCATAATTCTTAGAGAGGGGATCTGGACCTCGATAGGCAAGACGGTCTCCATGCCGTAAACCAGAGAATAGGGTGTTGCCCCAGTTGATGTGCGAGTTGTGGTATGATACCCGTGGAGAGCGAACGGTAGCATCTCATGCCAGTCCTTGTATGTGACTGTCATCTTTTGTATGATCTTTTTAATGTTTTTATTTGCAGCTTCGACAACACCATTCATCTTTGGCCGATAGGGAGAAGAATTGTGATGCTGAATCTTGAATTGCTCACACAATGCGGTGATCATAATGTTGTTGAGATTTGTACCATTGTCAGTGGTGATTCTTTCTGGGAGACCGTACCGGCAAATAAGGTTTTGCTTGATGAAACGCGCAACAACATTCTTGGTAACGGAAGTGAAGGAAGCTGCCTCTACCCATTTCGTAAAATAGTCAATGGCCACTAGGATGAAGCAGTGTCCACTGGAGGTTGTCGGTTTAATTTCCCAAATCATATCAATTCCCCACACAACAAAGGGCCAAGGAGCCGTCAAGACATTCAGAGGAACCTAAGGCATGTGCACCTTCTTAGCATAAATTTGACACTTATGGCAGGTTCGAGAGTGTTGATAGCAAGCCGCTTCCATGGTAGACCAATAATAGCCTGCCCTTAGGATTTTCTTCGCCATCGTATGCCCACTGGAATGGGTGCCAAAAGTACCTTCATGTAATTTAGCCATGATCTTTTCAGCTTCAACCTTATCCACGCACCGAAGAAAAATGGAGTCATGATTGCGTTTGTACAGGACGCCATTACTAAGGAAGAATTTAGCAGAGAATCTCCTTAAGAACTTCTTGTCATTGATTGAAGCTCCTTTTGGATATTCTTGAGCCTCGAGATACCTCTTGACATCGTGAAACCAAGGTTGGTCCACTACTTATTCATTATTAATCTTGTGATAGTGTGTTGGTTCATCCATTCGTTTGATGGTGATCTGGGGAGCCTCGTTATCCCATTTAAGTTTAAACATAGATGACATTGTGGCTAGAGCGTCTGCTAGCTGATTTTCTACTCACGGGAAATGCTCGGAGGTAATCTTCTCAAAGTGTGGTAACAATGTCAAAACACATTCTTTACAAGGGATGAGGTTAGGGTGTTTGGTGTCCCATTCAACTTTGATTTGACTGATGACCAAGGCTGAGTCTCCGAATACATCCAATGATTTGATCCCCAAGTCTATGGCAGCTCTGAGACCGAAGATGCATGCTTCGTATTCCGCCATGTTGTTCGTACAATTAAAGAAAAGTCTGGCAGTAAAGGGAGTATGACACCCTTCCGGAGATATGAGTACATCACTGACACCATTACCAAGTGCATTGGATGCTCCATCAAAGAACAGGGTCCATCGGTATCCTTGTTCAGGTCCGTCATATGGCCTGATTTCTTCACAGTTGTCTAATATCATGATGTCTTCATCCGGAAAATCGAACTTCATGGACTGGTAGTCTTCTATGGCTTGGTGAGCAAGGTGATCAGCCAATACATTTCCCTTTATAGCTTTCTGGTTAGTATACTATATGTCGTATTCTGTCAGGATCATCTGCCATTAGCTATTCTCCCAGAAAGAGCAGGCTTCTCGAAGATGTATTTTATCGGATCCATTTTATATATCAATAAGGTAGTATGAGTCAGCATATATTGTCTTAGTCGGCGAGCAGCCCATGCCAGAGCACATCAAGTTTTCTCGAGCGGTGAATATCTGGTTTCATAGTCGGTAAACTTTTTACTCAGGTAGTAAATAGCGTGCTCTTTTCGGCCAGACTCGTCATGCTGCCCCAATACACACCCCCATTGAATTTTCTAAAACAATCAGATACATGATTAATAGTTTTCCCTCGACTGGTGGCATCAATACAAGAGGATCTTGTAAGTATTCTTTGATTTTGTCAAAAGCAACTTGGCACTCGTCATTCCATTTGACTACTCGATCTTTCTTCAAGAGCTTGAAGATTGGTTCACAAGTAGCTGTCAGGTGAGAAATGAATCTGGAAATATAATTTAAACGTCCCAAGAATCCTCTTACTTCCTTCTCAATACGAGGAGCATGCATCTCTTGTATTGCTTTAACTTTGGCAGGATCGACCTCGATACCCTTGTTGCTAACAATAAAGCCTAAGAGTTTACCAGACCGTACCCCAAATGTGCACTTGTTTGGATTCAACCTTAACTTGTACTTCTTCAGTCTCTCAAACAGTTTTTGTAAGTGATCAAGGTGCTCTTCTTCTATTTGCAATCTGGCTATCATATCGTCTACGTAGACCTCTATTTCATAATGTATCATGTCATGAAATAAAGCTACCATGGCGTGCGAATAGGTTGCCCCAGAATTCTTTAGTCCGAATGGCATTACCTTGTAGCATAATGTCCCCCACTGTGTGACAAATGTTGTTTTCTCCATGTCCTCAGGTGCCATTTTGATTTGGTTATAACCCGAGAATCCATCCATGAAGGAAAACACTTTGTGTTGTGTCGTATTGTCTACTAGGATATCAATGCGGAGGAGTGGAAAATTATCCTTAGGGCTTGCCCTATTCAAATCTCAATAGTCCACACACATTCGCACTTTGCCGTCCTTTTTAGGTACGGGAACAACATTGGCAACCCATTGGGGGTAAGAGGTGACAACCAAGAATCCAACGTTAAATTGCTTCATGACCTCTGCTTTAATCTTTTCTGACATATTGGGCCTCATCCGACGTACCTTTTGCTTTACTGGCGGACAATCCTCTCTTGTAGGCAGACAATGTACCACAATATCTTCATCAAGTCCTGGCATATCTTCATATGACCAGAAAAAGACTTCGACATAATCATGCAACAGCTGAATCAGACGCCCCTTGACACTAGATTCCAGGTTGGCACCCACTTTGAACTCTTTTTTATCTTCTTCGGTACCTAGGTTGATTGTATCCACGGGTTCCTTATAAGGATGAATGGTTCTTTCCTGTTTTTATAGCAGTCTGGCAAGTTCCCCTGGCACTTCACAATCTTCCTCACCTTCGTCTTCGGCTTGGTATATTGGACTCTCAGAGTTACGAAAGGCCATAGCAGTATCATTACCCATGGGATCCAGAATGGATGGATACCTGCATTGTGAGTGTGGGTGTGTGTAAGGGTATAGCTATCTTTGAAAGAAAATAAAATATAAAAGACAAAACAATGAGCACAAAAGTTTGAATGCGAAAACGTCCATGATTCATTGATGTCATATGAAGATGAAATAATAAACCTTACAAATGGACCATTGTGCCTCGGTAAGACACAAGGTTTTAGGAGTGCGAATTGTTTTGAATATTACAGATCCAACAGAAATGTAAAGATAAATTACTGAGGGATGAGAGTGATTGGGATGAAGTCTCTAGCCTCCCAATTGCTGATCCATCCACTGACAGTCGGAAATATTCAATCCTCCAGGTTGCAATCATCTTCGCCATCTTCCACCGTGTTGACCTCGCGGTTGCTAATCTTCAAGGGTGGCCCTACAGCACGGGCACGACGTACAGCCTTTTGAGCACTTGAAGTGAAACTTAAGCCAAACTTGTCAGATTTATACGGGATATCTGGAAGTTGTCCCCAGATAGTGCACCCTCCTTCTTCTACTACTGCTTTGGCATCCTTCAGAGATGACATCCGGAGTGGAGGCCTTGTGATCTTGCGAGAAGCCTTGGTCACTGCCACCTCTTGGGGGACCTCTTCAAAGTGTTGAAAAGGAGTTTTAATGAATTCTCCATCCAATTCCACATATCTGAAGGAATTGAGATGGTTGATCATGTATTCTTCCTCTCCATGTACGGTGATAATCTTCCCTTGAACCGGATACTTCAGCATCTGGTGCAGTATAGAGGTAACAGCGCCAACATTATGGATCCATGGCCGGCCTAGCAAGCAGGAGTAAGAAGGGCGGATATCCATTACATAAAAGTTTGAATTGAAAGTTTGAGTTCCAACCTTTATGGGGATATCCACCTCCCCGTGTACCATCCTCTTCGAGCCATCAAATGCCCTTACTACTATGTTGCTTGGCTTTAATGTCAGTCCCTTGCAGTCAAGTCTGTCAAGAGCTTTTTTCGGTAATACATTTAAGGATGAGCCTATGTCCACCAAAACATGGGCCAGAGTTGTGCCACTACATTCCACAGAGACATGTAATGCCTCGTTGTGATTTCTTCCCCTCGATATCAGATCAGCATCTGAGAAGCCTAGGCCGTTATCCACTGTCAAGCTGGCTACGCAGTCTTGGAATTGATCAGCAGACGTCTCTTGAGGCACATGGGCTGTTTTTAGGAACTTCACCAAGGCCTTCGCATGCGCCTCGGAACACAGTAGTAATGCCAGCATGGAGATTTTGGAGGGATTTTTCTCCAATTGTTCAACTACATCGTAGTCGCTCCTCTTTATAATTTTCAGGATCTCCTCCATTTCTTTCTTGGAAGCCTCAGGGATAGTCAGTGTTTGAGCCTTCATCCGGACAGGATCCACTTGAATACTCTTTCCTTGAGTTTCAGTAGTAGGAGTGTTGGTAGGAATGACAACAGGGGTTGTAACGGCTTCGTCAATAGGAGCATTTGTAGAGATGATTATGGGTATGGAAGTAACCTTTGGAACAACCACGGGTCCAGAAACTGCCTTTGGGGGAGCAATTTCTGGAGAAAATTTCCTACCGCTTCGGGTAATTTTTCTAGTTCTGGCAATATTGTTGATGTCGGCATCTTCTTCTTCAGAATTTATTTCTTCGGTGGCCGGCGAGTCTTGTTTGATGCCATGGTAGTAAATATCCCCTCCGTAATTCCACGACATGGTTTTGTCTGATTCATATGGGACTGGCCCAGGCATTGTGATAATTAGAGGAGCTGCTTTTGGAACTGGTGTAATTCTAACGGGTCTTTTGGTGGAGACCCTGGAAGAATTAGCGGAAATGGTAATGATTGAAACATCTTCAACAGGAACAGGTGAAACAGGAGTACTTTCAAAAAAAATCTCTTTGTTATCTATCAAGCATTGAATGCTTGTTTTCAACAAAGGGCAATCAATTGGTAAGGACAAGCAGAGATGGAAAACTTCATTACAGCCCAGGAACACACCGGCTCTCAACAAGTTTATTTTAATGGTTGGAAGTGGAGTCATTAGTTCATCAACCGTGGTAACAAACAAATCTTCTTCAATAGCATTGGTGTTATGACCATGTCTGGGCATAGGAGCAGAAATGACATTTGGCTTTTCGGGCGCGTCAAACTCAATTTCTTTTGCTTCAATGAGGTCTTGTATTTTGTTCTTCAAGGCCCAACAGTTATTAGTATCGTGACCAGGACTTTCAGAGTGATATGCGCAATGGGCATTAGGGTGATAATGAGGGGATGTTGTATTGGGGTTTTTCGGAGCTTCTTTCAAGGTTGCCAAGTTGGATCTCAGAAGATGCGGTAATACTTGAGACAGAGTCATGTTAATTCTGGTGAATTGCCGAACTGTCCTTTCCACCCTTTGTTGATTACTTATTTATTGATAAGACGTAGGCTTTGGAATCATAACAGCCCCCACCATTGGTCGGCGTTCGGCCCTATCTTGGTTCCTTTACGGATATACATCAACTACCTCTTTCTTCCCAATGAAAGGTTTCCTTACAGCTGTAGAAGAAGATGAATCCTTCTGAATCTTTCCACTTTTTATTCCAGCTTCCACCCTCTCTCCGGTTAATATTAGTTCAGTAAAGCCTGTAGATGAACTTCTGATTAAATGGTTGAAGAAAGGGCCAGATAAAGTGCCTAAGAACATGTCCACCAATTCCCTTTCAGACAGGAGGGGGTTGAACTCTTCCATCCAGGTCTCTCCATTTTTGTGCGTAATCTTTGAAACCTTCATTGGAAGCCATGGCCATACTCTAGAGTTGAGTACGGGTAGGCACCAAATCAGCATTGTATTGATATTTTTTGTAGAAAGTTGCGGCAAGATCTTCCCAATTATGGACGTTGGCTCTTTCTAGTTGGTAAAACCAGTCGAGTTGTGTTCCAGACAGACTGTCTTGGAAAAAGTTCACCCACAAGTCTTTATCGGCGGTGTGGGGTTGGATTTTTCTAACATATGATCAGAGATGCATTTTAGGGCATGACACTCCATCATATTTTGCAAACATATGCACTTTGAATTTCGAAGGAATCACAATCTCCGATACTAGTCCCAATTCCTTAAAGTCTAAGCCTGGCACCTTTTGTATTTCCATCGCGCTCAAATGCTCTTCGAGATGTATGTACTTATCATCAGCTGGAGGATACTGTTCCTCATAGTAGTCTTCCTCTTCTTCCTTCTCTTCTTCTGATTCTGACGGGACAATTGTTTCCTTGCCTTTCCCTTCTCCTTCACCGGAAATTGTTGCAAAGTTCAAAGTCCTTCTCGTCTATCCCTGAAATCTTCTCCCCATGTTTAAGACTCCAGTTACCTTCTTTGTTTTCTTTTTCCTCTCATCAGCTAGCAGATTCTTCAACTCTTCTTGCCCTTTGGCTAGGGTCATGAGCAATTGTTGAAACTACGTGTTCTGAGCTTGGAGATCTTTCACTGTTTGTTCGAGATCCATCTTACTGAAATAAACAGTAGAGAGATGAGGAAACTTGTTGCAAAAAGACCTGTTTGTGTTATTATGAATGATATGTTCATATGCAATGTTTTCAAGAATTCTAAAGATTCAAGTTTGTTTTAGACAAAAAGAAACACACATTATATTAATAAGATAAAGTTTGAGTACATCAATGCCCTTTGGACAAAATAATACAAAACTCTAAGATAAAAAGCAGTGTGCATCCTCTTTGGTGCAATGTAGGCATTTAGAGTCCGCTCCTCATGAAGTAGCCTAGTGAGTTCCAAAACCTTCTTCTCGCTTGCGTAAAATTGGGCTTCGAAAGTATCTCTCTCTCTCTCTCTCTCCTTTGAGTTGTATCCAATCCCTTTGTAGGTCTTCAAGAGATGTGGGCATGTCAGGATGTAGGATAGTGTATGGAACATCTCCTTCCTTAACAGGCTCAATGATTACCAGGAGAATGAAGGCGTAAGGCATCATAAGACTCTGAGCATGAGTTCGTACCCATTTGAGGTAAGGCTCAAGAGGGATGGAATTCTTGTGCCCCAAAGTCTTGCTATCCACCTTTTTTAGCATCCCCCAAGCTCGGATAAATCTCTGATGAAGACCTTGATCGTCATTGTCGTAGTCGAATACCAAACCTTGAATCAGCATCTCATGCGGGCCATCCCTTCGAGCATAACCAAACTGCCTTAAGGCTAAACATGGGTTATAGGTGATTCCTCCCCTAATGCCAAGTAAAGGGACATTAGGAAATTCTCCACAACGGTCGACAATGATAACATTCTCTTTGGAACGGGAGCACCAATGAATATCTGAATGTTTGAGCGTCATCAACCTTTGTGACCACCTTGAACCTTGCTCATTCTTTAAGACTGATTGGGGAAGATGAGAAATAAACCATCTTGCCAAGAGAGGAGTGCAACATATAAGGACACCTCTTTTCCTCATTGTGCGAGTGTGAAAAGAGTGTAGGATATCCCCTAGCAATGTAGGCACCGGGTTGCGTGACATGAAGATTTTGACGGCGTTCACATCTATGAGTTGGTCAGGATTGGGAAACAAAACCATCCCAAAAATAAGAAGAGCCACAATTTCCTCAAAGGCTTGCAAGTCTAAGGAATTCCAACAGCTTTGGGCTTTCTCAAATAGGAACTTTGCTAAGAAGCCTTTCACACCACTCCTAGTTTCCCAATGAGTTATGACATCAGATGAGTGCAAGTGTAGAGCTTGAGCAATCTCTTCTGGATTTGGGTATCTTTCCGTAACGTTAAAAGGTAGTTGATTGAGAATGGGAATCCTCAAGAGTTGGGAGAATTCTTCCAATGTAGGCACAAGTTGATAGTTGGGAAATATGAAGCAATGGTGCAAAGGATCAAAGAACTGAAAGAGCACCTTTATCATATCCTCATCAGTGTTGGAGGTGACCAAGTTGAGTAGACGACCATGTCTTCTGGTGAATGGAGATTTCTCAAGAATCCTTGAAGCTAGCTCCTTAAGTTATGGAGAAATTCTTACAAGGTTGACTTAAATAGTTTTCCGCGAAGTGAATCCATATCCTACAAAACAAGAACAATGATGAATCTCAAAAATCCTTGAAATCGTTAGTGGATGCATATGATGTTCATAATGTTCATGATGTTATGTACAAGTATGCATATATAAGCAAAGCAAACAAGTTCTTAGTTTAGGCTTGCATGGAGTTTTATAGGTAAGTACCCTTTTGAAGTTAGTTGGCTTAAACCTGTCCTAGTAATAGTAGTCGGGTTCTAAGGAGCTCAATATCACTGGATTGTTTCCTTGGTCATTGTTTCAGCTCAAGCCTCTTTAATGGCGACCGAAATATCCCAAGAAACCAAACGTCAATGAGTGTAGTATCGAGTATCTACCAACTTCGGACTACACCAAAGCGGTTATCTCACTACATCCTAAAGGCCAAGTTGGTCAAGTAAAGGTTCTAAAAGTTCATTAGTTCTTCATGACTCACTCAGCGGCCCCGTATTCTCTTTGATTAACTCAAAGGCTACCGGTACCCACAAATATGTCTCACTAACGTAGATATTGCTTAGACCATGTCGGTATACCCCACACAGTTTCCACAATGTATTGCTACTTACCTATAATGTATCCTAAATCCGGGTAGAGGATTCAAATCCAAACAAAGAACCATAATGTAAAGCATACAATTCAAACAATGCAAGCAAGTAAATGTGATCTAACCCTAAGGTAACCCCACTTTTAAAATATTCCCCAGCAGAGTCGCCAGTTCTGTGATACGGTGGAAGAACTGACTTGAAGGTTTTGCATTTTATCACAAATGTTGCGGTTAGCAAGAGTCTCCACCGACTTTTCTTTTACCCAAAAGGAAAGGTGAAAAACTACAAGAAAGACCTTTGAGATTGTTTCTTGAGTTCGGGGGGTAGATTATAAAAAGGGAAGGTATTATCACCATTTTTATCCATGGTTTTCCATGGGCTCTTAGTTACTTGCTAGATCACTTACTTTTGTTTGAAATTGTGCTTTGTGTGGTTTTTTGAAATTATTTTGTAAAAGGGGCCATTGTTTAGGCAATCTTTGTAATGATTCTCGTTCGTAAGAATGTATACAAAGATGTTTGTCTTTTTGAAAATGTTTTCAATGTTTATAAGATGTTTAGAAATGTGTGTGTTTGTTTTGAAAATAGCAAGGATATTTGTTTGAAACGGAGAAAGTAGCTAAAAGTAATCTACCTACTCAAATGTCTTTCTTGTTTATTTTCTTTTCCTTTGATATTGTTGTCTTACCATTGATTTGGTAAGCAACCCCGTCTTTAGAGGTAAACGGGACATGCGTGGGTCATCGTATAACCATGATTAGCAATGTTGTAAAGTATCTTAGCATTTTTTAGGGACTAAGATCATTTTGTAAGGAAACTTTGGATAGCGTCATCAAGGGACTATGATCTTATATTTATTTGTTTTGCTAAGATACTTCACATGCGTAATATGGCCATTTTTGTATGAGGCAACCAAGTGGAGTAACCCTAGGGGTGTTTGTTTGCAAGTGTGTCATTTTTCATGCTTGATTTTGTCTTGGATTAGGGTTTTCTATTTGATTGGTTTTATCTTGCCATACAAACCCTAATTACTAGCATGTTATATAAAAGCAATAAATTGCGTAATCTTAAAGATTACTAAGCTATTACAATATTTTGTATACGAATTATGAATGGGGATTGCAATAATATAAGCCTAATTAATCTATTACAACCAAATCGAATTTATATAAGTATTGGAATAAATAATGTACAAGACAATTTAAATATGCAAGGATATATAAATGCAAGAAAAAGATTTTTGTTTTGTTTTTTTATGTGAAAAGAAGTTTTAATCTAAGCCTAATAAATAAACCAAAATTGAACTTAAATTAATTAAGAAATAAAATTACTTTTTAGAAAAAAGATTTTAATTAACCCTAATTTTAATTTGTTAAAAATAAATAAATTTCTTTAAGTATTTTTTTTGTATTTTTGTCTTGAAAATAATAAATAGTATTTGTGAAGTATTTTGGTCCTTTTATATGTTAAAATAAATATTTATAAGTGTGAGAAAAAGAATAAATATTTAACCTAATTCTATTTTAATTTACAAGTTTATTTGAATAAAATAGGTAATATATAACTAAATAAAAATATATATTTTTTATGAGAAAATAAAATAAACAAAATATAATATTTATCATTTTTTTTATATTTTTATGATTTTTATATTATTAAGAAAAATATTTGATAAAAAATAATAATGAAAATAAAAATATTAAATAAACATTAGGGCCAGGGGTGCTGCAAATAAATAGAGGGTGAGAGATTAGCAAAAACATAGGGCCCAATGCCCCTGAGCCCACACTGCAAACAATCAAAAAAAGATGAGAAAATATGGAAAAATTGCAAAAGGCAATGCCAAGGCTCGAACCTGTGACCTTAGGCATTTCTGCGCGCTGCCTTGCCACTGGGGTGCCTGTACATCTGTTAGTTCAAATGAAAATAAAAATACATAACATAAAACGCTTCCTTGCCCTGTACGTCATCTTCAACCTCTAGCGAGCCGGACCCCCTCTAACTCTTTCATCTCTCAACAAAAATGGAAATTGACAACATGAATGTTATAGAATTTTATTTCACGATTCTAACCATGTGCATAACTAAAACTATAAGTCCAAGATCAAAAAGAATTTTAGTGGCCCTAATTTTTAACCTAATTTTTTCAGAAACTTCAAACTCAAAATTCTCTCAACTCGGGCCAAATAAATGCAAGCTATGGATATGTACAGCTTCATAGCAATGATGTCTACATTGTATATTCACAAATGTAAAGCTAACTATACCTGTATCAAGAGTTAGAAAAACAGAAAAATCCCTTTGAAAATGGAAATCATGTTTTGGAAATGAGCTTGCTTTAGGATGCTGGGATGATCGGGTTAGCTTCCTTGAACCTCTAGGAAGCTAATGCAATCCTTAGCTTGTCTTGAGGGTGGCTGGAATGATCTGGAGAAGTCCACCAGTGTTACTCTGTTTTTGAAGTTCAATAATGGGGAAGATGGAGTTACAATGATGTTTCAGGGTGTGGGATGGTTTACTTGTAAGGTAAGAAAGCTTAGGGAAGCAAAAGGCTTGGAAACGCACGAATGGAATGGAAGATTCAGTTCACAAGTCAGAAATGGCAAGTTTGGAGGCTTGGTATGCAATTTCTGATTCTAGGGTGTTTCAAGGCTTGGGCATTCGTGGTTTTATTTGCAAAGTGATGGCTTTATATAGAGCAAAAGGTTGGAGGACTTGTGCTTGCTCAGAAGTACAAGATCACATGTCTTGCTACATTTCTTGTTTTTGAAGCAAGTGTGAGAAATGACTTCTTAATGCATGGTTATGATCTTGTAGGGTGGTGTGAAGCTTTAAACATGTTTTGTTCAGTTTTAGAGGCTTGGTTTGTGCAGAAAGAACAAGTCCAAGGCTCAAGAAATGGAAAAATGCAAAAAGCATGCTTTTCCAAAATGGCAATGTTGCCTTTCTTCCATAAATGGTCATTTTCTTGTACAATGTATTGACTGCTTGGCTTTAGGGCATGAAATCTTGTGCAATCCATTAATGGTGGAGTGACAAACAAGTTTGAGGCCTGAAAAGTGAAGATTGTACAACATGCTTGAGGATTTGAATTTTGTTCTTCATGAAATGGCTTGAAATCAAAGTGAGAAATTGCCAACTTCATATCTTCAATCCTCCCTACTCAAGAATGATCTCAAGGAGTTCTTGAACATTTTGGAAAGCTTGCAATGTTCTCTATAACTCGTCTTTGAATTGCTTTTAAATATTCTCCTTGGAACTATGTGAAAAATTGTCATGAAGTTAGGTCAAAAACCTGCCTAACTAGGGAAAATTTTCACTAAGTTATTTTAGTTTATGAGCATGTATTCACAAAATTATATCTTGAGATCCAAGCATATTTAGGAGAAATTGTGTGAAGCAAAGTTGTAGATTTCATGGATATCTACAACTTTTATGTTGGGAACTTTCTTTGAATCATCTTGTATCATGGTGAGAATTTGGCTTAAAGTTGAGAAAAAATAAGAAATTTTCTATACTTAGAAAATTTTCTAAGTTAAGAAAATTTCAAATTTCAAAACAAAATCTTCAATCTTCAATTTCTTGATGAACAAGTTTCACATTTTGATATGTTTTGATGATTTATGATCTTTGGCACTTGATTTTGACAAAAAAGTCAAAGTTTGACTTTTTAGTGTACAGTTGAATTTTCATCAGTTGACTGAAAAATTCATCTATCAATCCAATGGTTTTGCAGTGTTTTGAACTATGTCATTAGGTCAAGATGATGCAATTTAATTATTGAAATCATGATTCAAACCAATTGATCATTTTCTAGGTCAAAAATCAGAAATTTCCTTTTATCAGTCAAAACCCTAATTTTGACCATTTTGCCCTTATGATGATTTGATCAAATTTCTTGAGGAATTATGGTCCAAACTTGATCAAATGATACATATGAGTCTAAAATGTTGATGTGGATCAGAAATTATGAATTTTGACTGTGAATTGGCCATGGTTGACTTTTTTCCTAATACAGTTGATTTTTAGGTCAACTGTCCAATTGACTAATCAAAAATGTGATTAAAGGCTTGAAACTTGTCATGAGTAATATTGGAGGTCTACATTTGTCCTTGAAAGTCATATGAAGCATTGATAGTCCAAAAGTCTTTGTGCAATCTCAAACCCTAATTTTGGGTCATCAGTGCATGATGAGATGTCTTGAGCTGGTCAAACCCTAATCCAATCTTGAGTCAAAGAGATCTTGTGAGAAAAATCTTAATAAATGAGAGGGAAAATTTTAGGGTACAACAATAAATAATATATAGTTTCAGAATTATAAAAATATACCGATAATAGATAATATTCAACATATATTCCAATCTCACACATTTTTATCACCGTATATAATTTATATATTTCAACACTTATCATCGCCACATAAATCACCATAGTTCATCATTCTATCATCACTTCACAATCGTCACCAAATACATCACAATTATCACAATCATCACCAATCTTCATAAAATAAACACATAAACAAAGAGCTCAAACAAACATAACCGACACAATGTGACTCGACTATGTATGCATGTGGTACCAACACATTCATCCGTAATTAGGGACTCGTCATTAGGCAAAAGCCCTCGTCATTAGGCAAAATCCCTCGTCACTAGGTAAAAGCCCTCATCATAATATGCAATATATGCGACTCGACAAAACGACATTACATACTCACAACAACAACAACATCGTCATAATCATCAAAATGGCATAAGCCCTCGTCATTTTATTTACCAAACATCAGAGGTAAAACATCGTCATTAACATCATCACGTTTTTGCATTATGCAAATTATCAACAACACATTCATCATCACCAAAAATCACGCATTCACAAAAGGGAAGCATTTATCAATAATATTCACAATTCAACTAATTCCGGTTACGGATTAATATTCACCGAAATATACTCGTCATAAAAATCATCCCAAAATAATCGGCATTAGCCACATTATTAAACATCAGAACCGAGTCGCCGAAACGCAACTCAAATCGGCTAATTCGGACTCGTTTATATCCTGTACCGGTTACCCTAATTACTGTTTAAATCCAACTATTTATTGTTATAAAAAATAATATTTCATTTTATAGCAAAAAATATATATGTTTTGTGTTTTATTTAGAACCTAAATATTTTTCTTTCTGTCATCTGATACATAACCCAACTGATACTGGAAAATCGGCGTAACCGACATAATTTCAACAAAACGACATAACCAAATTAATCTACTAATTAAACTTGGTTACCCCGTCAAATTTCGTTAAATTCCGGACAACTAATTATACCGCCTAATTCGGCTAATTCGACCAAAAAGGGATTGTTTTTGAATTTACTAAATTGATCAACTTGATTCCAATATATACAATTTAATTAGAATACTACCATATTATTACCACCTAATAATTTATCAATTATTATTGACCCTGTATAAAACTGCAACTGTTATAACATTGTCGTGTTATTATTCTACTATACCAGAAACATGTTAATTGTCACTGTGTTTAACTTGGACTAATATAACATATTTATCACTACTACTTAATTATATAATATGATACTCCTATTTCTAATAGTCATGATACCATATTTCATTATATCATTATAAAAGTAATGTAATAAATTAAGTGGTGAATATTGTTTCAATGACCACATACAACCAATCATGTTTCTATTTAGATAGAGAGAATCTCCCCCAATATCTCTACAAACCTAAACTCATAGATAATCTACTATAACTATATTTATAGGAAAGAAATTACCAAACCCCATACCTCTAGTTCTTGATTCTAGCAAGCTTTTGTTTTGGGTTCCTCTCCTACTTCTCTTAAAGACCACAAACCTAGCTTTTGGTTTTTTTTTGTTCTTCTTTTTCCTCTTTTCTCCAAGAACCTCTCTTTTCTCTCTTTCACTCTATATTTCTATTTTTCTTTTTCTGATACATCTATTTTTCTTTCTCTCCTTTTATGATACAAAACCACACACCACTACCTACCCACTTCATGTACTTGTTTTATTTTAATAAAACTAATGGGTGGTACACTATCATCTAGTCTTGTAACTTAATATAATAAAACTCAAATTAATCAAATAAGCCCGAATAAATAAATATCGGTCCGAATAAATAATTACCGGACCGAATAAAATATCGTTGAATATATTAATAAATATGTCGGTTAAAAATATAATTTATCACGAAATGAATATTAATCGATAATTTAGAAAATAATTATATAAATATCATATTTAATAAATCGGGGCGTTACAATTATTATTGGGGAACATGTTAAAACTTGTATCAAGGTTGGTACAATTCCAAGTGCATATGACACTAACAGCAACACTAGAAATGGCAAGAAACCTTATTCCGACTTTGTCAAGAATGAAGTGGGTGAAACTAGTGTTGCTACTATCGATAAGGGGAAAGCTCTTGTCTATCTTCAAGTCCAGCTCAACAACCTGGGGTGGCCAGACATCAGCCAATCTCTCATCAACAACAATGCATACCAAGAACACCATATGTTCAACAAGCACAATATGCACCTCTTCAGTTGAATAAACGACCCAGGGGCAACAAGGACAGAAGAGGAAGAGAGGTCCTGGAAGAAGGATGGATCTTATACCTATGCCTTATGCTCAAATCCTTCTCCATTTATTAAAAGGCCAGTTAGTTCAATTGAGAGAGCTTGGTCCTCCTCTGGATTCTCTCCCTTGGGGTTATGATGCCAATGCTCATTGTGAATTTCATTCAGGGGTCCCAAGCCACACAATCGAGAATTGTAGGGTCTTGAAACACAACGTCCAGGACCTCCTTGATTACAAAGCTATCATATTTAATTCAAAGGTTCAAATATAGATTGGATCCTCTTGATCAGACATGTGCCAAGATTACAAGAGCATCCATTGAAGCAATAAGTCAAGCCTGAGAGAGTTTCCTCAGCATTGGCAAATCATTAGATCATTTATGCATTGTCATTTGTAATTTTCCTTTATTTGTTGAATTCTACTTGCATGTAAAACTTGTTTGTTTGAATGATAATAAAAATAAATTGCATATGCTTGTTTCGAATCAATCCATTCGTGTTCACTCATTTATTTTCCTGTTTATTGATATCAAACTATGGTTTAAGCAAAAAATCAAAAGGAGAATGATGAAAACAAAATGTGTAAGATCATTGACTGGATGCTTTTGAATAAAACCCTTCTGACGATGTAAAACATTGTTTCAAATTTCCAAACACTAGAGATATAAGGGAGTGAAACCCTCGTTAACCCCTTTGAGCCTTGAAGTAAGAGCTTCTTTCTATACGAAAAAACCCTCAATTTTCATCCCGGGGCAGGATAGTCTTCAGTTAAATATCACTGTGTGTTCAAATTTCAAAAGAAAAAGGAGTGTCCCATCTGAGGATCAACCATATCTTATCCCTCACACATCAAGAGGTCGGAAAATTCAAAACCACAAAGGTTATCCATGGTCAATTGAGGAATGATGCAGTCACAACCCATTCAACAAGTCAAAACCAACCAAGGTTGCACGATTTGTTCATAAAAGAAAAAAAGAAATCAAAATGAAAAAGGAAAAGCTTGTTAAGTCGAAAAACTTGAAAACAAATGAGTTAGGAAAAAATCAGAGCATCCCGCTAGACTTCAAAATCAAAAAATATAGTCCAGGCAAAAGTTAGGGAAAATCAAAAGAACAAAAAAACGAGAAACCAAAAGAAAGGATTACAAATAAAAAATCCTCAAAGAACAAATTCATGTGACCATGAATGAAAAAATGAAACAGGGTGACTACCATTCTAGAAACCACATTGGTTCCTCAGCCATCACTTTTACACATCAAATAACTTTTAGAAAGGTGAACACTCGTGTCTAAATAACTGAACATATGACCAGAGAATATCATGGAGAATGGGTGAGTTAGGTTACACTTTGAGCCTTGAATCCTTTTTTCTTAAAAACTATGAACCAGGCCAAGTTACAACCCTTAAAAGACCTAATTGAAGAATCACTTTCTTCATCGCCAGCAACAGTTCGAGATTTATTTTTCCAGCTAAACGTTGTTACAAGGAGCTACTGATACGCTTCAATGACATATTGCATCCGTACATAATTTCACAATACATCATAGCATATGCATACCGAAACACATATGACATTCTCATTTATTTTGAGAGCATCATTACACAATGCATTACATACATCATGACATTACATAAAGCTAATTTTGTCTTTTTAGGAAAAGTTCGCAAACAGAAGAATATCATTAGAAATTTTCTAGTAGGCCAGAGATTAATTCCTGAAACAGGACGGGGAAACTATCTATATGACCAAGCGGTATGAATTCCCAAAACAGGATGGGTTTACCAACAAAAAAACCAGGTTGCAGATTAATTCCGGAAACAGGACGGGGAAACTATAAATATGACCAGGCAGTATGAATTCCTGAAACAGGACGGGTTTACCAATAAAAAAACAGGTCACAGATTAATTCTCAAAACAGGACGGAGCAACTATCTATATGACCAGGCAGTATGAATTCCCGAAACAGGACAGGGTTACCAACAAAAAAAAACAGGCTACAAATTAATTCCCGAAACAGGATGGGACAACTATCTTTATGACCAGGCAGTATGAATTCCAGAAACAAGACAGGTTTACCAACAAAAAAACAGGTCAGAGATTAATTGCAGAAATAGGACGGAGCAACTATCTATATGACCAAGTGTTATGAATTCCCAAAATAGGACGGGTTTACCAAAAAAAAAGTCAGAGATTGATTTCCGAAACAGGACGGGGCAACTATCTATATGACCAGGCTGTATGAATTCCCGAAACAAGACGGGTTAACCAATGAAAAACAGATCGTAGATCAATTCCCGAAACAGGACAGGGCGACCATCAGCATGACCAAATGATTTCCTTCAGAGACTGAATTCTGACGAGAACCCCCTCACCTCCAGAGACTGAATTCTGGAAACCATTTCCTTCAGAGGTTTATTCTGAAAAGCATCTCCTTCAGGGCCTTCATTCTGAAAACCATTCTCCTCCAGAGGTTTATTCTGAAAAGCATTCCCTCTAGAGACTGAATTCTGGAAAGCATTTCCTTCAGAGGTTTATTCTGAAAAGCATCTCCTTCAGAGCTTCGTTCTGAAAAGCATCTCTTTCAGAAGTTTATTCTGGAAAGAATTCCCCCCAGAGACTGAATTCCAGCGAGCATTTTCCTTCTGAAAAGCATCCTTTGAATACAATCAGGCATAGACTCATTCTAATACTCCAATCAATAGTTACTTTGGATGGTATCTGTAAACCCATCTCCAACGACACTCTATCACCTCTCCGAATGGCATATTTAAGCCCATTCAAGCAGTATAATCAACCAACAATGTCACTTTGTGCCCATGTGAGTGCAAATTTCTGGGAACTTAAGTGTTCAATCCTCTTCCACCTTCAGATGATGAATGACGGACATGCCAATCTAACTCTTTAGGTTTAAGAAGATTGAACAGGGGAAGCTGTTGTACCCCAAAATTTTCCCTCCCATTTTTGAAGACAATTGGTTCAAGACACTTCCTCATTCTCCTAGGGTTCTCAATTGCTCAAGAATACTCAAGGATTTGAACATACAAGCATCTCTCCTAAGCAATAGCCTACAATTATGGTTTTGTGTTTCTCAAAGAAAATTGAGTTTCTAATTCCTCAAGTGAGTTTCATGGTTCCTCATATGCTTCAAGGTATCTTAATGACAAGTTTCAAGCCTTGCATCACAAGTTTTCTCAGCCAATTGCTCAGATGACTGAAAATCAACTGTATTGGACAAAAAGTTAATTTTGGTCAACATACAGTCAAACTTCAAGATTTTTGGCCAACATCAAGATTTTGAAGTCACATTCATCATTTTATCAAGGGTTGATCATGATTCATCAAGAAAACTTAAGATTCATCAAAAGTCAAAAGTTGCTAAATTAGGGTTTTCTGTAGGCGAAGTCAACTGAACTTTGACCAAGCATAACTTTCACACACTTCATCAGAAAATTCTCAACCAAAAGCTCATCGTGAAGGAAATTCAATTCTCTACAACTTTGTCTCTATAAGCTCATGGCCTAAAAATACTTCATTTGAGAGATATGGGCCAAGACATTATAGATCATTTCAAAAGTCAACAAAAAGACACTTTTTGTCAAGGCAATTTACATCAAGATAAAATATGCAAATGAAAAAATGATCACCATAGATATTGTAGGGGACATCTTGACCTTTCTAAAAAGTCCAAGATCACCTTCATACGAAAAAAATTAATAGAGTTATGATTGGTGTAAGTTGAGTAATTTTTGAGAAATGCATGAAACCTCAATTGAGCAATTTTGAAATTTTGGACTAGTGGTCCTATCTTCTAAGGTCTAAACATGTTTGTGATATGGTGGTAGAATCGATTGTTTATACTGGTTTTTCATTTGTATTCACAAATTTTGCAATAAGCAAGAGTCGTCACTGACTTTTCTTTTATCCAACAAAGGAAAGGGTGAAAAGAACAGAAAAAAGACCTTTCGAGAGTTTTCTGAGTAAGGGAGGTAGATTATAGAAAGGGAAGGTGTTAGCACCATTTCTATCGGTAGTTATCTATGGGCTCTTAGAAGCTATATTATTTGAAAAATACTTTGTGCTTTTGTGTGTTTTGAAAAGTATTTTTGAAAATGCCTTAGTGCAACGATTCGCTTTATGATAACTCTTGTATCAGTCCTCAAGAGTGTTGATAAAGCGTTTTGAAAAGGTTTTTGAAAATTGTTTTGTGTAAATGTGAACATTTATTTTTTGAGCAAGTATCTAACATCTATCTACTTTTACTCGAAAGGTCCGTTCTTTTCCTCCCTTCCTTTAAACAGTACTATCCTATTATTAGTGAGTAGGTAGCCCTAGTCGTTTGGATGTATGAGGGACATTCGTAGGTCATCGTACAGTCATAAAGGTAACATATATAGACGCTTTAGAAATTTTGTTTAAGGGACTAGATCATTTACCGAAAGACAACACCGAAGGGTCATCGAGGGACTATGATCTTTTGATTCAAGGGTCTTTGTTAAAGCGTCCCTACTTTCGAGGGACATGACTGTTTTATTTTTGAAGGCAACCAAAGTGGGAGTACCCTAGAGGTGTATATGTGCAAATGTGTTGTATTCAGTTATTTTTGTCTTTTGTTAGGTTTTCTAACGTTTGATTTTTAATCTTGCCATACAATCCTATTAGTTATACATCTAGCAGTTAATATTGTACATAAAATAAAATGCGAGAATATAAATCCTACACTATTACAAAGCTTCGGGGAGGGGGATTATTACAATTCTAAAAATGGGGAGATAAAAGCAGTAAATGTCCTAGTTATTCTATTAAAAACCATGAGCAGGTACATTAATAATAAAAAATGCGCGAATTGAAAATACGCCTGAAAATCCTAAGGTAAAAGGAAATTTTTTTGTTTGTTTTTATTGATTTTTTATGAAAAGAAAATAAATTTAAAAAAATAAAATTAAACCTAAATTCTAATTCATTTTAATTTTTTGAGAAGAAGATGTTAAAATTAATTAATTAATTCAGAAATTAATTTAATTAATAAAATCTAATCCTAATTTTTGTTATGATTTTTTTATTTGACTATTGATTTAAAGAGGGAAACTAATAAAAGAAGTGAGGAACACAAAAATAAAAATACAAGAAGGCAAGCCTTTCGATCCAAAGAAAAAAGAGGGTTTCCGATCCAATGAAGGATGTCATCCTTCGATCCAGGGAAGGGTGTGGCCTTCGATCCAGCAGAGAATATTGTTGGAGGTGTATGATGTACTCCTGCAAGAAATTTATTAGAGAAAACAAGATAAAAATAAAGACTTGGGTCGAATCTAGTCTTAGATTCGACAACCTGTGGCTGCATAATCCTAATTCGAATCCTCTGGGTCTGAATCGAAAGCTACTTCGTCTTACAACCTCATGAACCCTGAGATTCGAAAGAAAATAAGGATCGTGCCTAAGTAATGGCACGATCTCATCCCTGCACTTAACCTTGTATGTAACGCATGAAAGTTGTGCTATATGATACCCTGAGCATGAATCAAACACTGAAAAACATTAAAACATCATGAAATCATAATTATGAATTTGAAAATTTACCAAAGATGGGATGCTTTGATTTTGCACTTTTGAGTGTGGATTGGCTTGGAGTAGACTCTTGGGATTCTCAAGAACACAAATCTAGTATTCGTTTGGGCCGAGGGTACCTACAAAACTAGTTTCGAGCTAGGAGATTTTTAGAATTTTGGTATGCTTTTTGAGGCAGCGTGTGCGTGTAGTGTCTTTGTGTGTCTGTATCTAGTACCCTTGGCTTGTAGAAGTGTTTTGTATTTATAGGAGATGGAGAGAGGGTCATAGCATAGAAATGGCAAGCGACAACCATTAACTAAACTTTGAAGGCAAAATCAGACACATTAAGGGATTGCCTTTTTTGATGAGTTCCTACCCCTTTGAGCTTTGGGGTGAACCTGGACACGTTTCACTCCTTTGAATACCCTCAATCCTTGCTCTTCTATTGGCCCAGAGTTTCCTCCTTCGAATGGCTCCAATCCTCATCATTGGGGCTTCTTCAATTGAGCCCCTATTTGTCTTGGTAGCTTGATCTGAAACTCTTCAACTGGCCCAAACAAAAACTCCTTTCTGGCCAGTCGAAACTTCTCTTGTTACCTCCTCTGAATGTAATTGTGCAGGAGGCTTGGGCTTGGCAACATGTTGGATTTTGGGCCATCAAGCAACTTGGACTAAGACTCATTATAATACAAACTTATTTTCAATTATTATGTGTCTCCTTCGAATGGACCACATATATACCCTTTAAATGGCCCTTTCGTGTCTCTTTCGAATAACCCCCACATGTATGCCTTATGGATGCTATCATGAGGGAGGCCATTGCTTTGTGAATCGAAGACCAGTTGAAAGGGTCTTGTCCTGGTGAATCAAAGACAAATTGAAGAGGGAGCCTTTGCCTTGTGCGCTGAAGGCAAGTTGAAGGAAGCCTTTTTCCTTGTGCATCAAAGGAAAATTGAAATAAGCCTTTTTCCTTGTGGGAAGCTTGCATGCAGGAGGCCACTGCTGGAATGAAGCTTGTGGACTAAAGCTTGCTCGAAGGGTCCTTAGATATCCAATCGAAGCTTGTCTGCAGGGGACTAATACTTTTGAATCGAAGTAGGCATGTAGGAAATTCTTCCCTTGTGAATCGAAGGTATGTAGGAAGTCCTTTATCTAGTGAATTGAAGGCAATTATGAAGAAGCCTTTACCTTGTGAATCAAAAACAACCTACAGGAGGCCATTACTCATTCAAAGCAAGTGTATATGAGATTACTACTTGTGAATCAAAGCAACCATGTAGGGGGCTACTGCTGGTGAATCGAATCAACCCTGTAGGGGGGCATATGCCCAGATGAAACTTGTGGACCAAAGCTTGATCGAAGGGGACCCAACGCTCAATTGAAGCTGGTGGGCCAAAGCTTGATCGAAGGATTTCAGATGCCCAATCAAAGGCTTTGAAATCAAGGTTACTTGCTCTTCTTTGACTTGATGCCTGAAAGCCAAAAATCCAATTGTATTTGTGTGAACTTGGACTTTTGAAAATCCTTGTAAGATAATGTCTTGAAAAAAATGGAGGGAAAATTTTGGGGTACAACAATGTTGATTACCTTATAGAGGACTCCTAAACTCATTCATACCTTACCATGCTTTTTTTTTATTTATATTTATTTTGATTTTTATTAAATTAAATACAAAATAAATAAAATAAAATAACAAATGATGGACCAAGGCATGTGGGCTTGGTTTGGGATCAGATTTGAGGCCCAAGAACACATACCCAACTTGCCAAAACCGTGTTGCCTAAATATGGGAAGAGTTTAACTTGTTTTGGAAGTTTTTTAATTGGTTTTGGCAAGAATCTTCAAATTTGGAAGCTTGAAAACATGTTTTATCATGTTTGATTCACACTTAACTCCTCATGATTGCCATTCATTTTTGTTAACTTAATATGATGCTTATAAATAGAGGGCATCATCGGTGAAGAGAGGACACAAATTTCTGCCTCCAAAGCAAGTCTCAAGAAATCACAAAAATAGCAAGATTTAGGGCAAAGTCGAAATCCTATTTCCAGGCTTTTTCCATCAAAACCAAGCATCCAAACATACTCCTGAAGATTCCAAGAGTCGTTTCCAATCTTTCAACAAGCTTGAGGCATCCCAGAACATGCTCTTTAAAGAACATCGATTGGGTAACTTTTCCAAAACTTTAAACTTCTATTTTTCACATCATTAACTAATCTTGTGTGTTCATGTGTATTTAGGATGATGTTTAGAACAGGTTAATATAATCGTTTGTAAAGGTTTAAGCCCCAACGCCTGCAATCCTTTACCTTATTTATTTTTAACCATTTTTCTTTTTTTTTTCTTTCTTATAATTTTCCGTTAGTTCATTTTTTTAACTATTTTTTTAATCTAATGAAAAATCAGAAAAAACTTATAAAATAAAAAATTAGGTTTAGTCTTTTTATTATAAATTAATTTAATTAATTTAGAATTAGGTTTTTGTAATTAAATTAATTAATTTGTAATTAAAATTAGACATTAGGTTTTTTATTATTAACAAGGCAATTTTATTATAGATTTATAATAAAAAACCTAATGTCTAATTTTAAATGCGATTAACAAGAAATACATTAATAAAAAACTTAATTAAAAACCTAATAAAAAACCAAAAATACATTAAAAAATTGATTTATAATATTTTAGATTTTAGGACTTTAGGATAATCTTTCTTTCATTTTTGTTTATTTTTACTTTGCATTTAAATTCCTAGAAAGAGTTGTATAGGTCGCACAGTTTTTTGTAATAACCTAGTTTAAATTCCCACACAATTTCTTTTTCATGTAACTACCCCTAAGGCCCTGTAATAGCGTAGGACTTTACTTTTCTGCACTCATACTTTATGCCTTGTATATATATAACTGTGTAGTAACAGGCTTGTATGGCAAGATAAAATTAATCAGTAGATAACCTTAAACATTTCTAAGATAACATAACTGTAATTGAATCACTTTGCACACATACACCTCTAGAGTAACCTCTGTTTGTTGCATTCAGAAAACATTGGTCATGTCCCTCGAAAGTAAGGGTACTTTAGCAAAGACCCTCGATTAAATCATTATAGTCTCTTTGAATAAAGATCATGGTCCCGCGATGTCTCTTGAGTTGCATATGAAAAATGATCTAGTCCCTTGTTGCCTATGAATAATATGATGACAGTCCCTTCGAATTGCTAAAGTATATTTACCAGTTGCTTTCTATGACCATTCGACGACCCTTTGCCCGTCCCTTCACATCCAATATATAGGGCTACCTACCAACTAATGGTATGGATGACACTATGTCCAAAGGAGAAGAAAAATAACAAGAAAGACTTAATGGGTAAGAACTCCTAATTGCTTGCTCACAACCTTTCCAAAACATTTTTTATACATCACTTTTGTGATACGGTGGGAGAACTAACTTGGGATTTTGCGTTTGTGTTCGCAAATGTTTCGGTTTAGCAAGAGTCTCCACCGACTTTTTATTTTATCCTAAGGAAAGGTCAAAAAGCATAGGAAAGACCTTTGAGATGTTTT